>OZ026613.1:99094127-99504127 GCA_964020975.1 Hermodice carunculata
AATTGGTTGCTAAAAAGTAATCGAACCAGCCCCATTTATATATTAACCCTTAAAGGGCTAATCACTGCTACAGTTGTTTTTTTTCATTACCGTTAAACATATAATGGTTATTATAAAAGATTCAAATTCCTCATGAAGATACCTTTCATTCAAATACCAGCAAGCCTAGTCTAAAGCAGGAAGTAGTCCTAGTCAACAGCTTTCCTCAGGAAACTTTGCATGCATTGCGTGCAAAGTGTTGCAAGGAAAGCTGTTGACTCAGTCTTAAATCAGCGCTTTAATAGCTGTTGATGTGATTTTACATATAATAATGGCAAAACAGACTTTCACAGTAAATTCTGACTGGGTAAAAGACTGGCTGCAATTTAAAACCACTTAAGTGTTGAGTTGCTGCATGCATACAGGTTCGTGTATGGAGCCGGACAATGACAAATGCTGAGAAGCTGGCTGCAGCAATTGGAGGCAAAGCATTCAGTAGTGTGGAGAAGACAGTCGAGAATGCAGATATCATCTGCACTACTACCTTCTGTGATACCCCAGTGCTCAAAGGTGCCTGGGTAAAGCCTGGGGCACACGTCAATGGTCAGTTCTATTACACTATGTGTCGTACCCTAATGCTGAGGTTGACTTTGATACATTTCTTCCTTGTCTTGTGTGGGGCTTTACTGCGGCTGCCTATGCATCTAACCACAAGCTCCTCTGAAGTTAACAATTTCTTTTTTTCTGGTACAGTGTGAGTAAATACTACGCTGCAAAATATTGGTTCCTGTATATCATTGTCAGCTCAGCTGACCTATCAATGAGCTGAGCTTCTGGGATGGGTGGTCATTATTTATTCTTCTGTCCCCTCAAAATTACTTTTTCAATTCTCAATAGCTAGCGCTACCATTTTTTCTGTTTTTAGCTTAGCTGACTTGTCAGACAGCTGAACTTATAAAATGTTCAGTTATCCTTTCACATTTACATTTTCAGCTTCTCCGAAACTGGTGGCTGGATCTTCTTCAAACTTGGTGGGGATCTACCTTGTTTAAATGGTTGCGGGGCATGTTTAGAATATTTCATTTGTATATTAGAAAAAATGTAATTCTGGATGGTAAAGCTACATAAGTGGTACAAGTGCTCACACCATGATAGAGGCATAATTATATAGTTCTGTTGCCTGGTAAATGAGGAGACCAGAGCAGATCTGCAGTTAATACGGGTAAATATGAACACCTCCTATTGCAATGGTAATTCACATTTTTGACTCTCCAACAGCATTGACCAGATTCATACTTGATGGGGATGTACTTTAGCTGGGTAACTGAGTGTGTACAAATGATTATGCTTGAGTGATTAAAACAGTTTTTAAGGGTCCACTTCATGTGGGGATCCTTTATGCTTTCGGGTTATCCCTCCATGTGGATGTCCCTCCGGATGTGCTCATTCTCGCTACTGTGATATCTACAGAATGCCTGCATGTATTTTGCTCAAATTTGGCAATACAGTGGTCCTCCTCTTATAAGGCCCCTCTCACCAGAGGCCACCCCTCCTGAAAGGCCAGCATCTTGTGCAGAAAGTATGGTATTTCCATTTATTCTCCCCCTCAAGAAAGGGGACCCCTCTTGTAAGACCACATTTTGGCTGCATTTGGGGTGGTCGTATAAGAGGGGGACCACAGTATGCTTATCTTATGTTGCAAGATAAACTGATTAGATTTTGTTCTCACCATGACCTAATGTGAGCAAATGGCGGACCCTTCAGTCAATGCTTTGCGTTGAACCTATGTCTAGTTTTGTTCATGTTTTGGTAAAATCATAAAAATCTCCAAAGAAACTGCTTGGCCCTCCTTGGCCAATTTCCTGGACATTGCATAGGCACATTCCCGGGGTCTCCTAGGTGGTACTGTGATTTTTCCTCTGTATTTTTTTTTTTTAAAGAATTTTTGTGTGTTTTCATTATTTTCAGCTCCCTTTCCCAAACTGCATATTGGATTCTCTTCAGGCTTAAGGATATACTTCTGCTTAGCAGAAGTGTCCAAAAAATTGATCATAAAACTCAATACACTAAAAATAAGTCGAACAAAGTAAATATTTTTGAAAAGTACATAAAGTGCAGAATTGTGTTTTGTTGTTGTCATTTGTGTCACTTGTCTTGTGTTTATACAGCAATTGTTCAAAGTGAACAGCACAATTTTCCTAATTTTGCAGTTTGAAATGGATTCAACTTTTTTTATGTTTCATTCAAACTTTGAAATTCTTGTGGCAAAATTTACTGTAAGAAATGAATACAAAAAGCAGGTCTCACTTTTTTGCAAGCTTTGCTTTATTTAGTTTCTGGGACTGTCACAGTTCCATTCCAAGTCAGTAAGCTCTGTGATGTTAAAGTGAGATGTCAACCTTCCAATATCAAACAATTACTGTATGAATACAAGACAAGTGACAAAAATATATACTTTGTTGGACATATTTTTTTAGTTTATTGTGTTTTATGGCCAATTTTGTGGACACCTGTGCTAAGCAGAAGTATGTCCTGAATTCATGAGAATGTAACTGAACTGAGTCTCCACTGAGTTGTCCCCTACATATGCTGCTCAGTCTGGTATTTCCAGATTTTCAATGAATTATCAGAATTACGAATTATTGGTAAGATTACATGTAAAGATTAGCATTGTTATTTGGGATAACAGCAAATCTGATTATTAGCTTATATCGGCTCCTATGCCCATGGTTACTGTTAGACATTAATAGCAAAATATTTTTTTTTTTTTGCGTGTTAATTTTGACCTTGAGTGATCTTGAAAGGTCAAACTAACTTTTTGGCTTATATCTTGGTAATGGTGGATCCTCATCCCATGGTTACTATTGAACACTAACAGGAAAGTTCATATGGGTCTCCTTTGATGTTGTTTATTTTTGACTTTAATTAACCTTGAAAAGGCAAACTGAGATTGGCTTCTAAAAGAATTCCTGCTGAACTATATGAGTGAAGACTTGACATTACAAACAGTTATGATGGTCTAAAACAAAGGTGACCTTGATATTATTACAAAGGGTACTGGGCAACTTCAGTCTGCCTCCAAGGTCAGCTGAGCACAGGACTATCACAGTCCTGGCGTTTTAGTTTTAAGTCACTGGTATTTACCCAGTAACTATGCAGATACGACAGATCCTACCCAGGTCACCAAAGAACCCATGCAACACCAGATGGCTCTTCGTGAGACTATATGTTAGCACTTGCAGTAGCCAAAATAGCCAAATGCAACTAAAACTTATAAGTGGCTAGTAAAAGTAGCAAATGGCTTCTAAAATGTCCCCAAAATTCTACATTTTTGTGCAGAAATTTTACAGATTTCAAGTCTGTGTAAATCTTTTTTTGGGAAAATCAGAATTCTGGCTATTAGTTTTGAGATACTAGGACTAACCTAGCAAGAGCACAAGATACATCAAAGAAGGTGACATAACAGTACCAGATATGTTCATATCTAAAAGGGAGCAAAAGAAGGTAGTATTTTCACTTCAAGTCATGCTTTGCAGCAGTGGTGAATGTAGTTATATTTTTTGCCACCAGGAGTTGGTGCCTGCCGTGCAACCCAGCAAGAGCTAGACTCAGACCTTATGAACTCAGCAGTGGTATATGTTGACAGCAGAGCGTCAGCAACCAAGGAATCGGGAGACATATTACTCTCTAAGGTACTTCTGTAATGAATATATCATTTTTATAACACGATGACAATGCATGTTCAGATACATGTATCTGTCGGTTACATATACAGGTGTACATGTTTTTTTGGCCATCAAGAAAATTCAGTTTGCCATGTTTGACATTCCATCAACATGTGAAAATCAAGAAAATTCAGTTTGCCATGTTTGACATTCCATCAACATGTGAACATTTTGCCGTAACAGGACACAAATTAGCAGTTCAGCTCCATGTTCAATAAGTTCCTGGGGCCATTTTATTACCAAGCATTAAAATGTACCATAAGTATTTGAAGCAGGTCATTTTAAGGCCTGCCCCAGTGTAGTCACTCCATTGTCTTTATACATGCTTCAAAACAGTAGCTCCCCACCTGCCTTACAGGACCATGGCGTAAGTTTGCAGTTTCGTCCTTTTTAGAGCTCTATTTGATGTGCTTTCAAATGTCTGTTCCTAGTAATAAAGGTCTTATAACCTGTATTAACAAACTTGTACAGCTGCATTTCTGATGACTTCCTTTATGAATTTGCTTCCATGTGCTCATGGTGCAAATCATCCTTTAATTGTATGCATCTGGTTCTTCGATTATACATGGATTGAATTTCACAAATTTAGAAAAGGCATAATTGCATGTAAGGAGTCAGGGTTACTTGAAATAGAAAAACATGACCCTAATTCTTCCTTTTTGCCAGTTGCTAAATATATGCATTGCTCATGATGAGTTCTTGATCTAAGATTTCCCAAGTGCCAAAACACTTGGATTGCCAGGTGTCAGGCTAGTTTTAAATGTCTGGTCTTGGTCATCTTGACTGGACTGATATCCCCAAAGTCAATAGTAGATCTTACAGTTCAGGAGGATGTCATAGAACATTGAAAAAAAATGTATGAGCTTGATGAGTAAAGTATGGTTCTAAAAAGTGCAAAAGAACACACGTGTATAGCCAGGGACAAATGAGTCCACTGGCAGATTGAATACAGTGAACTATACACAAGGAAATATTGAATCAGTCGATGCCCTGTATGCTCAGCTTACTGGCTGCATTCAACAGAGCCATTAAAGGGGAATTTGCTTTCTGCATAATGTGTCAAGAACGTTTTGAGTTAGGATACTCATATTACACAGGATGATATTCTTCTATATGGGCCAGGTCATGGGGATGCTTTAGAAAAATCTTATATATGCACTCAGCTAAAGCTCAGCACAGGTTTATTCAGTTGCAACTTTTATTTTGTGAACAAGCTTAGGTTAGCTGAGCACGGGCTGTTCACTCAGCCCTCCTATTTTGTACAGCCTGGATTATGCCCACTTCTACAGAATAGACAGGCAGCCTGGGGCAGGTTTCAGCAACTGAATTCATGAATGCAGACAGGTGGGCATATCCAGGCTGGAACAAACCAGCTGTGGGCCAGTACGTATGTATATTCGAGCATATCATGTGAGGGAAATTTTATTCTAGGAGGTGAACTGAATCATTTAAATAGTTAATGCGATACCCAAAACTGTACTCTGCATTTACAAATCAGAGCTTATAATGTATGTGTCCATGTTGATAAGTTACATGTTCTTGTACTCAGGCACAAATCTATGCAGAAATTGGAGATGTTATCAATGGAAACAAGAAAGCTTTTCCAGAGAAAACCACAGTTTACAAATCTCTTGGTATGTGGATCAGATATCATCATCATAATAATAATGATAATAATAATAATAATAATAATAATAATAATAATAATTATTATTATTATTATTATTATTATTATTATTATTATCATTATTATTATTATTATTATTATTATTATTATTATTATTATTGGATTATAACCTATTTTTAAGCACTGGCAGAAAATAATTAAAAACACAAATCATAGTCATTGTGTATGTTAAAGATAAAAAATTTACTACACAATTTTGTAAAGTCCATCAAGTTTATTTCAGTGGCTCTTGATAAGTGACGAAAAACTTTCTGTTGGTCAATTTAACAAACAACAGTGATTTTCACTTAACATATCTCAGCAGGAGCAGCAGCAGCATTATCATCATCATGACAAGTATTTTCTGCTTCATTAATAATTTTTCATTCACATAGGAGGCAGACTGTCTGTTACTTAACACGTACTCACATCATCTTAGTCCATCAGTGTCATTAATTAATGTAACTTTGCAGCAAGCATTTATGCCACGTATTACAAAATAACAGTTGCTGAGTCTTATGTCTTAGCCAAAATGTTAAACACACAAATTTCAGTCTCTGCAAGTGAACTGGCATCCAGTGCCCTATTATGTAGTAACATGGTCAGACAAAAATATTGTTCATATAATTCATATTATTAGCTCCTATCTCAAAACATCAAGAAATACATGATTTTGTCTTGCAGTGTTCCCTGAATTCCCCAGGTTTGACTGGTTGTAACTGTTTTCTTACTTTCAGGCATAGCAGTGGAAGATGTGGTTGCTGCTAAAGTGGTGTACGACAAATACTGCAAAGCGAAGAAAGATAGTGGGTAGTTTCCATGCACTTTAAACAAGGACAACAACAATGCATCCGAATACTCAAACAGTGCCGGAACAATTCATTGAGCTTCGATATCTTGCAAATGAAAGCTACCCCTGTACACCTAAGATCCAGGCCATCAGGTCTTCAGATCAAGAGTAATTCATGATACTGGTAGCATACTGCAGGTGGATGCATTATAGCATGGGCAAGTCACACTGTGACATAGATCATAACAAGGCTCTTGTTAAGCAGGAGGAGACGCTGCCAGTCTGCTTATGTAGGCCACCACTACAGTTGATTATTATGCTGAGCTAAAAAATCACCCAAAGTACATGGCCATCCACCAAGCTTGGGGAGGATCAGGCCAAAAGTTGAAAATATGAATTGTGGACAGAGGATGCATAAAAAGCAATTACAAAAGCTCCGCGGACTGAGAAGTCAAATGAGTGACAAACTGTTTGAGGCAGCACTTTTATATTGAACATACGGGTCTCCATCTGTAACGCTAAGGCAACAGCAGGTTGGAATGGCCTTTGCTGACCCATGATGCAACTCTTAAAATCACGATGGTGTGTCTTTATGGAATTACCATGACTGGATCATAATCAAGATTTATTTGTGCTGGGACTTCGATATTTTTCTTGATTATGGGCCCTCTTACAGAGGCTACTGCACCACCCAGTATGCCAAGTGGCATCATGACCCTAGTCTAGCTGCTGGGACAATGTGGGGGCGCTGAAAAAGGAGGGAGTAAAGTGTAAAATAAACTGAACCATAACATGGCCCACCATTAGGTGGCCCATGCATATTGAATCCTTTTTCATTTTAATTTTATTGAACCCCTGGTAAACAGGGAAATATATACATCATAGTTGTAATGGTTAGTTTATTTTACACTTTACTCCCTCCTTTGTCAGTGCCCCCAAGCTGTCCCAGGAGCTAGGCCAGTGTCATGATGCCACTTGGCAAACTAGATGGTGCAGCAATCTCTTTAAAAGGCTAAATTAAGATTGCAAGCAAGTGACCTTCACCTGGTTCTAAGGGTTACAGGGCAACTTAAACCAATTTGAATAACTTACTTATAGCTTCCTTCCCAGTGCTTCTCTTGTAAAAGGGCAGATGTCTAATTGTAATTGTAGTGCAATGATATTAATGCACCAAAGGTAAAGTCAACCTTTAATATTTCAACATACACATCTACTACCCCCCCCCCCCCCCCCCCATACATCCAGAGCCATTATGCATGCAGTGACTCGTCTGTGGACATAAGGTCACATGAATGCAGGACTCGCACAATCCTGTTATTTTAACATGAGATGACGATATGTTCCTTGTGGAAGGGTCAAACAAAGTTGTTCACCAGGTAGCACTACTGTGGATTTCTGATTTTTAACAATTTTTCAGTTCGGGTACTTATAAGTAAATGCACCTTTCCTATTTATTACTATATAAGTCACTGGGCATTCTAATGCTAGTTCACATTTTTTACTTTTGCTTCAAAACTATCAACCAGATTGACTTCAAACTTGGTAGCAATGTACCTTCAGTGGGTCTCTACCAAGTTTGTCCAAGTGGTCATGCTTCAGTGATTTTTTATGAATTTTGTTTTTTTTTCGGGGGGCAAATCTTAAAAAATCTTCTTCTAAACTGCTCACCCAATTGCTTTGATATCACAGAGGAATACTCCTAGACTACTAGTTCTTAATTTGTTTACCAGGTAGTGCTGTGATTTTTTCCCATTTAAAAAAAAAATTATGTGCGTTTTTACTATTTTCAACTGCTTCTTCAGAACCATCTCTCGGATTAAGCTGAAACTTTGTAGATATGTTCCTTGTGAAAGGTTCAAAGCTGGTTACTAGGTAGTACTGCTGTGAATTCCTGATTTTTAACGATTTTTTCAATTTGGGTACTTATCAGTAAATACACCTTTCCTATTGATTACTGTGTAGCTCAATGGGCATTCTTATGCCAATTCACATTTTCGACTTCTTCTCCGAAACCGTCTTCCGGATTGACATCAAACTTGGTAGCAATGTATCTTGGGTGGGTCTCTACCAAATTTGTTCTAATGGTCACACTTCAGTGATTTTTGAATTTCTTATGAATATTTTTGTTCTTTTTTTGTTGCAAATATTAAAAATTCTTCTCTGAAACCACTCACCCAACTGCTTTGATATCACATAGGAACACTGCGATGGTCTCCTAGTTCTTAATTTGTTCACCAGGTGGCGCTGCAATTTTAAGCTCAGTTGACTTGCTAGTCAGGCTGCACTTTAGGAGGTTCAGTTGTTTGTCTTAGAAATAAGTCTTAATGTTGTATGCACTCAGCTAAAGCTCAACACAGGTCTATTCAGTTGCAACCTTGATTTTGTGGGGCAAACTTAGGTCAGCTGAGCATGGGCTGTTCATGCAGCCCTCTAGTTAATAGTACTTAATAAGCCATTTTTCTGCCATAAAGTTCGCTCTTGCAGTCCCCTGAAGAAGGCACCACAGCCGAAACTAGTTGGAAAGGGGCAGAAACTAAGGTTTGTTGTTAGGTTTCTATTATATCTGGTTGTTTGACCTGTTGGAGATACTTAACTTGTGTGCCATCAGGACTTCCCGACATCTCTTCTGCATCCTTCTTGGATCCAGACCAGCCAGGATCTCCTAGAGTGACGAACATGAGAGTATTGCCTTGTCATAGTCACCTGTGGGCAGAGTGTTTCTTATGAAATAACTGTGATATACTTCAGGTGGAAAAGGACCTTTTATTTTAGCCATCAAGTATGACCTTATTAATTTTGTCAATGTTTTGTCTCCTCATCTGTTTGTGTCAGGTTTAGGTCACTACCCTGTGGGGCCCAGCAGTAGAGATCCTTGATCTGGGTGATATCAATGGTGTCTTATTGAAAGTTCAATACATGAATATATATATATATATGGCTTCTTTGTAGTAACATTCCTTCCATAATATGCTTTTTATCTACATTTAGGCAGAAATTACTGGAAGGGTGCTACAACACAAGATATATGTAAATGTACACCTTTGTCCGAGAACTGGCAACAGGATGAGTGCTATAACAAGATCTGATGAGACGTAGTAAATAGGACATAAATACAGCCTGGTTTGTTAGCAACATGAATGTCTCAACCTGCGTGGCCCGGGTTAGCATGTAGCTGAACTGGATCTGGAATATGGCATCCAGTGCATGTTTATTATCTCAACACACAAACGTGTGTGTATATTATATATATATACATACACACACACTATGGAATGCCATGCATTTCTCCTTTCATTCAGTATTTAAACATATCATTAAATATTTGATGACAACATTAAATCAAATTCATGATATTATTCAATGCATTTATTGTTACGTTGAAATTTTTTAAGCTCTGCTGACCAAAGGTCGCAGAGTTTGCTCAACAGCTCATGTCTGTTCGTCCATCAGTAAACTTTTGCTCGTTAGCGTGATACCATCCACAGTTTTCAAGTTTGCCCAATATAACTTTCACAACTTTTAAGGTGTATGAAAATCTAGGCCCCTTTCGATATTGGTGGCACCATGTACATTATTATGAAATATATAATGCTCAAAACACTCTTAAGCATCTTTAATGTTTGGCAGATCTTCACCAAATTTGGTGGGATTGTGGGGGAGGTCAAAGTCTAAGCTGCTAATAATACTAATGGTGCCACCTATAATTTGATGGAAATTATGTGCCAAAATGTGTTTTAAGTTATAAAATTCCATATCTTGAAAAGTAATTGTATTAGACTTGCCAAATTTATAGGATATATAGACAATGTCCAAAGCTAGAATTGTGTATATAATATCAGTGACCTTGACCTATTTTTGTAAGGTCACCATGCCTGTAAAGTGGAAAGAGGTGATTTTGTAATGGCAGGGTGTAGCTTGCACTTTAATGGCAATGTCAGCACAGCACCAGGCAGGCCTATGGGCCTCTTGTATTATGTAATCTAAGCGTCCTTGATCTTTCGTCCCAAGGTCACTGAGGACAAAAAGTTCAGGACTCGCTCGTTGTCTTGGCACATGCAACAGTATTCATCACAGGAGTTGCACAAATAAGCTATGATTACATATGGAGGGAAAAGCCATCTGGTGGACAATTTCTACATCAAATGTACACAAGCTTTATATGTTCAGAAGCCACTTTAAGGTAATCCAGCCACTAGATCATATTGTAAACCTGGAAAGTTTAAAACCAAACAACTTGTTTGCAAGAACAACTAAAACAAGATAATTGATTCCTAGATGTATATCCCCCCCCCCCCCCCCCCCACTGCATTGCCCTGGTAAAACCGATATACCATAGCCTCTTGAGGACTCGCAACTTTGAAGTGAACAGGTGCAATATAGCCACGATGCCAGCAGAGCATGAGGCCCATGGGCCTCTTGTTTTAATCATATCATTAAATGCATTTAGTGTTATCATCAATTGCCTTAAATGATATCATTAAAATGATTTCATGATAAGTCTAAATGGGAAATTATATAGACATACATAAACTTCTACTTGATGATATCATTAAATTGATTTATTGTTATGATTAACTAGACTTTATTTGGTCTTATGTTGAAATCATTTGGTGTTATGATTATAGTTATTTAAACATATCATTAATTACTTCTGGAACTAGAAAAATGTACGCTCCCCTTTTGGTCTGATTTAATCATAACACCAAATATCTGTGATAACACTAAATAGTTAATGTTATAATCAAATGAACCGGAAGTGACCTTGGTGAATTAATGATAAAACTAATTCTGTTTAATTACTTCCGGACAACCCTTTACATGTTACTTCCAACTTTTGCCATGTGTGTATCTGAATCCAGCTGGCCACATATTCTATAAAAGTTAACCAATGCTAAATCAACTTGCCCTGTACATGCAGTCATTTGTAATGTTACCCTCTTGTACGTTGACAGAAATCGAATGTACTGCTTGTCTAATGTCCTTCAGAACAATGAGAGACATGCTTGTTACAGTTGCTGCTGCCATTTTACAATGATGGTGATGCACTGGTCAGTTGCTGTGCAAGGAAAAGACAGAATGGGTAATGAAAAGCCTTCATGGTCTGCAAACCTGGTCCATTGTAATAAAACATACATGCCAGATATCCAATGTGACAAATATGACTTATTTGTTTGTCTTGAGTCCATAAATAAAAAGGTAACCAGTTATTTGTTTGATTTGTGGAGACCGCCACCACTGTAGCATGTCTTGCGAGGTTTTAATAGTTTCAGCTCCATTCATTTGAAGCATTTATTATCTTGCAGTGGCTTGGGTCGCATTTAAACATAACATGAAATCAAATTAAACATATCATTATTTCTATTTATTGATAAGATTACTTATCTGGATATTCCAACATATGATCAAATCGATTTGATGATATGACTAAATACATTTAGACATGTTTAAATATACCGTTTTTATTCATAACAATAAATCAATTTAGTGATATCATTAAATGCAATTGATGATTGTCATTAAATGGATTTTGTCTTACGATTGAATAAAAGAAGGCTTTTCCAGAACTAGACATATCTTCAAATACATTTCATGATAAGATTACATCAAATTAATGTTATCTTTGAATATTTGACGATATCTTTAAATAATTGACGTTATGATCAAATTTTTAATCATAACATTAAATAGAATTGAACATATCATTAATTATTTGATATGTTCAAATCACGAATAAAAGGAGAAATGGCATTCCGTAATATCATGTATGTAGCAGTCCCTGTCTTGAGAGGCCACCCAAAAAGAAGGCCCAAAAGTGATTTCTCAAGACAGGTGGCCTCTCATTAGAGGTAGAATTCATGGAAAAGATAGCAGCAGGGACCTGTGAAATGTGGTCTTTCAAGCCAGGTGGCCTCTCATTGTAATGGCCTTTCAAGACCGGGATCCCTGTATGTGTGTGTGTGAAGCTATTTTCCTTGATCAGTGTTCCGGAACAAAGTATTTTGCTGTAGCATTAAATGTAACATGCAACTATTTATGATACACTTCTTTGAAATGGAGGTACGTGCACTGCATCCTGATCACTGGGCTCTGGGACAGTCAGCAAATGCCAAATGTGACCTTGTGGGAATCCCTTCACAGGCATCTCATTGTGTGACACTTTGAACTGGTGAAAAACAACATCACAAATGTCTGGCATGAAAGTTTGTAATGTAGTATGATATACAGGTACGGTATATTTAAAAGTATAAGTGTTGATCAATTGTATAAGACTTGCCAGTTACATGTACCTTGATCACTGTTCTGGGGGTTAAGATGTCTGACGTTAACCTTAAATCTGACTGAGCAAATCCTGGAGACAAAAATACATGGGCAGTGCTCATTTACAACTGTAAAATGTTAGTTGTAGCTCCATCATACTTTCATCAAAATCCACGTTGATTGATATCAACACCATGACATGATTTCATAATGTGCAGAGGGGTCCAGGAAATGATGCAAATTCCTCATCAATGTTCTTGATAGTTTTTCATAATCATATTTCACTTCGGCCAATTTTACATCACATTCCTGCAACACTTCATTAAAATGACAGCATAATCCTGGTTAACTTCATGATCAGTTAAAAATCCAAACACAAATAACCAGATCTAAGTCAGACCATGAAATTGATGTAAACAATAATACTGAATTATGTAAAATGTACTAGCATGAATCAGGGCAATACAGGGTTTCATAATGGACCATGCATTATACTGTTCTATTTACAAATTGACAGTTGGTTTTCTTCGTGCACATCCAACATGTTTTTTCTTTGCAAATATGGAAAGTTCCCAGGGAAACTCTTACACTTTTTATTAGAGCACAGACTGGAATTTGATTCTCCATGTTCAGTCAACAAATTTTCTACCAGCCGATACTCCCAGTATTACTGCAAAAGATAATTTATTGTATCTCTTATCTGAAGAACATCCATACATACATGTACTTTCCTGCTGGTATATTTTTTTCTGCAAATCTGATTTCCAAAGCATGAAGCAATCACTGTACAAAATAGAAATAACACTTATTCCAAATATTTCAGGTTGCGACATCATTTTTTCTTCTTCAAGTTTGCTAAATAAGCACCCATTATTTTCTGAATTGAGTCCTTTGAGACATAGTCCACAAAATTTTTGACATCAGTTTCTCTCTTGGAAAGGAGGTTGTCAATGAATGGCTTTCGCAGTCCAGATTTTGTAATCTCTCTGGCGTGATCTGAAAGAATGATGAAATATGAGCACTGGTTAGATACCTGGTAGATACTTTTGAGTGCAGCTGACACAATGAATGACATATACAGTGGTCCCCCTCTTTTAAGGCCCCCTGAAGAGAGGCCACCCCCTCTACAAAGGCAACTTCCCCAAGCAGAAAGTATAGCATTTTCATTGGGTTTTACCTCTCAAGAGAGGCCACCCCTCTTATAAGGCCACTTTTCTAGTGCCTTTCGGGTGACCTTATAAGGGGGGGGGGGCACTGTAATGAAGATGGCAGCATAACTGACACATGCACAGGCAGCGGCATGACCCACAGAACGCCCACACCAACTGCCCGCAACCGCCCCGTGCACACGTACACTAACAATAATAATAATAATTTCATTTAAGCCCCATGCTTGGGAAACTTAAGACCGGTGCTTCGACACATTAAAAATATATGAGATACATGTATAAGTATATAACCATGACCATGACCTCAATTTATTTCGAGTCCACATAAGAGTATAATATGCTAGGGGCCGCCATGACCAAAAGACGCTGGCAGTGCACACTGAAACATGACGCGTACATAGACAGCAGCATGATTCAGTGGGTGCCCACACCAACTACCCACGACCCCCCCCCCCCCCCCCCACTACATTGCCAACTCAGGGTGTTAAAATGCTCCAGTTAGCAATTTAGTGAGCACGTGCTCATGGCTCCAAGGTTTACTAAAAATTCCTTGCTTCATTACACATCTCAGCGAGTCCACAGCACCATTTGAATGAAAATGTGACTGTATATTACTCACTTAAAGAGTTAAAATGCTCTGGTTAGCAACTTGGTGAGCACATGCTCATGGCTCCAAGGTTTAATAAAATTATTTTCTAGCATAATTAAATATCTCCATGAGTTCACAACACCACCTGAATCAGAATTTCTCTGTATACAACACTGATCTAGGGCAGCTTGCACTGGAGACATGCCTGCATGGATAACCCTGTTTACTCTTCCAACATATTCAATTATATTGAATATGTTGAATATCTGAGTGTCATTATTATGAGGTTTCACTGTGTACGTTCATCAGGAGTAGTATCACTAAACTAGCACAGTCTCAAATTGCCTCAAGTTGGGAAGGAAAAATTGGCGATGCGGCCAGCCACAGATGCTACAACACAAGAAAAGATTCTGGTGAACAGAATGACTGAGCTTGGGTATGCAATTCAGATATTATAGTAGGGTCCAACCTGCTAACCCGGTCCCAAAACCTTATCAATTAGCCTGATGAATCGGGTGTCAATATGATCAAACATACATTGTAATTCGATATCACTGTATTTGTTTCTTTCACAAAGCCTTCAAAACTACGGCAAGTAAGCTGTGATACCGATGCTATTGAAATGTAGCACGCTGTCATAAAGCAGAGGCCACATGACGATGGTTGGCATCTCGCTTCACCGCGATTAGTCAATCAAAATGAAGCATAGCAAAGTGGCACGCTTGACAGGAAAACCATTTTCTGTGATCTAATCGCAAATAGCAAATAAATAATGCAATTAAGCTCTTCAGAAGTAACCAACATGAGTGACAGTTATTATGTTTGTTCAAACATACTCTGAACTATAACTATGTCAAATTCCATGAGAGTTTGAGTAAAATTGCGCGAGTTATTGATCTCAGACATGGTTCAAAGATGACGAGTGAACCTTTGATTGCCCTTCCTGAACAAAGATTACAGGCCGTATACTCCAACTTGCTAATTTTATTTCGCAAAAACTTACTGGCCGATCTCCTTCAAATAAACGGGGCTGGAAAGGTTATTGTGTGGAGTTTATAAGAGTTCTTTTATTTTTCTCTGTGCCTACTAGTTAGTTTTTTTAATCTTGTAAAGAATGTTAATGCACAGTGCATTCTGCTGATTAAGTGTTGCCCCCGTGTTTGAATGCCTGCACTTATGCAAATAAAATACATGCAGCCAAATAAAAGGACACCTTTGAATTTTTATATATTAACAATAAAATGGCATACTTGTTACAAGTTTGCTGTACATATTTAAAAAGTTATTAGCCAGGAGCGCTCGGGTCTGAGATAAACGGCATGCTCTTCTTCATGGTTTGTTCATTCAACAATTACAATCAATATTGTCCAGACTTTGTTTTCTGATATATAGTTCAGAGCTAGGTAAATCCAAAAATGTATACTTTTATTTTGTTCACATGAACAGCTATAAAGTTACAGGGCCGTAAAGTTGTCCATGCTGATTTGCACAACATTTATATCTCGCTACCTGAATGTCAGCTGTACCACAAACAGTTCCCTGGTCAAACAAGCAGGACCCTGATGGACAAAATGAGGGAACATTTCAACATTGCAAGGAAGGATTTCACACAACCCCTGGCCAGTTTCACCCTACCCACCATGATGCCCCAAAGGTCATCCTTTACTTACTGGGGTACACACACACAGCTGCTACTCTGAGCAAAAGTTTAAGACTGACTTGCCACAGAAATGTGCTACATCCATCAATTATGTTCCATCAAAATGCTTGGTTATGGGCAGAGGAACTTCTTGTTGAGTGATATGCTGATTTTTTTATGTTTAGTTGATGTACCTATTATCGATATGTTCCTATTGTCCATAGGGCTATAAAAATGGGCATATTGTTGCCTGCAGTACAATTTTCAGTATGTCATTCAGTGTGTATTTTAGCAGTGTATTATTTAAAGAAATAATATTTACATTTCTGCATGAGCATTTGACTTGTGCAGTTAAATACCAATCTGACAGTTTTCAGCTGAGAGATTATGCACATAACATACATGATCCAAAGAACACTCAAGTGTTTACAAAGTGGTTACGACCCTGGTTGCAGTTACAACAACCGTAATGGAACACGTATTGGCTAAGTTAACAGCATCTGTGTGCACAACTACCTCACACCTGATTAGTTATTGTTCCGGTAGTGATGTATAATACCCAGAAGCCAATCTGATCACTGCTCCATGTAGAACTCTGTGTTTCTACTGAACAAGCGTTAATAACATCCTATGCAACATTGTCCCGATCAAGGCCAATATGACTGAAACCAGTGCGTCTGGCAAAATAAAGACATCAAAGTAGATCTACTGACTTTATTCCCTACATGCTCAGAATAATTTTAATTCTACTTTTCTTGTCACTATGTCTTTAATTAGATAAACACACAGTCTGTTGAAAGACTCCCTTTATTTGGCAATATACTGAATTTACTGCGGAAGGAGCTAAATGTTATATCTACATGATTGTATAGCGGCACAAACCTTGAAGCAGTCTTCAGCCGTAACAATAGCTGCCTCGCTGAAGTTACGGCGGCCATATCTATGACAGTACATGACCAACTTGGTTATTGTACAGATTCTAGAATTAAATGCATAGAAATGTAGCTTTCATTGCTCCATAATGACCCATATAAATGATGGAAAGCCATGTCATTATGTGATTACATGTACCTTCTTGCCTCCATGCCAGCCCATCAGGGATCTGGAAACAACAGCTAGCAGTGCGTTCTATGCATTTCACTGCCACAAGCAAAGTATCCTTGCAACAGAATTTATATTGGGCACAGCCCTTTTTTATAATTGTGAGTAAAATATTTCAAGCAAGGGTCCTTTGACTGCGTTCTTTGGCATGGAAACAATAATCATTTTCTCATGGAATTAATTCAAAAAGTGTAATTTATATACATGTAAGTTTTCAACATTGTGAATTGGGAGTCTGTGGTCTTGGCAAAAATATTTTTTAAAACATATCATATTAATAATATAATAAGCACATAAATACAGTGATTGGTAAATAAATTATAACTGGGACATCCGCAGTGGATGAGACAAAGAGTTCAGCACTTATTAAGTTCCAATAACAATGATAAAAATATACAATAAGGATGAAGATGATTGAATCATATATATTCCAATTATAGGGATAGTGATAATGTCATCTACCTTGATATTTATAGAATCGAAAAACGAGGATAATTTGAAAAAAAAATTCTTGTATTGCAGAAAAATTTGAATATTTTCCAAAAGCATACAATTGTATAAACTGTGTAACACAGTTTGTAAAGAGAAAGGAGTGTACTTTAAAAAACATTTTGTAAATCTGAGCATACCATGCGGAAGAGTGGACAGGACAAAACTTAATGTTCATCAAAATTGGCCAAAGTGCACACATGTGCACTAGTGCAGATACACAGACCTGTAAATGCCTTCATTATCACCATCTCTCCCAATTTACAATGTTCCAATTCTTAATTGGTTGCCGCGTCCTGATTCCTTTATTTTAGTGTGACTGGGATCAAGACTACAAAACCACATTGAGGAAATTTGAAGAGGGGTACATGTATTTCTTTTTAACTCTGCTAATTAGCAGACCAATCACAAAACACCTGCTAGCAAAGACAGCCCCTCAGCCTGTGGCCCAGAGAAAAGGTGGGCTAAGACCTTGGCACAGGTTGGGTGCAATGCTCACGCAAAAGGAAAGATATGAACTTTGTCATACTTTTAATGGGTCAGCTGTATTCAGGAATGGGTTGAAAAGCCATGTTCTGTGACAAAAGGTGGTCTTTTCAGCAAGCACATGTACCACTGTACAAGTATATACCTGCACAGCATATGTGCTATTTGACACTTCACTTCCCAAATTAGCTCAAATGTGTGAAGCCAGCCATGCTTATAATATGTCCATTGGGACTGCATATTAAACTTCAGTTGATATTTAAATGATGCAAACAAACCTGACACTCCCAGATATTTGTCCATACATTCATCTACATGTTTGTAGATGTCTGCAGCAGGTACTGTCTGGTCCACCAGCCCCTTCTGTAAGGCCTCTTCTGCCCTGTAGAGCAGCCCCAGTTCCAAACCTCTCTCTGCCTCCCTAAGACCCACTGTGTTCTTCATCAGATCCATCACCCTGCAGCCAACACAAGACTACACTGTACTATATGTATTAATTGCATAACATTACCTCTCGACCACCAATACCAAGACCTCTGTGTCTGGGCATGACGCCCAAGGAAATTGAGTTGAGAAGCTTGCTGCTCACACTTGATCCTGAAAACCTGATGGTCCCATGACGCCATCTGTTGGTCCATGTGGAACTGATGGTGACGCCATGTGCACATGTGCCCCGTATCATCCTTCCTCTTTTGGGCACCATTACTGGCTTGCTCGTTCCAGTTGAGGGCTCAGTAAACTCTCATTCACCATCACTGTTCTGGTGCTTCACATGCTTTTCTCAGCGGTTTGGGTCTCTTCGGATGCCTAGATAGCTGATTTCTAATGTGCGGATACCACTGAAATCACTGGGAGTAGACCTGGTCATTTTGCTTGAAACCTAACTTTTCAAGATGACGTTTCGACTTTAGATCGCAGAAAGAAGCCAGAACCTTCCCCCCCTAGCTCCACGTGGGCTGAGCAGTCAGAGGTGGCATTTGAGGCTGTGGTGACTTTCACTGAAGTCCTTGCTAACCCAGCGCCAGGCATGGTGACAAAGGACATGTCCGCTGCCACACTGCTTACACTCTGAAAGGCTGAGGACGTCGGAGACCATGAGGGTCGCGGAACAACCTTCCGCACCCATGGACACGACTCCTGCTCTGCTAATGGGCTTTGATTATGCTGAAGCACTCATTCAGATCCTGATTAGTGAGCAAGTACGGTCCAGCGAGTTTAGATATTTCGCAAACTGCGTCCACTCACCCCTCGGCCCGTGCTCTCTCTGGGGTGCGTTGTCGCGATACCCTGGGAAGAGTGGACAGCACTTAGGGAAGGGCAAGCCTTCTGGTTCAGGCAAGAGGACGGGAAAGGCTATGGCATTCCTAACTCTTGTACATTGGATTGCGCTGTGTCAGGATTGCCAACTACCTCATTGTTAGACTCTGCGCAGCGCCTAGTTGGTGGCTGCCTCACCGCATATCGTGCACAATGGGAGTCCATCACGGATGATTCATTTGTCCTAAACATCCTGAGACACAGCTACACACTGCCTTTTGGCAAAGACAGCCCTCCGTTAAGGAGACAACCATCGTGGTTTGCTCAACCCACCTTGGAACCCCAAGCATCGGCATTCCTGGAGGCGGTTGGACGCTTCAGAGCAAGTGCACCATACAGCCGGTAGAGGACCAAGGTTCTCCTGGCTTCTACAACCTACTCTTCCCAGGTTCCCAAGCGGGACAGAGGATGGCGCCCAGTCATAGACCTGTCAACACTGAACACCTACCTGGAAATCCCGTCCTTTCAGATGGAGACACCCCAGTCAGTGGCAGCAGCCTTAGGGCCCTTGGAATGGACAACATCCCTGGATCTCCAGGATGCGTTCTTCCACATGCCAATCTACCATGAACTGGAGCAACCTGTGGGTGTACGCCTTTCCCCCTTGGCAGATCCTTCCGAGGGTACTGCACAAGGTTCAGCCCCACGATTGCAATCTGATCCTGGTCACCCCTTGGCGGCCCCGGAGCGACTGCTGGGTAGACCTGTTGGAATTGAGTGTTGAGCCTCTGCTACGTTTACTGGTATGGTGGAAGCTTCTGGTGCAACCACGGACGAGCATGTTCCATTGGAACCCTCCAGTATTCAACCTCCATGCTTGGTGGTTATCTCGCAGCACATCTGTGACAGAGGCATCTCGGAGTTGGTCTCTGATAGAATTGCCAGCACAGGGCTTCGATCTTCTCTAGTTGTTTACTCCGCTCAATGGAAGGTGTTTTCCAACTGGGGCACCAGTAGGCGAATTCACCCTTGGGCTCAGCGTGTTGCTGACATCACCGACTTCCTGTTGTATCAGTGGGAAGTTTCAGGCAAGAGCTCGAGAACAGTGGCAGGGTTTCAACAGCTATCTCCTTAACCCTTGCCAACGTCTTGGACATGCGCATCGGTAGCGATCCTTTATCTGTCTGGCAGTGCCCTCATTGCGTCCTTCTATACTGACAGGCCAGCGACGCGACAGGTCCTACCCCGGTGGGACCTACCGTTTGTTTTAGTCATGGTGAAGAAGTGGCCCTTTCAGTGCCTTGAGGACCCCACATGGGTTTCCCTCCAGTAATGGACACGGGAGACTTGTTTTCTACTAACACTTGCTTCTGGGGTTAGGAGAAGCGAGATCCACGCTCTAGCTTATGACCATCTCCACTGGTCACCTGACCACTCCCAGGTGAACCTGAGGCCTTACTTGGGCTTCATTGCAAAGAACCAAGTGGTTCGAGATCCAGTTATGGCTTTAAGGGTTTTACCCTCTGTGCGATGGATGCTGCTCTTCCTCTCGAGGAGAAAGCCCTGTGCCCAGTGAGAGCTCTTCGCTGGTACCTTTCCCGCATGGACAGACTCAGGGGACGAAGGTCTGCCCTCCATCTACAACTGAGTAGCCCACGGAAGAAGCAAGTTTGCAGAAATATGATTTCATAATGGATTAAGCAGACGATCCTCAAGGCCTATAAGACCTTGCTGGATAGGCCAGATGCCTTACAGCTTGTCTCTGCTAGAGCTCAGAAGGTGCGAGCCTTCAATGCCTCCTGGCCTGCCCTCACAAACTTTGTGATTGTCGCCATTCTGCAGGCCTGCCGATGGCGATCATCCACCACTTTCCCGGAGCACTACTTGTGTGACATGATAGTGCTCGAGGAGGGCACGTACGCCTTTGAGGGCATAACAGGCTCCTTTGCATAGGTTCTTATACTGGTTCATTAGGCCTTTTCTGGATCCCATCAGAGCTGCCACCATGTACCAGTTTATGGCGCTCTTGTGGTTGTATCCAATGTATGCCTATAGGTCGGCTCATTTCTTAGTGGGCCTTGTAGGGTTTCGTGCCTAGTAGACCTAATCTTGGACAGTATCAGGCAGTTTGTCCCAATTTCCTGGCCTGCTGCTGGTTTTGACACGGGTATCGCTGCCCATGGAACCTAATAACCACTCCCCAGCACCCGCCAGTTTTTCGCGACTAAGACCTGTTAAATCTCCACATCTGATGGAGCAGAAACCGATAACCTCTACCCATGAGGCGGACAGTTGTCATGTTGGCAGGCGAGCTTGGGGGTGGGGTGGGGTGGGGTGGGGGTGGGGGGTTCAGTGCGGTCCCATGCGGGTCAGTAAGGAGGGTTTCTGGTTAAAGCCAGATTCTGCTGTTGGCAGTTTCTTCTCCAGGTAGCACTGAGGTTTTCTGTTCAGACATCCCCTCCTCACATGGACCGATAGTTTTTGCCAGTCCTGCTGGTCTACAGAGGTCAGATTACCCCAAAGCCAGTACGTGTGTATATCGGATGATGGTCGACAGATAATGTTACATAATTAATGCGAGACATTTGGACTAATATCAGTATTAATAAGTATACTTATCTCTCGACCACCAGAGAAGCCCACCTGACCAACCCCGCTTCCTCTTACAGCTGATGTCAACTGACCACTCTTCAAAACAGGAAGGATGATACAGGCACATGTGCACATGACGTTACCGTCAGTTCCACATGGACCAAAAGATGGCGCCACGGGACCATCAGGTTTTCAGGAGCAAGTGAGAGTAGCAAGTTTCTCAATTTGATTTCCTTGGGCATCATGCCCAGACACAGCGGTTTTGGCAATGGTGGTCAAGAGGTAAGTATACTCATTAATACTGATATTACTCCAAAATATCTCGTATTTTTTAAAAGTTCAGTTTTTCTCAGCAACTTTATACTCAACTGTTAATTTCAGTCCCTACTGGTACCATCCTCAAAGTGATGGTTCTTGTCTGAATTCAAAATTGTCGTTTGGTTCCTTAATTGTACAATAGGTGGTGTTAGTGCTGACTTGGGTTTCATTAAATGTCCAAAAACTTGGGATAACTTGTATCCTCTTGTGTCTCTATTGAGTTTTTTTTTAATTTGTTCCTTCATGATGTGTATTGATTCCTTTAGCATATGTACATCTTCACTTCCAAATTGTTTACTTTTGATGTGACAGTAAATTCTATTCAGCAAAATTGTAGCTGCATCTACTTTGTGGTGTAGTAGGTGAGTATTCGATAGACTGTGAACACATGCAGCTGAAAGAGAAAATATAAGATTTAACAGAAACATAAAGTTTGAATTCAAACAGACAACAAACATCACTCTGAGGAAGGGCTTTCATAATCTCACTACATATTAACTCATATTTTCCATCCATCTAAAGGTTATCCCACTGGTATTGTTCTGCATTTTTAGACATGTTAGCCTGCACAATACTTCACTGAATTTCATAATGGTTGACTGGATATCAAAGACACCTGAGTGTTTTCTATTTTTTCACTTTTTGGCCCCTGTATTTCATAATTCACTAGATGGTGCCACCAATTTTGAAAGGAACCTAGATTTTCATTAACAGAGTATGTTAAAAAAATTTCAAGAGGCTGACTCAAAAATTGTAGATGCTGAAGTGTTGACAAGCAATTGTTTATGGACGAACTGACAAATGGACAGACATGAGAGATTGTATAAGCTCTGCGACCTTTGGTCAGCACAAGCTAAAAAGTGTATCATAAACCTAAGGGTAATTCTATATGCATGTTAAACCTGGCAAGACCAGTGCCGGGAACCAAAACTCGGAGGAAAAAAAATTCCATAATGTAAATTGTACTTTACCATAAGTCAGGACCATTACATTGTATGCACAGTGTCTTGGTGGTTTTGCTGTTCTTTTCAATGTTCTTCCAAATAAACATTAACAAAAAGATCTATATATAGCTTCCATGGTGGGACTACTTACCAAAATGGAGCAGCTAAGCCCTGGAAGAAAAACCAGACAAAGCTCATACACTATAAACCAGACACAGCTTGTAAACTGTAAACTTGACAAAGTTTGTAAACTAAACTTTCGAGTAATGTTTTCATTGTCAACATATGACCCACTAAAAGTTTTTACCATTATGTTTGGAAATATACAGTACAACTCTTACTGCTCTGAATTCCTACTGATTATTACGCAAATTAATCAATAGATTAAAAGTGATGCCATGTTTGTACATAATGCACACAGAAGTTCTAGAGATGAAGTGGAAAATAGCTAAACGTACACACACACTGAAGCTAAAAACCAAATTAGCACACATAAACATGTATGTAGAAAAACACAAAATATCATTGAATTTACATGTAACAGAATAAGCTACAAGAATCACAAAAAATACAAAAACAAATTTAAAAATGACCAGAGTGTGGTGTCATCTAAAGATGACACAAGAAGATATCCCCATGCCCCCATCTTACTTGGATGTACATACAGATAAGCACTGATACATTATAATGTGGTCTTAGTATATGCATGTTGAAATTGTTCAAGTCTCCACAAATTTTGGAGATAATTTCAGACTGTGAAATACAGTGGTACCTGCTATTCAAGACAATGCCACTACTGGTAGACAAAAGTGGTTGTATATGACAGGTGGTCTTTAATGGCAAAGAACAACAAAGAAATGATTTTCTACTGTCTTGAAAGGGCAGTTTAAAAAATATAGTCTTTAATGAGTTCAGCATTTCTATGCATGCTGATACAATAATATGTTTATTTTTCACAATTTGTATATGTAATTAAAAACATGCATATAGAGTCAGGAAATAACTGGACAAAATTTATTTACTCCTCAGCAATTCAGTCTGGTTGCCTGCAAAACTTTTAAAGATTACCTATTCAGTATTTATTCAACTCCTGCAACTGTAATTTTTTCATGTGGCAATGTCAAAAACCTATAACTTGAAGTTGGAAAGGCACCTCAATCTATTACAATTTTCACGCTATTCAAGATTAATATTTTGTGTATTTGCCTAAATCAACCTGCTAAAACTTTGATTCATGGTTCATTGGCTGCAGCTATCCCACAAATCTACCAATTAAGTCTGAATGACATCTCAGTCTATAATAGGTTTGAAGTTATTTAAGATTTAAATTTGTGTTTTCACCTAATTTGCATAAATTAAAATGCTGTAACTTTGGTTCATGTGTCAGTGAATGAGGCTATGTCACAGACTGATCCATTGAAGTTGGAAAGGTACCTCTACCTGTAATAGTTTTAACATTATTCCAGATTTAAATTGTGTGTATTTGCCTAATTTGCATAAATTAAAGTGCCACAACTTTGTTTCGTGTATCATATGATGCGGCTATGTCACAAACTTACCAATTGAAGTGGAAATGGCAGCCTTCTATCTGTGTTATAGTTTTGAAGTTATTCCAGATTTAAATTTTGTGTATTCACCTAAACTGCATTAAATTGAAGTGCTACAACTTTTGTTCATGTTTCAGTGGATGTGGCTATGCAACAAACCTACTAATTGAAGTGGCAATGGCACCTCTATCTGTAATAGTTTTGAAGTTATTTCAGATTGAAATTTTGTGTATTCAGCTAATTTGCATAAATTAGAATGCTACAACTTTGGTTTATGATTCATTGGATGCCGCTATGTCACAAACCTATGAATTGGAGGCCACCTGGATTCAGATTTTACACGTTATACAACGCACAACAGTGTAGCAGCCAGTGGCACAGTGTTTTAGTGGGCAGCAGACAGTGGCACAGTGTGTTAGTGGGCAGCAGACAGTGGCACAGTGTGTTAGTGGGCAGGAGCCAGTGGCAGTGTGTTAGTGGGCAGCAGCCAGAAGCCAGTGACACAGTGTGTTAGTGGACAGGAGCCAGTGGCACAGTGTGTTAGTGGACAGGAGCCAGTGGCACAGTGTGTTAGTGGGCAGGAGCCAGTGGCACAGTGTGTTAGTGGACAGCAGCCAGTGGCACAGTGTGTTAGTGGACAGGAGCCAGTGGCACAGTGTGTTAGTGGGCAGCAGCCAGTGGCACAGTGTGTTAGTGGGCAGCAGTGGTACAGTGTGTTAGTGGGCAGCAGCCAGTGGCACAGTGTCTTAGTGGGCAACAGACAGCAGCACACAGCGGCAAAAGATTCCTTGCCACTGTTATGGCAGTTTACATTCAGTAGCGCTTACTGCTGCTGAGGTGCAAAGGGGTCAATTGGGTTTCAGCAGCAGCCAGCCTTAGAGAGCATTAGTCAGAGGCAGTGCCACTGGCTAATGCTGTGTCACTGGCCAATGTATTCTGCCACTGATTTTTTTTTACTAGTGTGTGTGTGAGAGAGACAGCGAGAGAGAGGGGGGGGGGGGCAAATTGCAAGACTTATTTCAAACCCTGTGACATCTACAGTGAGCCAGACAAGGCATAACCACACTACCTAAGTTGGTCATTGCTTCACTCCTGCTTAAAAACAATACAGAGACTTGTGTTCCTGCTATCAACTGGTATTGCATGTCCATGATTTGAATGTAATTCAAACACACTGGGCAAAGTGTCTTCTAATCATTCTGATCAGGGAATTAAATACAGAAACCTTTCTTACCAATTGTACTTCATTGAGACCAATAGTGTAGTTTTTGTCGCCAGTCATAATCCTGTAGTCACACGCAAAAGACATCACACAGCCTCCTGCAGGGGCATGTCCCTGTCAAACATAAAAACACCCATGGATCCTTTGGGCTCTCAATCCTCTAGACACTACATGTGTAAGTCAAAAGATTTCTTCCACACATCATGGGCACAGTGCACCCAGAGGCTGCCTTGGAAAGCTATTGACTGATGGTACAGTATCCTCTTGTTACTATTAACACCCCCACCCCAACACACACTTATACATTAAAGGCTTGCTAATAATTTTTCAATCAGAAAAGTTACATGCTGATACATTTGGTGAAAACACAACATTAAGAACTGGACGCACTTCAATGCAAAGCATTGACTGATGGATACACGTTTGAACATACAGCTCCTGTGACCTTGAAAAATGAGGTCAACGTCACCAATATATAATGAAGTTAAGAAATGGTGCTACATGGAGGCAAACTTGAGTTTCAGGTGGCCAGTGAGTCTCGAGATACTGTGTTCACAAAATAAATGGTGGCTGGATGTAACGATGCACAGAACTATGGACGAATGCAAGGTTGGACAGACAGACGGATGTACCAAAAATATAGTGGGTCCCTCTCTGGGACGGACCTGTTAAAAAAAATAAATAAAAACACAACTTTAAATCTAGAAGCCACACTCACACACTTAGCCTGCAAATGTTTTCTCCATTGCAAGGTGCAATATTCAGAACCAGAAAAGTTGAAAATGCACAACTTTGTTTACAGACGGATGATGGATAACCACCCATCCTTATAAAGAACTGCTGTTCATTGTAAGTATACTGTGAGCAGTATGATGTACCTTTTGACATATAGGTCAGTACTGACCTCTTTTTTTTTTCTATGTCAATAAATTCACTACTACTACCTTATAAGCTCAGCTGACAGTCAGCTGCGCCAAAAAAAATACTAGACAAGTCACAGCATTTAAAGCTATATGTCACTTTGAACCAGTTTGCTTGCGCTGTGTGTGCCATCATTCCACCACCAATATCATTGGTGGACTTAGGCAGATTTAGCCGGAATTAAAGAGAATTCCTAGTTATGATAGCATTCATTCCAATATTGACATCCCCACTTTAAAAGGGTCCACTTGGTTATCCTGTCTCACTATCTTAATTTTTCTATAATATTCTAGGTTCCCCAATTCACATGTTCACTTGGCACGACAAGTGAAACTCCTTTCATGCACAAGTGAAAATTTCAAAGCACTTGTCCTCTGCACTATGAAAAAATTCCTTTTCCAAATAGGATCTTAACAGATAGAAAAGTGATGCATAGCAGGGACAAGTAAAGCATCATAATAACTTGCCAGCAGGACTAGAATTGCAAAAAAGAATTGGTGAGCCCTGACATTATTATCATATCACATGTAAGTTTTCATTCTTCTCTTACATAAAGAAGTTTTGGGTTCTGCATGGCCTGAAGCCCATTGTCTCTCCATGACAAACAGGAACAATTGCACATACTTTGTCAACTGTAGAACCATTCGTGAATGAAACAGTTACACAACTTACATCAATAGCGGCAACAGTAACCAGACGTGAGCCATAGAGTCTCATTGCCATTTCCTGGAAGTTCCTGAACATGTATTCTATTTTTTCTGGTGGGGAATCATACATTGACATGAGGTCCAAACCAGCACTGAAGATCTTTGGCAATCCCTGCAAAACAAAATCAGTTGTCTTGTAAGACCATTTCCATGATCCCCCCCCCCCCTGCTTTGAAAGAATACTCCTTGTCAAGACACTTTGCTTGGTATTTTCATGTTACTTATACCTCCCATGAGAGACCATCTGTCTTGAAAAACCACAACTCGGCCACCTGGTCTTTGAAGATAGGTTTCACTATACATGTACTTGAAACAGTGTGATGCATTTAGCGTTTTAAGAAACATGAAATTTTTAATAATCATGGCTAAAGGCCCATCCAAAGCATTCTTGTAGACCTTCAGGATGGTCTGCCTAATCCACGATGAGATCGTGTTTTGGCAAACCTGCTCCTTTCTGAGGTTACCCAGGGGCAATAACAGGATGGACCTCTGACCCCTGGCAGCATCCATATGTGAGAGATACCAGCACACTGCTCTCACCGCACACATGGCTCTTTCCACCAGAGCGTGGATCTCGCTTCTTCTAGCCCCCAAAGTGAGTGTTAATAGAAAACCAGTTTTCCACACTAAGTACTTGAGGTCCACCCAACAGGGGTTGTCCAGGCACTCAAAGTGCCATCTCTTCAACATGACTAAGACCAGGGGGTGTCCCACCATGGTAGGACCTGCCTATCAGCTGATCTGTCCCTGTAAAAGGAGGCTACAAGCACTGACAGATAAGGATCGCACCCGAAGGTCAAGGATGTTCGCCAGGGTTGAGGAGATGGCAGACCGAAACCCCTCCACAGTTCTTGAGCTATTAGCAAGGACCTCCCACTGGTACAGCAAGAAGTCTGTGATGCACAGAGACCATGGATACTTTCTGACCAGTGCACCAATCTGAAAACACTCTGAACCAAGCCAAATAAACTGCTAGAGAAGGGTCTCGAAGTCACCCTCTGGCAATTTTATCTGCGACCAATTCCAAGAAACCTCTGTCGTGGATGTGCTGTGTGACATCTGCTAAGTGTGGAAGTTGAGCATTTAAGGGTTCCTGTGGAACACACTTATCCGCAGTTGCACCCGAAGTTTCAGCTATTCCGGTAAATGTAGCGGTGGCTTGAAACTTAATTTCAGAAGGTCCAGGGACCAATCTGTCCTTGGTTGCCAGGGGGCAACCAAGACCAGGTTGCAATAGTGGGACCAAACCTTCCACAGAACCCTTGGGAGAATCTGTGGAGGCAAAAAGGCATAAGCCCAAAGTCCATGGCTAGAGCATCCACCACTAAGGCCTGGGGATCCGGGACAGGCGACATGTAAACCGGAAGTTTAGCATTTGAGCTTGTCGCAAACAGATCCACGCGTGGGGTGCCCCAACTGGCACACATGGTCTGAACGACCCTTAGGTGGAGGGACCACTCCGTCCCTACTGGCTGTCCTCTTCTCAAGAGTTGGTTGGCCAGGACATTCTGTAATCCCGGGACATGCCTTGGGTATGGCCAACTCCATCAACTTTTGGGAGCGTGACCCGCCCTGCTGGTTGAGGTAAGCAATCGAGGTTCTATTGTTGCACATGATGAGAATGTGTTTGTGCTCCACTAGGTCCTGGAAGCGGAAGAGTGCTGAGTGTATCGCTTTCAGTACCAACCAATTTATGTGATGGGACATGGACTGCGTGGGCCAAAGGCCAGACGCCATCTGCCTGTCCACATGGGCTCCCCACCCAGACCAAGAAGAGTCCACGTATATGGTAAGTTGGGCCTGAAACAGTGTCAATATCTGTCCTGACATGACATTCTCCCAAATGGTCCACCAAATGAGGTTCCAACAGTCCTCCAGGACTACTGGCATCTGCACTTGGTAGGCCAGGTCGTTCGACCATCTGTCTCCCAGAGCGTGCACAAGGGATGACGCTGTAGGGGAACCTGAGAGTCCATCGAGGACAGGGAGCCAAACAGGGTTTGCCAAAGCCTCTGGCGTTAGGCTGGACTTGGTGAGAATCCAGGAGCAGAAGAATGCACACTGCGCTCTGGGCAGAGCGAACCTCCTCAGTCATAAAAGCCTTGAGGACCAGCCAGAGTCTCACTTACTGGTCTTCTGAAGGGTGATAAATGCAGGCTACCAGCTGGAACTGGATGCCGAGAAAGACAAAGATCTACCTACTCTGGCATTAGCCTGGACTAGGTGAGATTCACAATTAGGCCTAAGCCTTTGCAAAGTTCCAGAATGGTGTGTGTGTGAAGCAGCAAATCTAGGCGCTGTACTACCTGGATCAGTCAGTCACCAAGCTACATCTGGTGAGGCTGCACAGCTAACACCTGCGTGAACACCAGAGGTGCTGTAGCAAGGCCGAATGGAAGTGACCTGAACTGGTACACCTGGTCTGAAAGTGCAAACTCCAGATATGTCCGTGAAGTCTGGCACATGGAAGAATGCATCCTTGAGATCCAAGGACGTCGTCCCCTCCTGGGGCCGCTGGGCTGCCACCTCTGACTGTGGAGTCTCCATCCTATAAGATGGAATCTTTAAGTACGTGTTCAGCAATGACAGGTCAGTGACCAGATGCCAGCCTCCATCCCACTTGGGGACAAAGAAGAGTAGGTTGTACAAACAGGGGCAAGCTGGGATCCACCACCCACTCTATGGTGTTCTTGCTCTGTAGCTTTAACATCACCTCTAGGAACACCAATAATGCTTTGGGTTACTCCGTGGCAGATGTGAAACACCTGTTCGTGGCACAACAGAGTCCTGTCCTTGCCGAAAGGCAGTGAATAGCTGTGTGTCAGGGTATTTAAGAGACAAAAATCATCTGTAATACACTCCCATAGTGCGCGAAAGGCGTAAAGACAACCCGAGACTGGGCACGTAGCTGTAGTGGCGGGCGACCCCGAGACTGGGGACTCTGGCAAGCAGGAGTTGGGAGCCCTGAGGCTTCCCTGACTTCTTAGATTTACCAGACTTCTTAGACCCTTGGCATGCCAGGGGGCAAGTGGGCACGGTTTGGGAGCCATGCTTTAGGAAGGGCAGCCGGTGCCACGGCCACATGGGTTTGAGACTCCAGAGTGGGCACTTGGGTTGAGGTAAGGAGATGCAAGGGCTCACTGCTGGCAGACACCACCACAGACTTGGGTACCTTCTCCAGTGCTCTGAGATACCTGGACATTCGACCCAAGCTCTCGGACCTGGGAGCTTGGTGAATCAATTTGGATTTCAGTGTTCCGGGATGCCCGGATTTTGCATGCGAGTGCTCAGGGAACTGGCCAGGGTTCGAGGATGCCCAGATGTCGACCTGTCAGTTTCTATCCTGGCTTCACCGACTTAGCCATCTTGGTTTCCGAGCGATTGGACTGCGGGGTCCGGGCTTGAAGATCCAGGGGCCACCTAGCTTGCGTCTTCGGCTTGGTACAACTAAAGTGGTAGGCTGAGGGGGAGTGAGCAGTGACAGAAGCAGATCCACTTGCATTTGCTGATTCCTGGGTATCGACTCCAAGACTGCTGAGAGTTTCAGGTCAGCGCTCAGTGAACCTCCGGCTGTTGACTTAGGTGGCACCGAGTGCTCAGGATCCCCACGAGGTGATCTCTTGCTGCTCAACTTGCAACCACGCCGCCTCTTCTCCCTGTTCTCCTGACGGGTTTCGGGGGAAGGAGTAGCAGCCCCATGAGCCTGCAGGTGAGCCACATGGGTTCGCATCTGCCTCTCTTGTGGCATTGCTGGAGAAGAAGACTTGGTGAAGTCAGACTCTACGGCCCGGTGTTTAGCAGCATGCTTACACTTAGCCCTCTTGCTCATCCTCTGGGCCTGCTCGTAGACCAGCCACTTGTCTTCACCCCACCTAACACAACACTGGCATGTATTCTCTCGAGTACACATGGGGCCAAGTTGTTGGCGACAACCAGAGTAGTGTTTATGGTCGTCCCAGGCTGCCATGTAGTTGTTCTGTGAATCCATCTTCTCACCTTTTCCTAACAAGGGAGAAGGAGAAGTGGTCACTGGATTGACACTCACAGCACACTGACAAGCAGCGATTGCCTGACTGCCACTGTCCTCCCACTGTCAGCGATTTCACCCACCAGACGCCATCTAGGAAAAGATTGGTTTCAAGCCAATACGATCAGCTGTATTTCTATTTTTTCTGAGGTGTCTGTAGATCATATATAAGTGGTTCTTATCACGGAAGAGACTAGGAGTGCTTAGAAAACAAAATCCACAAAAGAGATAGTACACACAGCACTAGAAAAATCTCGGTGAACAAAAGTTCACAGAGTTTTCTAACTGTTAGACCATGTCAGAAATGGCGTCCGAGGAAGAAGGAAAAACAGCGGAGCATGTGCACCAGAAGTCACCAACAGATCTAGAGGAACCAAGTGGAGGCATCACCAGAACCGTCAGGCTTTTGGGAACAACCGAGTGAGTACCCAACTTAATTGTGTCAGGCAATATGGCCAGACATGGGGGTCTTGGCAATGGTGGTTGAGAGGTAATGTTACATAACTAATAGGTTAATTTAAATCATTAAAACATAATAATTTGTGTTACACCAAATTCGTACGTGTGCTGACAGCAAACTGGTCAGCAACGCAAGTTGGAATGGCACCTTTATCTATTTATTATTTCAATGATATTCCAAATTTAGAATACCACTAATCATCGCCATTCAAAATGCTGAAAATTTTCTTCAATATTCACTGCAACAATGAAAACAAAGTTTCTGAAAACCAGGAAATCAAAGTGTCATCACCTGGTAGACAAATTTGGTTCAGATCAGGTCAAGGTACATTCCCACCAAGTTTCCCCAGAATAGAGCCAACAGCTTTGACGAACATGTCAAAAATTACAAAGACACACTTGTGGCAGTTGTAGTAGTAGTAGTAAAAATAACAACAATAATAGTATTAATGCCACACCACCTGATGAATAAATTAAGGTATAGGCCAGCGACATACATGTATGTTCCCATAGTTCCTGACTGAACAAAAGACCTACCGATTTGATCACCAGGCCCCTGCAAGTTTTGTTCTGTTCCAATTTGTCCAATGCAATGAGGAATTCAGTAAGAAATTCACCAGATAAGCTATTTACTGGTTTGTGGTTCATCTGAAGCGTGCCTACCCCTAAAAAAATAACACAAAAATCTCCATGTAAGGCTCCATTATGCATGTACTTGAAATTAGGTTAAATGCAAGGGAGTTCTTATCTGATCACACCTAGTCTGGTTCATATGAAGGGCCATGCACTTCCTGCTTTAAAAAAAAATCAATTTTTCTGCTTTTAATTTTACTGAATTCTGCTTTATTCATGACAGAATAATCTGATTATCAAAATATGTACAAGGCAAGTTATTTGATTGGCATGGTGACCTAGAATGTTCTGGAAATGATAAACTGGAAGTGCTGAAGTAGCACTGAGATGCAGACAAAAAAGTAACTATGGCCTGAAAACAAACATCAGAATTACCGATGAAAAGTTTGCTGACATAAAAGGCATAAAATTGCTAAATATTTCAAGTTTTTTACTGTTTTTTACTGTTATTTAATATTTTCAGACAAAAGGTAATTCCGCAATGGAAATGATGATTCTGCTATTCCGCCTGCTTTACCGCTAAAGTGGGAAGTGCATGGTCCTACATATGATGTGTGTAGACTGCATAGAGTGTAATGATGTCTGCCAAAATACTTCCCACTTGATTAAAAAAATTTATCAGTTTCAGAATTTAAGAACAAAAACCCAGCAATAGGAATCTTATCAAAGTTTGAATTCTTAATTTTGGAATACACCAGAAAGAACATGAAAAATAAAGAGATGCATACAAAATCATTTGCTGATCTGTTATATGCATGAAGATGAAGATGCATAAGATATATAATAACCTATCATACATGTAGTGCTACAATGTATACATTTTCTGAAAATCTGCATACTTCAGGTTCAGTTTATTGCTGTTCATGTCATTTATTCATGCTGTTTAAACAAAAATGACCAAAATGACCATCATGATTTATTATGAAATATTGATTCAGATCATTCATTTCTCCAACATGACTTAAAGTTTTGCTTGATGATAATGCCACAATTTTTGAAAAGCCAAAAAAAAAAAAAAAAAAACAAACAAACAAAAAAAACCCACTACACCGAAGAACTCCCAAATGTCAGTGTATACTGACACATGGATGGGCAACCACCCATCCCATGAAGCTCAACTGGCCCACAATCAGCTGAGCTACCAATTGAGAGGCAGTTCCTGTAAATACATGTATGTAATAACGTGTTGTATGACAATGTATGACTACTGCAGAGGTAACCACAGTAGAGTGGTTTAGTTCTGCTTCTCTGTTATTAAGGGCAACTGTTCAAATTTGGGAAGCAAAATATGGCACAAACCCACTTAAATATACTGAAATTAATTTATTACTAACCTCTGGTTTCATCAATTGAAACATGAATTTTCTCAGGTTTAGATTCTGGTTGACTTGTACCTCCTGAGGTCCATCGACATGTCAGCACAGCTGGCATTTGTGTTAATCTAGAGCTGCAGTTATCATGGTTATGTAGTACATGCCGCCATAGCTGGCCCATGAGTAGCACTGAAACAAATCAATTTATGGTTGACACACAGAAGGGAAACACTGGACTATTCTGGGTGGCCAATGATTTTCTATCTGATTCAAATCTTGCATATTTGGTGATCATTCTCCTGTCAAGAGCACCGTACCTGTCACACATTTGGTACCTACCATGAAAAAACATTAAAAGCAATAAAGGGAAAAAATTGCATAAAATATCACAGGCCTTCAACTTGCAACAGAATACCAATACTTTTAACAAACATCCCAAACATCCACTCCTTCAAAAGGAAATACAAATTATTTTCTACCAGCAAGGGAGAACTTTACATAATTTAAAACATTGTACACAGCATTAATTTCTAGGTCCTGATAATACACAAAAAGTCTTAATTCCACATTTGTTATCATGTATACGTACATTACTATATTTTGTAAAGCTTGTGATACTGTTATAAAAGTGGAATTTGGGACCAATTTCAATCTTTTCCCCGAAACCATAAAAATGGGACTTTGTACCAAATAATGAGCAATCGACAGGGCAAGGCCAAAAATGACTTAAAACCCTCCAACCGCTGACTCAAAAAGCCTGACCGGTTTCGCCAGTAGTCTGGCTCATCAGAGGCTAGTTTAATAAATGGCTGTGCATGCATGCTTTATATAGTGGGTGTAACGTACACGCGGCTTACGTCCAGGTGTACATTCATATGTGCACTTCACGTAACAAAGCAAAGAGTCAGGTGTGGCGTAATTGCAATGTCGGAACCCTTGGCAATGCAACCAGTACAGATACTGCCACTACTGTGGCATTCATTGTACTAGATGGTCCCCCACCATCTTTAAGATTTTTTCTATATATTATTTTTTAGAACAGATAGGATGTCTCTTGACAGCCTACCTTCTTAAGTGGGGAATATTTTTTCACAGCTCGTGATTTAGGAAACTAGTGTTTCATAAACAAGTGTCATTGTTATTTGGCAGATGAACCAGGGGGTAAAAAAATCAAAAAATGTACCAAAAAATATTTGTGTAAAAACACAACACTCCTTACCCCTTTCCCCCTTAATCTGGCCAAAATTCAGCTGGTAGTCAAATGTAATCTGCTTCAGTGTTTTCAACTAATTTCAATAGTAATGAAAAACAATTTGACTGAGAATTGTTGATGAGATCTAGATCAAGATAATATACCCCAGGTCAACAGCTTTCATTGGCATAGGTTGGGCACTAGTGCCCAACCTTTGCCAAAAAAAGCTGTTGACTCCATCTTACTTCAAGGGGAAAGGGTTAACATGGCTAAGGAGGGTCTACAACATTGTGACTCCCCCCCCTCCTCTATGAAAAACTAACACATGGTTCTGACTTTTTGGGTCCTCTGGTTAGTAATGAAAGTACTCAAATCTGGCAAAAAGTTGACTGGTTTGAGCAAAAGAATATTGAAACTAAACTTGAGAAATTACATTTACACTTGTGTAAATATATCGAGAATTTTAATTGTAAAACAACAAATATGGCAGTCTGTGGAGAGTTAGGTACGTACCCTCTGTGCACAAGTATGTGGAAACAAGTTTGTGATTCATGTGCAGAAACGAGAATGACAGTTTACTGAAAGATGCTTATAAAGCTATCAACATAACGGTGACATAAATGCATACTTGAGTAACATCAATGCTGTTTTTGGTGTATACAATTTTGATTTTTTTGGTAATTCTTGAATTTCAGCCTTTTGCTGTAGTTAACTTTGTGTCCTTGTTGGGTTGAAATTTATGAATGCAGGCAATGTTTTTCTCAACTATTTGATACATACTTTATTGGCTATGTTGGGCTGTAGGCTGTGTTCTCTGGTTCATAAATATTACAGAATCGACATAGGCCTATTTTCTTCTTTTGCTGTCAACTCGGCTGACTGAGAAGTCAGCAACAACAAAACGTGGCAGATCTCTTTTTATCTTTGGCACAAGTGGCAAACTTTGCGTTTTAAGTGGTTAGGCCTATATGTTTTGGAAGCAACTAAAGTCTATAGTTCATGAAGAATATTTCAAAGGTTGAGAGAACCAGTTTGAAACCATTTGTTGCCTTTTCTGAGTGACTGCTTGTCTCAAGTCAGGATTGAAATTTATGTCTTCACATTGGTACTGGAAAAGATGCGTGTTCATGTTCTCGTAATAGACCAGTTCATAGGACTCGGGTTTAATCGGTTCACTTCGGGAAGCACACCGCGTTTTGTTTCCATTTTCTGCTTGACCACGCTGGCCAGATTACACGAGCTTGTTTACATTTTGTGCTTGACCATGCTGGCCAGATTATGTGAGGAGGATAAGAAAGAAAAACACAGGATGTGCCGGGATTTAATGAAAAATCAAACTGTCAGCAAACTAAATATGCACGTTTCACCACTGCTGTGACCTTTTAGTGAAAGATTAGCACTGTTCACCACAATCCATGCTGCAATCACTAGCATTAGCTGTGGCATCCGTTGTAAACATGAAGGCATGGGCAAGACTCGGCCACTTTCTGATTGGACAGTCAGGCCAACAATGGAATGCATAGTTAATTACGGTCAGGAAAAGTTCGGTGCAACTGGGTATGAACAGGTCTATCCTTGAATCTCTGCCTTTTGCTACAATTAACTTTGCTGTCATTGTTGGGTTGAAATTTAAGAGTGAGAGTGACGTTTCTCAGAACTAGCTGATTTAATTTCTCACAACTGGTCTCAATTTTGGCGGTCATTGATTTGAAGATTTGGTATGACATTTTGGATTAGAATAAGGAAATGGATTTGCAGGAACAAACTGAGATTCTACAGGATAGGTAAAAATAAATTCTAATACAGTGGTCCCTGTCTTGAGGGGACACTCCAATGCGAGACCATCCGGCTTGACAGAGCACCTTTAGCAGCTTCCAGCTCCTATCTTTTCCATGTTATTTTACCTCTAATGAGAGGCCACCTGTCTTGAGAGGCTACTTTTGGGCCTACCGTTGGGGTGGTCTCTCAAGACAGAGATCATTGTATGAGCATTACTTAGACATTTTAAGAAGCTCTCAGCAAAGGGTGGCCATGACCAGACACTAAATGAGTGCCGGTGTAGGAGCCTAGAAGTGACCCCAGCCTAAAAGTGACCCCCATCACTTCTAGGCTAGCCTACAAGTGACCCCGGGTCACTTTGAGACTAGCCTAAAAAGGATCCCCCCAGCCTAAAAGTGATCCCCAACATTTTTACAATAATGTTGTGATTCTGTGAAATTCTTTAGTATAGAAGTTTAACAGTTTAAATGTAGTCTTCGAGCAAAGTTTTTCCTGCATGAAAGGAACAATATCTTAATCAATGTATGTCCATATGGCAGCCTGGTAAACAGCTATTCTTGGCGTAATCTGCAGGCATTGCATTGCGTGGGAAGTGCGCCGAGAATAGCTGTTGACTAAGGCTTAAACTTGGCGTTGAAAGATTTAATTAGGTATGACCATGTCATAATAATGTTGATTACCAGTAACAATATATATTCGCAGGTAAAGGTCATATTTCCAGAAATTATTTGTCACTGACTCACTTTTTCTTTGATTCATTTTATGTGAATTGAATCAGATATATAGCAGAATTTGATTTATGGAGCCCAGTTTACTGAAGTTTGCATCCCGGAAAATCCAAATGGTCCTCATGAAAATGCAGTCACAAATGCCAGGACAACACTTCTGAGAGCATCTATTTTTTAAAAAATTTTCTGGGGGAGGACCCCCGGACCCCCCTCCCCCAAGCTTCCTGACTTCGGTACTCACATCCGGGCTTTGCCCACAAGTCGCTGACACCCCCCCCCCCCACACACACACAAAAATCCTGGATGCACCCCTGCTAGCAAAAGTTTTTATTTTGTACTGTGTATAGTCAAAAAAGTACTATTCGACTAGCAATGTTGAAAACTCTTGGTAGCTAATACTACTCTTTAAATATTCCGTATAATTAGCTAAAACTCTGATATATTGTGTGTTCTAACACAAAGACTTTGCTGCCAGGCTCATATTTCTGTTCACATATTACCCATTTCCTTGCAACATATGCACGCTGTTTGAATGTACTTTGCATGTACTTTTAACTTCTCATTGCTGAATTAAAGCTTGAGTCGAAGTTTTCCTCAGTAAACTCTGTGCTATGCACGCAGAGTGCTCCAAGGAAAGCTGCAGATTTTGATTATAGAACCATAATATTGATGAGAATGAGATCAACGATGGTTACCTTTAACGCTGAAAGAGGTAACAGTACATGAATAGGAATTTTGTAATCATAATTTATGTACATTAAATACAAGCAGGGATACTCTCTCTCTCTCTCTCTCTCTCTCTCTCTCTCTCTCTCTCTCTCTCTCTCTCTCTCTCTCTCTCTCTCTCTCTCTCTCTCTCTCTCTCTCTCTCTCTCTCTCTCTCTCTCTCTCTCTCTCTCTCTCTCTCTCTCTCTCTCTCTCTCTCTCTCTCTCTCTCTCTCTCTCTCTCTCTCTCATTTTCAAATAAACAAAGTCAGGCACTGTCGGTAACTAATTGTGTATTTATTTCAGCATGATAAAATACTGTAAGTACATGTGCATATACATGCAGAATACTCACAATAATTGTTGTAATGATGTGGCAATATGGTCCTACTTATTTCATAAATTGTATGCAGGTATGATTTTCATTTTACCCTTAACTGCTTCATTTGAGACTGAGCCAACTGGTTACCTCTGGGCACTTCTTGTGCTGTGGCTCAAGAAGTGCCCAGAGGAAACCTGTTGATCTGGGTCAAATTTTCTGGTGAAACTTGAATTAAACCTACGCTTGCAGGTACTGATATGAAAGGTCACTCCATGAGGAGCTTGAATCTGAAGTCAGTTTTACAGTGCAGGTTCAAACAGATATATATCTGGTTCCAGTGCTTTATTAGGGTTCATAGTGTCACAAACACTTTATAGAGTGTAATTGGATATACTTTTTCCCAGTGGCATGCATCTATGGTAGTTTTTAGAATTATGATTTTTTAAGCTTGACTTTATGTTTCTTACACAATGGTAGCTAAAATATATGCATCCATGGGTTTCAGTAAAAAAAACAAAAAGTACTGTTATGGGCAACTGAAAAAAAAATGGTATGTTTTACTATAACGCATAGCTCCCTCCCCTCCCCCTTCCTAAGATTCTAATGGTTCGTCCCTATTAAACCATGGTTTCCTCCACCTCATCGATTTTTCTTTTCTTTCCTAAATTTACTTTTTCCTAGGCCACCTGTGTCACACAGGACCGCGGCGCATAAACGGCGAGCCACAGCAATATTATTAGTAGTATTAGTCCGGCATTTACCCATATCGAGACATTGTTGTTATGTAACGATAGGTGCCCCCTTTCCCACCCCTCCCGCCGTCCCAAACCCAGTGAACCGTGCATTTTACAGAGACGCAGCGTGTGTTGTCATGCCTTGAAGCTGAGCAGGCTGACAAAGCCACTGTGTTTTTAAAAAAGGGAAAACGGAATGCTACTCCATAGATGTCTGAATAACTATAAACTATGGTGTGTCGGCTTTGAAATTCGCTCGAACTCTGGTTTTATCGCTCGTGTGCAGCAAGTCAACTGGCAGCACACCGAACTTGACAGGAGCTGACCGGTTCATTTTGTTGGTTGCCCAGTCCAGTGACCTGAAAAAAATGCAATCACGCAGTGGATATCGGTAACCCTTAAAATCTTGCAAAACGCTTCACTTTACCCTTCACCATTATTTGAATGAGCCCACCTTTGCGTCCGACTTTTCGCAATGATGCCATTCTGGATTATTAGTTGCACAAGTTCAAGTTCAAGTTGATCTCTTATTGACAAGTTGCGCCCTCTGTGGGCCAAAAGTCACAACTCAATATTTTGCAGCACAAACACTGAACAAGGCAGGAACTATAAAGCTACATGGTATGGTATAAAACAAGTTTACAAGTTTTATTAGCAACTCATATTCAGAAAATACATTTTGTTGAGGCGTGGAGGCTCATAACAATATATATATATAATAAAACAGTAAGGGGACCAGTTTACAAAATAAAAGTAAAAACATTGAGACACATGGTACAATTACAGTGAAAAATATTTCAGACAGTTTATAAATCAGTAAAAGCATGTAGATACTTGGCACAATAGAAGTAGTGAGTTCGTAAAAAGGCTCAATGTTGCTAAAAACATAATTTACCACCTTTTTCTTAAAACTGTACAGTGATTGCATATCTCGGATATGCTAGGGGAGAGCATTCCAGCTTATAGCACCAGTGGTATGGAATGACTTTGGGTGGGATTTTCGGATAAAGAAATTGCCAGCATCAGCTGATCGGGTATTGTAAGAATGGATCGAGGTAGGAGTAAAGAGAGTGGTGAGGTAATCGGGAGTTTTGTTGTTGGTGATCTTCCACATCAATATGCAGTGATTGTAGAAGAATCTTTGCTTGATACTCATCCATTTGATGGTGTCCAGCATATCCGTGATATGAGTTCTGGGGGCACACTCTAGAATTATCCTCATTTCCCTGTTTTGAATCTGTTGAAGTTTAACCCAGATCCTGTTTTCGGATACTATTGCTCCAGACTGTATTACAGTAGTCAATATGGGGCAGTATGAGTGTGTTGTACTAGGCGACTCTAGTGTTAGGTGGTATGTATCTGGCTGCCCTAGAGAAAACACATATTGCCCTCTTCACCTTATTCAAGACTGTTTCAAAATGATCATCGAATTTAAGTCTGGAGTCAATTTGTACTCCAAGGTACTTACAAGAGTCACACTGTGTGACAGGTTCAGAATCCAGTGTCAAGTCAAGAGTAAAATTTTGGCTTTATTGCTAATAAGCATACCATTATTTTTGTCAAGGTGCAAGCTGAGCTTATTCTTGGTTTCACCATGACATCACAGGCACTGACCTACAAATCTCTACTCGTTGGATACAAGCGTGTATTCCCATTCATTCCCATGTTAAATAGGCCTTTTTTGGATGCAAATCACTCAGTGCTGGACAAAGATTTTGAGTTGAAAATCACTGATGCTTTTAAACTATACTGTGCTCTATTAGTACATGGGGTTTAATAAAAATTTGACGTTTGGAAACTGTTCTTTTGACTCTTGTGGTCCAGCATGTTTTACATAGAATATTATAGGTTGCTACGGGCTTGTTTGACCCTACTTCTTGTTGTCAATGCATGTTGTTCACGCCTTTTGATTCGCTGAGTGCCTTAAGTGCCAGGATGGTGAATCCAAGAATTGGTTTTGAGCCATGTAGCTACTAGGGAAAGGTCTTCCCGTAGGACACGAGATATGGTGTCAACAATCGCACTAGAATAATAGAAAAGGGTGTCATCTGCATACAGATTCAAGTAAGAATATTTGAAGCAAGCACCAATGTCATTCATATAAAGTAAAAAGAGAAGCGGTCCAAGAATTGAGCCTTGGGGAACACCTGTAGTTATGGACCTGGAATCAGAGAGATTACCATTGACACATGTAGCCTGTTGGGGAGGTAGCTCCTAAACCATTCAAACTCAGAATTTCTAAATCCATAGCATTTGAGCTTGTCTAAGAGAATGACATGGTCAACAGTGTCAAAGGCTTTATGCAGATCAAGAGCCACTAATCCCACACAGTTTCCCTTCGCAATTTCACAGAACGAAAATTCACTGAAATTGTGAAGGGAAGTCTGTGGCGAATGTTCAGGTCTGAAGCCTGATTAATGAGGCACTAGAATTTTGTGCTTAGACAGATATTCATAAACTTGATTGCGGACTATGCCTTCCAGGAGTTTGGAAACAATGGGTAAAATTGATATAGGTCTGTAATTACTTGGGTCTGTTTTTGTTCCTTTTTTATGGATTGCAGATATACGAGCCATCTTCCATGCATTTGGAAAAGCGCCAAGTTCTAAAGATTTGTTAAAAATAAAGACCAAGCTCTCAGAGATAGCTGGAAAGGCTATTTTTAATAGTCTTGCTTGTATGTTGTCAAGACCTGTGGCTTTATCCCTTGGCATTTTAGCAAGCAGTTTGGATACACCAAATGAAGATATTGATGTAAATTTGAATCTGCCTGGGGAATGTGGGAACAATTTTCTGAGGTAATCAACAGGAGCGATATTTGTAGGTGGAATTTTTTGTGATAAATTAGAGCCAATTTCTACGAAAAAGTTATTGAAACATTTGTTGGAAGTTTGAAATCAAGGTATCATTGATATAGAGTGAGGTAATAGGACTGTGTGAAATTTGCGGAAGGAGATTCTTAAGTAGTTTCCACATTCCCCTGGAGTTGCCACGATTTTCCTGTATACCATTGGTATAATATTCAGTACTTTGTTTTTCTAACCATCAGAGTGACTGTTTTTAATTTTCCGGTATTTAGCCCAGTCATCACCTTTACCAGTAAAAATTACCTTAACATGAAGTTGTTCCTTATTTCCTGCATACTTTCAATTTTTTCACAATGCCAAGGAACCTTTTCACCTTTTGGTGCTCTGAATTTTCTCAGTGGGGCATAGTTCTGTACTACATCCTCAAAGAGCAGCTTCCACGTGTCCCAGATGTCATTTTTGTCTTCTAAACAACACTCTATTATGTGCCATGGAACAACATTTACGTCATCTATTTTTTTTAATCAAGTCTTTTGAAATTTCTAGACGTCACAAAACGATGGTTAGAACGAGCACTTTCAGAATCCAAGATAATAAAATTTAAGAGATAGTCTGCCACTGATACCACTCCAACTCCAGAAGTATAACTTCTTGCATTGGTGATAGTGAGAGTAATCATAGGAGTTGAAGTAAAAAAAAAAAAAAAAAGCTACAAGGTGCGCCAAGGTGTAGCTTCCTCCAGATTGTGATCAATCAACATTGACACTTGGGGTAAAGAAAATAAAAACGAAGAACTTTAAATTGTGATGCACATAGCACTAAAAGACGGATATACAGACTGTAATGGACACACACGAGATACTATTCATATTCTGCGGAAAGTTTACTTGGACGCGTTTGGTGACATCGTCAGTTTTCAGGGCATCACAATTTTCGTGCTACTGCATAAATAATTTCTATTTAAAACAGCATTGAGAAATATCAATTATACTTTAATACAAACTACCCAAGCAGTCAGAAATTGACTAAAATCGCTGTGTATCACTGTCCACGAAAACTGACGACTGACGTGACTGAACTTGAAACATTTATTTCATCTCCTCACTCACTGAAGAACCCCCAATCAATAGACTTTACTGTGCCCACTTGATCAAATATGGAACATTATGTTACGTGACCTAGTAATCATTTCCAATGTGGTAAGGAACAAGCTACTATTACTAAGATTGAAGCCAAATAAAGCATAGCCCGGATGGCATAAGTCATTAAGTGTCAACATTCTCAAGAATTGTCCCAATTTTGACCTTCCATTGTCTAAAAAGATTCAAGAGATCCATTCAAACGGGAACCACACCTCAAGACTGGAAAGACGCCTATGTGACCCCTCTCCACAAAAAGACGACAGGAACTTGACCAGCAACTACCGACCTGTGTCATTGACCAGTCAAATTGCCAAATTATTAGAAAGACTAACCATGGATGAAATCTTAGAAACGATAAACTTGAACAAGATGTTCAGGTGCCATCACATCAGCATGGCTTTCAGAAAAATTGTGCATGCATCACGCAAGTTCTGGAATGCCTCAACGGCTGGAAGGAAAACTTTGACAAGAAATACATAACCTATTTTACTTTTATACATCGACTTCACCAAAGCCTTCGGCACCGTTCCCATTAAGATGTTCCTTATGAAAATAAAATTAGTAGGCATTCGTGGTAAAATCTACAGTTGGACCGAGTCTCCCTTAACCAACAGAAGGCAAAAAGTTAAACTAAGGGATAGATCTTCAAATTGGCAAAGTGTAGGCCTACATGCAATGACGTCCCCAAGACTCGATGAGGGCTACCACCTTTCCCTTTCCTTCCCTAAACCTGTCATTCTAATCGTGTCTGCCATGGGTGCCAACCCAGAGATTTGTTTTCTTTCTTTCTTTCTTTCTTTCTTTCTTTCTTTCTTTCTTTCTTTCTTTCTTTCTTTCTTTCTTTCTTTCTTTCTTTCTTTCTTTCTTTCTTTCTTTCTTTCTTTCTTTCTTTCTTTCTTTCTTTCTTTCTTTCTTTCTTTCTTTCTTTCTTTCTTTCTTTCTTTCTTTACGACCATTTTTTTCTGGAGTTTTTCTCGGGAACTGTTATTCCGAAAACCACCAAACTTGCCATGGTAACTGACCTACCTGTGAAATTATGCACCTGGTTTGGAATAGTCACGATGTTTAAAATTGTGCAAATCAGCGGCAATTAAAATTTTAAAAGCTCCATATCTTCCAAACTATTGTAGATAGACACAAACTTTCAATGTGCATTCATAGGTTTGTGACACCTGCCAATATAATGGACAATAAATGAAAGTTGTAGAATTTCAATTATTATAATTAGGGGCATTGAAAAATGTAAAAGTTGTATATCTCCAAAACTTTTATAGATAGACAGGCCATTCCAACTTGTAGGGTTTTAATTAATGCAAATTAGGTGAATATGCAAAATTTAAATCTTGAATAGCTTCAAAACTACCATTGATAGAGGTGCTATTCCAACTTCAATTTATGGGTTTTGGACATAGCCGCATCCAATGAACCAAAGTTTTACATTTAAACTTATGCAAAAAAGGTAATACACAAAATGTAAATCTTTTTAATGCCTTCAAAACTATTATATATGGAGGTGTCATTTCAACTTCAATTTTTAGGTTTGTGACAGAGCTGCACCCAGTGAACCATAGACCACAGTTGTAGGCTTTTAATTATGCAAATTAGGTGAATACCTAAAATTTAAATATTTGAATAGCTTCAAAACTTTAATAGAGAAAGGCGCCATTTCAGCTTCTCTCCATATGTTTGTGACATAGGTGGATCCAATGAACCATGAACCAAAGCTGTAGGACCTTTATTTGTGCAAATAGGGAGATTACACAAAATCTAAATCTTGACTAACTTCAAAACTATTATACATAGAAGTACCATAATTGCACTTTCAATTTGCAGGTTTATGACATAACCGCATCCAATAGGGAGATTACACAAAATCTAAATCTTGACTAACTTCAAAACTATTATACATAGAAGTACCATAATTGCACTTTCAATTTGCAGGTTTATGACATAACCGCATCCAATGAACCACGAACCAAAGTTGCAGAGTAGCTTCAAATCTACTGTAGATAGTCAAACTTCAGTTTATAAGTTTGTGACATGGCCATGTTCAATAAACCAAGAACGTAAGTTGCAGCATTTTAATTTATGCAAACTAGGCTAATACACAAAATATAGATGATGTTGAACAATGGCAAAGTGTAGCATTCATGGCAAACTTCTCATTCTGAACCCAGACAGATTTGTTGTAAAGCAAATCTACAGCAAATCTTTTCTTGTTCTAAGAGTCCATTCGGTTTCGTCCAGCACCCTTCCAGGAAGTCATGTACAGTTCTGATCCTTTTCTTTCCACCTGGTAAACCCTTGTAAAACCTAAAATCCATGCCACACGTTCTTCTGAGCTGTGCACCGCATTTAGCCCTTACGGTTATGATCCACTGCCATTCCCTGGACATATTTTCCCTCAACCGTCTCGCATCACATCATATTAACCAATGGTCTACCATGTCATCTGCCTCCTGGGAACAAACTCTGCACTTACCATTGCTACCAATGCCATGAGAGTACATGGTGCCGTTTCCCCAATGGCAAGCAGATACGAACATGATTTACTGAATGGGGAACTAACATTAAACACACAACGGAGAAACGATGAAGTGTCTCTTTTCACTCGGTGATCAATACTCTCAATGTTAAGCGACCTTAGTAACTTGGAGTGATGTGATCTTTAAATATGAAACCCATGGAAGTATAATGTTCGACAAGTTAAGCGATCACCATATATCTAATTTAAGCATAGAGCTATGGTATAAACGTATTTTATTAAAAAAACAATTGGCCGACAGGCTCACCAGCCTATATTAGGGCCTCTTGTACATATAAAACAAGACAACAAAAAGTTGCAAGGCACTAGTACACAGATAGATATACAAACATGACCACAATAAGAATAGAGAGAGGGTAATGGGGTAATGTGTGAGCTTAATGTTTAAAAATTACTCTTTGAGGTACAGTAGTTATAACAAATTTATCAACATCAGGTTTAAACCTATTTGAATTCTCAATGAATTTGTGCACAGCTTCAAAAATATGCTCATTATGTTTCTTTGTATCTCCTTTGCTTTCAATACCAAAAAGTACTGTTCTCAAATTAAAGTTTCCATACTGTAGTATCTTTGACTGTAAGTCATCCCTCAAGAGAACATATTTGTTGCACTCAAAAAAGAAGTGGTAAGTACTTTCTGCATTATCATCGCATGAACATAAGGGGGAATCAACAACGCCTATTTTGAAGAGGTCACCGTTCAACTGACTACAGCCCATCCTCATTCTAGAATGAATAACTGCTATTTGCCTTTTACCCAAATAGTAAAGATTGTTACGTTTTATTTGGGTTTTGTTTAATTCCCTTTTAAATTCGTCAACATGTTCCAAATTCCTAACGGATCGTGGTAGTAGGTTCCATTCACGTATGGTGGATGAAAAAAAAAGAATCGTAGTATGTGCTTTTCTTGGCATCAATTACGTGTATTTGATTTGTTCGCATCGATGTTTTTCCTGGCAGAAGATTACAGAGATATTTAGGGGCAATTCCTTTTACAATTTTGAACATAATCACCAATTTTTGCTTTCTCCTAGGTTCAGCAAGTGTTTCCCAACCTATCTCAGAATAGAGTTTTTCAAGACTTGTATGTGCAAATGCACCTGTTACCACACAGGCTGCGACCAGCTGAACAGTTTCCAACCTGTCTTTGTCACCTTGTGTGCATCCGTCCCAAACAACACTGGCATATGCTAAACATGGGTGTATGAATGAAAAGTAGAGCGATTCTAAGCATCGCCTGTTTAGTTTATACTGCAAACATTTAAGGATTCCGACCAATTTTTTGGCTTTAGCAGCAGTATGATCAATATGAGCTGACTAAGAGAGATTTCTAGAGAACCAGAGGCCCAAATGTTTATGTACAGTAATGTTTTCAAAACTTCTATTTTTAAATGCCAAAGTGGGGTGATCTCCGATATTGATTTTCCTACTCACTACCATTGACTTCGTTTTATGGAGATTAAAGGAGATTAACCATTGATCAGACCATTGTGATAGTGATGACAGGTCCTGATTAAGTATCTCTGCTGTCTCAGTAGGATCATTCACTGTAATATATAATGTGGTATCATCTGCAAAAAGTCGAATTTCGGATCTAACTATTTCTATAATGTCATTTATATAGACTAGAAATAACAATGGTCCTAAAACTGAACCTTGTGGGACGCCAGCTTTGATGTCTCCCCAAGATGAAGCTTGGCCCTGACTGACTACTCTCTGAGTTCTTGCATACAAATAATCCTCGATCCAATGGATGAGCGGACCTTGAATTCCTGCATTTTTAACTTATATATCAGGCCTGGGTGGTATATTCTATCAAAAGCTTTCGTAATGTCACTGAAAATCACGCGTACTTCCTTCTGCAGATCCACAGCTTTTGAAAATTCATGATAGAGAAATACCAATTGGTTGACTGTTTCGTCTCCAGGCATAAAACCGGATTGTTTTCCAGACAGTGCATAATTATCCCGTAAAAAATTAAAGATGTGCTTAAAAACAGCACGCTCAAATACCTTACCCACACAACTTAATAGCGAGATAGGCCTATAGTTGCCGCACAATTCGGGTGTTCCACCTTTAAGAATCGGTGTTAAGTGTGCTTTTTTCCATTCTGATGGAAATTTACATTCTTGGAGAGAAAGATTAAACCATTTAGTGAGGGAGGAAGCAATGCTTGGTGCTGCCTCCTTCAGGAGTATTGGACTAATACCGTCCGGTCCGCTTGCTTTGTCAATGTTCAGTAACTTCAAGATATCCAGTACACCCTCTTCGTCTAAAGTTATACTTTTCAACAAGGATTGTGGAGACCTAGTGTCTCTGGGCAATGTGAACCTAGAGTCATCCACCTGACAGTGTTTAAGGAAGAATGCATTGAAAGCTTCAGCCTTCGATTTGCTATCCGATATGACCTCATCGTCATCAGTTATCAAAGAAGGTACGGACACATTAGAATTACCAGACAAAAAGAATTTTACCATTTTTCACCACTTCTTACTTTTAAATTGTCCATTATTCACAGCATCGCACTGCTTTGCATGGTACTCCTCTTCAGCTTTCCTTAAGTCACTAATATATTTGTTGCGCAGTTCACGAAAATAACTCCAGATATATGTATTTTCATTAGATGCCTTTGCTTTGTTATGAACTCTATGAACTTTGCGCCTTTGTGCCCTTAATTTGGAAGTGTACCAGGGAGAATCATTTTGCCTGATACAAACATTTTTACCCGGGATGCAGTGCCGAGCTACATCCAAAAACTTATTGGTCCAAGTAAAACAGGCCAGGTCGACATTTGGCACACCAAAGCAGGCATCCCAATCAACCTCGTTCAGTTTTTCTCTGAAATAATCAAAGTTCGCCTTAGAATACTGCCAGATAAGTCTTTCGTATGGTTTGTCGATTTTAACCCGTAAAAGTAAACTTGCAGACACTGTGCAGTGGTCACTCTGAGCGACTGGAGATAGAACTGAAACATGCGACACAAATTGGGGGATATTACTTAGTATTTGATCCAGACAAGTTGATGAATGTTCCGTTATCCTTGTAGGCTCGGTGACGTGAATTGTTAAATTACTATACAGGCAACAATTCAAAAGACGTCGTCCATGAGAAGTTCTCGGATCTGCATTGAGGTCTCCCATCATGACAATTTTCCCAATTCCTGAGTCACAGGCGTGTTCTACGTTAACCTGAAGATCATCCCAAAAAGTAGTGCCACTATTAGGAGGCCTGTAAACAACTGCGAGTAAAAACACATTATTATTAAGTCTAACTTCAACCCACATAATTTCAAGCTCTGGGCTCTCTGGGTCAACTCGTCTTCTCACGACCAAGACCCGGAACGCATATTGCGCGACACCACCACCATAACCAGTAGTACGATCTCGTCGTATTATTGGGTGGAAACCTGAAATGTTATAATTGCAACTGTCTTTATGTGGCGATAGAAAGGTCTCTGATAATGCTGTCAGATCAAAGGACTGAACTTGAGAAGATTTTATGCATAAGAGTTTGTCTTGCGAGAGACTTCGTATGTTTGCGTGACACACATTCAAATCACCAAGAAAATCTGTGCGACCAGGGTTAGGATGCACATCACCTGATAATGCTAACAACATAAACTGTAAAAATACGAAAGCGTCCAAACAGTTCTCTGTAAGACGGCGGTAATGCAGAATAGTAATCATGTACTGAAAAGACATATTTCCAACTTCTTTACTGCCATAGGAGTTTTCAATTTTGTGTGGCATACCTATGCAAGTAATGCACACAGGTAAGACAGTAACTATTACCAGATACAAGGAGATCACTGCATGCACTAACAGTGACTCATTCGACTCTGAAGGTGACAGAACTATATGTAGTTCGGTACCAAATCTGAATACATAATCAAAGCTATCACATAAAAATGTGCACATCATAGAACCTGTATATTGGAAGACGCAAAGGACAGTGCTTGCAAGCTTCATCAGATTAATCATGACCATTTGTATCAGGTAGAAGTAAACGTGCAAATATTCGCTCTTTAAATGGCTGCGAAAATAGACATAGAGCTATTATCCGTATGATAGCTCTATGATTTAATCGACGAGGAAAAATTCCAATAGGAAAGGTCAGAATTAACTATCAGGTGTCTATTCCCCCAAAATACACAACTGAATACACAAACATTTGGAGGGCTAGAGCTGTGTATTCCCATTAGTTTGTATGTTAAAGCAACCTTAAATAAACCAGTCACTTCTGTAGCTGTGATTATAAGATTTTTGTGAGGTACTAAGTTATGCATCCAGATTTACTGTCTGAACTTTGGTGTTTCTATCTGTAGTAGTTTTCAAGTTGCAAATTACAATGGAAAGGAATGGGAATACACAACCCTAGCCCTCCACTGGATGCAGTGCCCTCTTTTAGGCAGTTCTTAAACCTTCTGTTCTGGCCCTTGCATATTTCTCTTTTAGCTGCGACGGGGACCACAGTGTAATTAAACAAGTCATTAAATATGTAAATGCATGCTTTGTAACACGAGGGTAGCTCAACGATCCAAAGGGTAGTATTCTGAGTCTGTGTCCATCCTAGATGCACCGTATACAGAACTAAGTCACATATTTGTATGTATTTTTACTTATATGTACGTTTCATTTATAATTTTTTCTCTCTCTTTTTTTGTACCGTACTGATGTAGCTCAATGTGCAATAAAGATTTGTATTTTGTATTTTTTGTATCTGGGTCAAAATTAATATTGACCAACTTTTGCAGACCTGGGACTGTAGAAGCGAAAAGGATTACATCGTCGGCGTATGGAAATGAGATATACGTTTGCTTTCCCGACCCTACCAGTATCTATCTCAGGCCACTCTAACTTTTTTCAGTGATATTACACAATTGTTGCACATTTATTTGACACAAGGCGAACACTGCTGCTGTGTTGTATATGACCATGACTACCCCCCAAAATTCGTGGCTGCCCACATTTCCAATCGTATGCTTGCTGTCAGCAAAAGTGACCTCAGTTGACTTTACAAATCAGGTCGGAAATGATGATGATGATGATGATGATGATGATGATGATGATGATGATGATGATGATGATGATGATGATGCTGCTGCTGCTGCTGCTGCTGCTGCTGCTGCTGCTGCTGCTGCTGCTGCTGCTCTCCGCTTATCTGTCGCGGCCCTGTACGAAACAGGGTGACCTAGGAGAAGGAGAGAGAAAAAAAGAATAGACGAAGCGGAGGAAACCATATAGTTAATACGTGCTAACTTTTCAAATTTAAATCATAGATCCAGGAATTTGTTTGCATTCAAGTGAATCAAAATAAGAAAATTGACATATTTTTTTAATGAGAATCTGCTTTTTATGATAAAGAAAAATATCCCCCCCCCTCCCGCATGTAATGAACATACAATCCTGACCTGCATGAACAAAATTCTACCATCACTGACTGAAAGCAAATGATCCCAGTTGTGTGATAACAGAAAGTGACATCAGCTATAGTTCAGATATAATCAATGAATAATGAGCACTGCGAATACAGTTTGAGAAATGGCAGGTAGCTGTAACAGTCTTGCCAGCAGTGGACCTATCAATAATGCACTTAATTTGCGGGCCTTTTATGGTACCAGTGCTCCAAATTACTACTGTTTCTGGTTTGGTCAAGTCTAATTAATTAATTAATTTATTTATTTATTTATTTATTTATTTATTTATTTATTTATTTATTTATTTATTTATTTATTTATTTATTTATTTATTTATTTATTCATCGATTACAACGTTGATTTTTAGGAAAATAATATAACAGCATTAAGAAATCAAGTGAATTTAAGCATTCAAATTTGATGACATCACCTAATTTTGTTGCTGTTTGTATTAATGAACGTGGTCTCATACTGTAAAGTGCCTACCACATGGTCCATGTACGCGTCCTTTTTGTAAAGTAAACCAAGCAAACACGAAGCAAGATACTGTGTGGATTTTACACAATAGCTAGAACCAAATAGTTATTGGTGATATAGCTGATAACTGTGTTTCAAATACATAGTTGTATTACAAGCGCATAGCAGCAGTCCAAAAAGTCAGTTTAACACACTTTCGCCAGGTAGGATTCACATGAAACAGAACAAAGTGAGAGAGGACATAGTTATACAAATTAAAGTCTAACATGATGATATTTACCTGCAAATTATATAAGACTTTACGATGACTGTTATATACACTGTGTTGATACTTTATCATTGTAATGATTACAGATATTTATATTGTGTAGATGTGATATACATGTACAAATAACTGTTCTGTTTGTAGGAAGGTCAATAAAAGTTCAATTCATATGCCCTCCCCCCGGGTCCCCAACGGTTAAATATTGCGCATGGGCTGCGTCTATACGGCCATATGCCATATCAAAAACTAAGTACCGAGGTTTTCAGTTTTCATCCCAGCAGCCTATGATTGGTTGTTCATCTGTTAAAGCACACTGTCAGGCAAACCTACACGTATAACTGGTATGGTCTCTTGAGTCAGTCACATGCATGTAAGAATTGACTCCATGCATGCATGGCTCATGCATTGTTATGGTAAAGTTTGAAAACTTGGTTAATTTGGGTCTACAATCATGTAACATTATAAAAATGAGTGTTTTGTGTTCAGATAGCGTATAACTTGCAATATGATGATGATGACGATGACATGTTGTTGGTTGCACCAAAATATTGACCACTTCGGCAGCCTCCAAATGCACCTGATCCCAATCTACATAGTACAGTCAGCTCTGGGAACAGAGAAGCGGGTCCAGTTCAACGATTTGCTAGTCCCCTGGGATAAGCGTGTGGACACCCAACTAAGCTGCAAGTCTGAAGTCTTTTCATGGTTAATCGAGTGTAAATTCCAAAATTGGTACTCTAGTAACCGTATTCTATAGTTTGTAAACTCCTCCTCCTCCTCCTCCTCCTCCTCCTCCTCCTCCTCTTCTTCTTCTTCTTCTTCTTCTTCTTCTTCTTCTTCTTCTTCTTCTTCTTCTTCTTCTTCTTCTTCTTCTTCTTCTTCTTCTTCTTCTTCTTCTTCTTCTCCTCCTTCTGTAGCTCAACTAACCTAATCAAAGGATACAAATTGAATAACTTTCTTAGCAGAACTAATCAAACTCAGGATGCAAAAAAAATCATTATTCTATTTTAAGTAATTGCTGCTTAAATGCAAAAAGAAAACAAAAGCAACAACAAAACCCCAAAACAAACATACAAAATAAAAAAATTCAACTCTCTCTCTCTCTCTCTCTCTCTCTCTCTCTCTCTCTTTCTCTCTCTCTCTCTCTCTCTCTCTCTCTCTCTCTCTCTCTCTCTCTCTCTCTCTCTCTCTCTCTCTTTTTCCAGCCAGAGTAAAAACTTTTAGAACACAAAGTGAAGAAACTGAATCATGGCCTAATTGAGTCCTGTTCCATGTATATGTGATAAAACAAGTGTGTCAGAATGAGAAAACACTTATTTGACATTTACAGGAAAGGGTAATTAATGCATGACAAACAAGCGTAATGTAACCAACTCTAAAGCTCACTTTCAGATGTAATATTTGTGTTGCTATACATGGCAATGTCAGGATGACGCCAGTTAAGAACAATTTGTCCTCAATCACTGGGGCCACCTTGAAGAGAGAAGGGGCCAGATTTACAACATCTTTAACCAAGAAATTCTGACTCTGACTCCATAAAATCCCAGGAAGGCTGACTGCTCATCAGCCAGCCTGGGGCACTGGAGCGAAGTAATTATGTTGGAAGACTCACCAATGTAAGATTGTATATCTTACTATCCACATGTTATGTCATCACCAATTTACTTTCTTTCCATTTCACAACGTGGCCCCTAAAGTGTGCATGTTTCATCTTCTTTTGAGTTATTCTATTGCATCATGCTTTATTTCGGTAGTTAAAATGAATGTAGGCCCATGCTTCGCACAAAAACTGAATTGAAATCCTCTGCAATTTTTATTTAAGTCTAAGTCAAACGTTATGGCCTTTCCTGGATAACTTCTCGCAGCAAAAAGCCAAGCGACTCAAAAGGACAATTCAAGCAACTGTCAAGTCATCGCATAATTGACAAGGTACAAGGTCTTTTTGGTGAACTGTGAATGGGGCTTTCAAATTTTTTTGTGAACTCTGAAACTAACATAAATATACAAATAATTCCCATTAATCATGAGAAGTCTATTCCTCTTGAAACGTGATTCAGGGTTTAAGTAAAACAACTGACATTTCATTCAATAAATCTGAAGCCTTACATGCAGATTCTGTTCCGCGAATTGTGAAATTTGCCTTCTCATCGTTTGTAATATAAGCACATTTTTATCTCTGTTAATGTGTTATACGTGAACAGCTCTTCCCCGCCCCTCGACATTGCCGTATCATTTGCAGTTTCAGTAAGCCCACCGGGTGTTTCCAATCACATTTCATGAACATATTCTGGCTGAAGAATCATTGTGTCAAATTTTGTGACGGACTCGTGTTTCACATGAATACGTCGTCAATAATTCACTGAAATATATTCACCGTGCACGGTAAACTAAGAACAGAAACTGAGAAAGTTTGGCAAATGTATATGTTTGTCCTTTCACGGCTTTATGTAGGCCTACACTCTACTTATGTACAAAAACATGTTTATCGTCAGTGTCACATTTGTTGCTGTGGAGATCGTGACAATAATCTGGTGTGAAGTGGAAGGCATAACGAAGTGTTGTCTTTTTTGTTTGTTTGTTTGCTTTGTTTTACTGTTTTCTTTTTCTCCCGGCAATTACAGGTTTGCATCCATGCTACCAAGAGACAATTCGAACCAGGAAACTTCACACACACAAATGTCGGCATGCTTTATGGTTATATATAATTTTACCTCATGATAGCAATAATAAGGTGTATATTTGTCAATAAATCTTTAACTAAATCGATCGATTGCAGTCATTTGGTGTCAATATCAAAATGTATAATGTGTTAGAAAACAAATAAATAACCAACAAAATGACTATTTGTGTATTATCGAGTGTTTTTCAAAGCAGAAATTTCTTCTCATTTGTTTCCATTCTTTCCTGATCTTTTATACTTTTTTCATTTTTGCTTCTTTTTGTGACTTTACAATGTAAGGTATTTATAATCGATCAAGCGTACCATGATCTGTCCTTGAAATACAAAAAAAAAAAAAAAAAAACCCAATTAGGCCTACAAATAAAATCTAGCAAAACGATCTGTGTACGATTGTTACCCGTAATGGGCACTTGCAGGACGTAGAAAAATTGTGCTGTCTCACCCTATACAGAAATGAATGTGAAAAGATGTAATGAATTCTGCTTAATTTACGCGAGGTCTGCACAGTGATTTCTTACACTTCAAGGAAGAAAGAAGGAATCTAATTGGCTAATAGCCGTGAGACATGCGATGTGTCTCCGCGGGCACCGTTCGTGACAGTCAGCATTTTGTCTGACTGCGGCCCGCTGAGACTGAGGTTTACGTGACGTCACATTTCGACACGCATGCACGCAGTTAGCCCCGTGCAACTGTTTGGCAACACACAATGCAAGGCACGCGTGCATTACTTGGACTAAGTGCGTAGTCCTACGTACTAAAGGCTCACCGAATACGCTGAGTTAGGCCTACTTTCACCATATAGGCCTATATATCATATGCACGGGTAATCGTCCAGTTCACTGTTGCCGGACCCACCCCCATATAGTCACGGATGATTGTACTCGCCAGACATAATGTGCTTTCACTGGGCCTTTAGTATAGATAGATCTGTATGGTTAAAACAAGCAACGTCCGGTTTTGTTTTACTTTTTGTCTGTTTCTGGCCTATTTATAATTATTATGTTAGGTCTATACGAAATTTATTTCTTGCAGTCATGGCTTGCCATAGGTGGAAGGAAGATATTGAAACAGGACAATATAAACCAAAGTGGTCTATGTGGAAACCTCTGAAATTTGTGACTTTCAGCGTAAGAAAATAAATGTTAGGCCTAGCGTAACTTTTTTCTGTACGATGGGAGCAAAACTACGCCAAAAGTCAACGGGAACGCTTTAACAGATTATTTGATGGTTAAAAGAGGCCTATAACAGTATGCCTAACAGTAAACACGGAGGCCAGGCATCAGTTGTTCACTACAAGGTACAAGTGTAACTGTTACGGGGGGGGGGAGAGAGAGAGAGAGAGAGAGAGAGAGAGAGAGAGAGAGAGAGAGAGAGAGAGAGAGAGAGAGAGAGAGAGAGAGAGAGAGAGAGAGAGAGAGAGAGAGAGAGAGAGAGAGAGAGAGAGAGAGAGAGAGAGAGAGAGAGAGAGAGAGAGAGAGAGAGAGATGCCCTTGAGTCTTGACATTGTCACTTTCAAAAAAAAAAAAAAATGCTGGACTGATTGGGGGTCATTTTCAACCATATTGGTTTGAGACAATTTACGTGTCAATTTGAACAATTAGCTCAGCTGCTGTAAAGCTTATCTGAAGAATAAAGAAATATTTCCAATTTGCCGTGACATTTGTCACAAACATCCGAATTGTGAGCACAGATGTGTCAAATTCTGTCACATTTGATCACATCAAAACGCTGATAGAGAAATACGGTACAAACTGAAGACGAAGTTAAACAACTTGTTCACTCGGCCTAGGCCTATTATTGCTACTTAAACATGAGACCTGTGCGAACAGCCCGTTCTCAGCTGACCTTCATTTTCAGCCCATAATAAGTCCCGCTCTGGTCTAAGTGATGAGGATTTTGGAGAGGAAGTAAAAAATGTGACTTTCCAAATTCCATTTCAATCCCCTTTGACTTGGGCCTACACTGTTATCAATAGGGATTCATGCATGAACTCACAGGTGCCCTGATTAAAAAATTTGTTTAAAAATCTGGGATCCAGAGTATGACCACCTTGTGAACAAGTTTGTTTAACCCTCCCAGAAGCTACATATCCACAAGTTTGAGAACAATATGATCTCATAAAAGGACTGTGAGAGTCCTGTTCTCAGCTGAGCTCACATACTGAAGTGGTCCTGTGAACTTCAGAAGGATATCAATGTCACCTTTGCTTATAAAACGACCATCATTTTTGGTAGTGCGAACATATTCCTTCACTTATTTCCCAGAATTTTGTTAATTTGTTAAAAATCAGAAAATGACGGCACCACCATTTCGTGAACAAAATTGGTGGAGATCAAGTCCAGGTACATTCCACACAAGTCTGAAGAGGATCCAAGTTGCGGTGTGGGAGGAAAAGTTAAGAAAAGCGATGCAACGTAAAAATTCTTTTAAAAAAGCTGAAAATAATCACAATGTGCTGAACAAATTAACGTCTAGAGGTGTCCAGAATCATTCCTATGCAATTTCAAAGCAATTGGCTTCACAGTTTTGGAGATTTTGCCCCAAAATTTATAAAAAAAAAAAAAAAACTTCCAAAAATCACCAGTGTCCATTTGAACAAATTGGTAAAGACCCACCCTAGTTACATCCCTGCCAAGTTAGAAGTTAATCTGGTGGACGGTTTTGATGAAATCAAAAATGTGATTTACCATTGCAGTCCTCATTGGGAATGCATGCATTAACCCATAAGTACCCAAATTAAATACCTTGGAAGTAAACCCAAATTTTGTGCTATGTCTAGTCCACCGGGGTCTACCCTTGTTTAACAAAGTCACGGTCTTAGCTTTGGAAAAGTGACTCAGTTTCTAATTGGATGAGTATGGTTACCATGATAACAGGCTGCCGTGCACTAGGGACCAGAGGCTGCTGCTGGCCAAGGTGGTAATGATAAACTTCCTGATTGGGTGTCTCAGTGTAGGGGTAAGGGTTACAGTATAGTTTTATTTCTCTTACTATAAATAGAATCCTGTCAAAAAAAAGGGCAGATTAAGTGTAGTGGAGATATCATGGAACTTGGTCTGGTTTAGAGACAACCAAATTAAAAAAATTCTTTATAAATTACTGATGTGGAAGATCTTTATCCAGTGAACAACTTTGACCCTTCTGCAAGCTACATTCCCACAGACAAATGGCCATGCTCCAGCGATTTTTTTGGTTCATTTTTTGGCAAAATCTCCCAAACCGCTCAGCCAATTGCTTTGAAATTACGTGGACACTACACTTCAACCTTGGAAGAAATGTACCTTGGGTGGGTCTCTAGCAAGTTTGTTCAAATGGTCATGCTCCATTCATTTTTAGATTTATTAATTTTTTTCATTTTATTTTTGCAAAATCTTCTCCAAAACTGCCCAGCCAATGGCTTTTAAATACATTTGGACACTTTGTGGAACTCCCAGACCTTAACTTGTGCGAGTTTTTTTTTCAATTTTTAAAAATATTTTAAAAAAGAATTTTTGTGTGTTATCTTTATTTTCGACTTTATCAAAAACGTCACTCAGATTGTTTTTAAACTTGGTGAAAATGTAGCTCGTGGGAGGGTTTAACAAAGTTGTTCAGTGGCTGGTGTTACTCTGGAATCCGTGATTTTTAATGAACTTTTTAACTTGGGTACCTCCTGTGGGTTAATGCATGCATGTATTTCTATTCGTTACCATGTCAGTCAATGGATATTGCAATGGAAACTCACATTTTTACTTGCTCTCCAAAATCCTCAAGCCTGAGACTAGAGTGGGAATTATGGGTTGAAAATAAAGGTCAGCTGAGGTTAAGCTGTTCACACAGCTCTCTTGTTTTTACCTTCTTCTTTCTTGCTGACACAGCATATAAAATACATGTATATTGATTTATATCTTGGTTAAGGTGCATTGAAGGCTCAGAGAGCAGTGGAACCACATTTATCAAGCCAAGATAGCCAAGCTCACCAGCAGCTTGGCCTAGAGGGTCCAGCCTTACTTAAAGAAGTGTGGTGGTCATACCCCCAAGTGATGCATGCCGCCTTCAAGCAACCAAAAAGTTCCTTTTCAGGAGTGCCACATCCTCCCAAAAAAAGTAATTAAGCACTCGTACAAAAAATTACAAACTCCCCATACATTACACACACATACTCAAAGATGACAAGGGGGAAGGGTGTCTTATTTTACAAAACTACTTAGAACTACATTATCAAGACCAGAAGGAATGCTAATAAAATGTTGACTGCCATGAAAAAATAGCTGAAGCATAAGTGCAATCTTTCTGCTGTCTGACTGGGGGTGGGGGTGGGAGGGACTGCTAGAGGGCCCTCAACACAAGGGAAACTGATACTGTCATCAGACCCTGGGATTCCCAGAAAGTTGCTCTTGGTTACCACAAAACTAAAATAGAGAGGATTAACTATACTGGTACATGGGTAGCATACTGTGCAGTCAATTCACAAACACTGTCAAGTGTGTATGCAGGATCTACATATTTTATTGTATCTTACTGAAGATTACACAGTAATGAACAAAAATTGGACAAAGTAATTCTGTGTGATGTTTCATGTGCCCCTAAGCATACTTTGAGAAGAAATGAAAAGAAGTATTGCCTCCAGGGAAGACAAAGCTCTTGGGATCCTTTTCCCATTCTAGTTGGTATGGACTGAGCATATGGAACCTGCTTGTCTGTTAAGCAGCCACACAGCTGTCAATGTCACAATGATCCACAACCAGGCAGTCCTGCTCCATACATTTATACATGGCCCATTTTGAGAATCTGTGTATGCAATACATGAAAGTGATCTACCAATCATAATATATATTAAATATATAGATTTCAGGATAACTACTCTACTGTACACATATACAATAAATCATACAGATAATTACATTTTCTGTGCTGCTTATCCACAGCAATATCATCAGCTTGGATCTGGTTGACACCTGCATCAAGTTGTTTAGGACTTACACTCACAGGTCACCTCATAGATGTCTTGCATACTGTATTTTGCTGAGTATAGCCTACCTCTTGATACACAGAAATGCATTGTGAATTTCAAATAAAGTTAAAGACGGAACATGACCTGCTTCAGTGCAGATTCAAATGTAACCATATTTTTCTTTTCGTCAGAAATGTATTAACAGTAAATATCTGCATAATTTCCATTTGCCATAAATTCCGGGCGGCTTGTGTATATGACCTGAATAAAGGTCTCCCAATACACACATAAAATTGTATTTATACCATTTGCCATTATTTCAGAATGACTTGTATGAAAGCAGTCATACAGAAACATGACGAAAGTCTCTCCATGGGAACACAGACTTGTGTTTGTAGCTTCACAAGAGTTTTTGTCAACAGATATGTTCTGCATATACATGCAGTTGTAAGTTTATTATCAGCTGTAAATAACATGTTTTCAGCAGCTGCACCAGAACCTTTGCATACGTATACTGCTGCAGTGACAGTAAGCTTCTATATGCACAATGCATGCTTTAAAATATTTTGACAATGGCCACAGTATACACATAACTTTTCACAAGTTGTCCGCATGTGTATCATAACTGTTCTACTTTATCATTTGTGTATACTCAGAAATGCAATAAAAGATCTGTAATCACATTAAATGCTTTGCTTATACTGTGGTACCTGCTGTATGTGGCCACCCCTTCTGCCACAAAAAGTGGCCACATACAACAGGTGACCTGTCATCACAGGTACATTTTACAAAGAAATTGACTCCTGTGACTGAGCGACCACAAAAGCAATGTAGCTGCTCACGGCAGTGGTTGCATACAGCAGGTACCACTATATATAGATGAAAAGCTCTTCAAAATATCTGGCATATTACGTAAAAAAACAACCAACACCAAACTTTGTAAATACATGCACGAGAGTTGTTCTCACACAATGCAAAAACATTTGACAAGATCCACACTAGTATTATGTTCTCAGCATTCTGTTTTGTAAAAGAACACATCACCAACTTTAAATGTCTGATGTTCCTTGAGCCTTTCCCCCTTAAACTGACTGGTGGTCTAATGTCGGCTTCAATGTTTTTGACTAATTTATCAGCAATGCAAAACAATCTAAATAAAATTGTAATCGAAGCTTACCAAGATAACACATTCCACCAGTCAATCTTTATTCCAGGGGAGAGAATATCAGCATGACAATACATACTTATAATTGTATTCATGCCTTAATGTATTTTAATCTGAATATAAAACAATAGTGCTTTCCAACCAAGACTCCCCACATCAATGGGATGAATGAACATGTGCTGAGATCTGATTGGCTAGTAATACCCGAGTAATGATCCATGGACCAATAAGCTTTGACAAAAAATTCTTTACAGCAAGCAGGACAACAAAAATTTGCCCTTCAGCTTTATGTATAATACTGCTGTTATACACACAAGATTTGTTTCCTAGGTCAGCATGAGGTAATCCCAGATTAGATTACAAAATACATTAACACATCTAATTATCCACTTCTATGACACCAGATCACCTTAATATTCAGATTCACAATACACAGTATCATTTAAGCTTGTAATGACAGACAAGATGCCAGCAATCTTGACAACACAATGACATTTGGTCCAGATAAATGCATTGCTGGTCTTTTCATAGCAAAATGTTAATAACGAGTTTTCAATTTTCATGGCATAATGTTAGTAATGAGCATGTTTGGAATGCAAAGTTCAACCTTGGTTTTTGGCCATATGTTAGCTTTGGTAAAAATTTGGTCAAAGTTAATTGTTGAAAAACAAGAAGACTGTGACAGTCCTGTGCTAAACTGAATGGATATTATCAATTCTAATCTATTTTTTTTTGCATACTTTATCTTTGGTAAAAGTTAATAAAAAAAAAAAAAAGACTTGCCTCCAATGCAGACCAAGTTCTGCGTTATCTATACTACACATGGTCTGCCCTTCTTTGACAGGATTGTATTTATAACAAGGGAAACTATATTGTAATCCCCCCCCCCCATACCGCCTGGGAGAGTCACAGTATAGTTTTGCCAAAAGTGGCAAAAATGGAACACCTGGGACACAATGATGTCAAAGGGTGAGTACCCATAGGATATCTTTGCAAGGATCCTCTCAATAATAATGAAGGAGACCACCTGGGTACCCAATGATGAGTACCTGCATGATCTCCTTGCAGGGGTCTTTTATATGATGATGGACAACATGCAGGTACCCACTGATGACTACCGGCATGATATCCTTGCAATTTTTCAATGATGTACCCAATGATGAATAACTGCATGATCTCCTTGCATGGGTCTTCTCATGCAATGATGATGAAGGAGATCATGTGCATATGCGATGATGCAAGGAGGTCATGTGGGTACTCAATGATGAGTAACCACATCATTTCCTTTCAGGGGTCTTGTCAATGACTAGTTCTGTTTCATTTCCAATTTGTGATTGACTATCATTGATCCTGAAGTTTTATTTATATTTTCGTGTTAGAGGTGGTACAAAACCACACCCCCAGTCTGTGGAAACATCTTTGAGGCAACCCCTCCTCCAATTCTAGGCTCATTGCAGTGTTCACCTGAATGCAAGGCTGGGCATTCCAAATCCCCAGGTCAAGTCAAATACTTTTACCTTGGGCTGAGACAAGGAATATCAGTATTCCTTGTCTCAGCAAGGGGGGGACAGTAACTATATAGTCACTTAGCACCCCCTGTACCCCAAAGAAAGATCTTGGCTCAGTCTTAACTCATTCCATACTATGGTGACAGGCCTTGGTCAGTGGTTCTGGCACTGCCTGGCAATTCATGCTGCAGCTGCCACAAGGGCAGCTGCAGCATGACTTGCCAGGCAGTGCTAGAAGCACTGACCTACACGTCAGGCTATAGGCATGTTGGTACTTGAATGAAAGCTCTTTTCATGAAGAATTTAAATATGCAATTGTGGTCTTAAATCTAGGTAAATATACAGAAAAAACAGGCACTGGTATGGAATGAGTTAATACAAGAGTTTTGGGAAAATGATCCTACTGACATAGACATTCATTCATAACAGAACTGTAGTGTTCCCCTTGCTTGAACTGCTCGACTTTTCTGCTGAATTAGACAGAAATATGGTCCGATGTGCAATGCAGTTTTTTGTTTCACTCTGAAAGATGCGGTCTTTCTCAACATACATGTAGAATAAATATAGGTCTGGTATATTTTTAGCATAGAGGACCTCTATTTTTGGCACTGTTTATACTGCAAATCTAGTGTTATCTCAGTTTACAGCTTTTTGGTAATTATGGATTATAAAGCTTTGATCATGTAAAAATGCAATCAGGATAACTGACGTATGGCTACAGGATAAACACACTTTTTGGCATAAAAACTACAAATTATACAGCAACAACTACAGTTTAAAAAAAAACCCAAAGAGTTCAGAGAAAGGAATACCCACGACAACTACAATATTTTTTCCCCTCAATTCTGCATTTTTTTTTATTGAGACTTCACAGGTGCCATAATATGGTGTAACTGCACCAAAAATTTGATGAAGCTGTGATGAATCCTCCTTGAGATATTATGGTAACAAGATTATCCACTTGTGTGCCACTCAGACAGCCTTCAAATAAATACTTCAAAAGTTTAAAATGATAAGAGGAAGGTGGTTTTCAATAAGTCAGGAACATGCTCCATTAGAATGTGCATCTCTGATAAAACTTTGGTGAAGCTGCAATGCATCCTTGTGAGATATTATGATAATGTTGTCCCCTTGTGTGCTACTCAGACAGCCTTGAAATGTAAACTTTAAAATTTGGTAAAAAATTTATAAATACAAAGAGGAAGTTGGTTTTAAATAGGACCCTGGGCCGTTATAAGATGAATGTCTGACAAACATTTGGTAAAGCTGCAATCAATATTCTTTTAAATATTGCGGTAACGTCGTCCGAGTTGATGCCACTCAGACAGCCTTCAAATAAATAAATTAAAAGTTTTATGAAAAAAATTAAAAATAATTAGAGGAACCTGGTATTCAGTAGGATCCTGCTCCATTATAAAGTGCATCTGTGATAAAAAATTTGGTAAAGCTACAGTGAATATTTTCTGAGATATCATGGTAACGTCATCAGGGTTGACACCACTCAGACAGCCTTCAAATAAATACATTAAAAGTCTCGTAAAAAGTTTTAAAATAATCAGAGGAAGCTGGTTTTCAAAAGGAGCCTGGTCCATCTCTAGCAAGAATTTGGTCAAGCTACGGTGAATCTATTTTGAGATATTGCGGTAGCGTACACAAGACGGACGACGCAGGGGACAACAATACCCTCCGGCACTTTATGCGCCAGGGTAAAATCCTAACATTGCAAACTTTTTACCTGTGTCCCTTGTTTCTATTTCATTATAGGTTACCACTGACACTTGCCAAAACACAGAGGTTTTCACTAAGCATGCTAAGTGAGTGTCAAGATGTGCCAAAGTTATACCGTTGGCGTGGCACACATACATGTATATCAGTTAGCAGCAGTTGATTACTCCTGAAGCTCATTAAGCCCATTTCCCATTACAATAATCATAACCCTAATAAACCTAATGATAATGTGTTTGCATGTAACGTTTCCCATTAAAAAGTACCAGAAATGGCCCAAAGTGATAAATATTGTCTGCTCCTGTTTCTCCAAGTAATGATGTTGGTTATTTATCATCTTACAGCTTTCCTTGGTGCACACTAGATGCAACGCACCTTAAGTTTGCCAAGGAAAGTTGCTGACTCAGTCCTTAGGGGGTTAATTCATTTTGTTCCCCATTCAAAGTAGCCGACATCTTGCAGGTCCTTCTTGAGGGTCTCCACCTGCTGGGGGGTTGCTGGCTGTATTGGGGGACGAGTGGGCCCCATGTCCAGTCCTGCGCACACCTTTAGCATGGCCTTGGAGATGGCAGGGAACTGCAGATCTACAGTAACAAATCAGGCACAAAGACTGGGTTAAGCCTCATCCAGTTGAGGTGGACAAAACCAACTTAAGCTAAAATGTCACCTACTGCAATAATTGTAATTTCTGTGTCAATAAACATAAGGAAAAAAAAAAAAAAAGCAAATATTTTTTGATGAGCCCTGTCAAAAGCATGCCATTTATGATGGTGTTTCCTTGTGTAGCTGCACCTTTCCTTCCAAAAGGAAAGTTGCTGACTCTCTCTCAATATAAGGGAGGGGGAGGGTTAACCATCCAGACCAATAGTCCTTTTTGGATTCTGACTTCAAAAAATCCATAGTAGCAACGCAGGTTATCCTTACTTGATCTGGTAAACATTTTGTAGTAAACTTGTTTCCTTCAAGCAAATTAAAATCAAAGAAAATAATCAATTATCATTACAAGGATACTTTTAGTATATTTCAGACTGTATATAATTTTTTAGATGATGCTAATGCTCTAGTATTCTATATCACAAGGCTTCAAGGTTCCTGACCCATACATGATTCATGTTGCAAAGAAATTGCAGTATTTTCATTTTTATGTGCAAAAATTTCCAATTGTGTGTAATTAATCTGTTGGCTTTGTCAGAAGCCAGTGACGATAATACAACCTGCTATTTCATATTTGTATATCATGAACATCAAAATTTTGTTTGTAAAATTAATGTAAACAATTGCATACATACTGAGATTTTTCTTAATTCTTCCCATCTTTGTTGCACGTGCCTGTTAAAAAAACATATCAAATTAATTACATTCTAGCTATGGAAACTGAAAACTCAGTGCATATATAGTCACTCCAAGCAGATGATATGCCAGGATTACAGAACACATTTCTACATTTTTGTCAGGAGCTTTTTGGACCAACAGGAGGAAAACAGTCTTTTTAGGGGTGCTCTTAAAATAAGCAACACATCATTTCATCAGATATTCCTAGAATACATGGCAGAGAGCATTATACCATTATTCTGCGGAGAATGTTATTATTCCACAAAACAAAAAACAACTAGACATCTTCGATCGCAAGTGATCGCTCAGAGGAAGCCTGCCCCCACCCATGCTCACACTTCAGTCATTGCACCTTATAGCACCTTGACCTTTGATCTTTGGAGATCACATGTAAAGTACAAAATTGTGCAGTGTGACAATAGCTACTACACCCATATTTAAATTACCAAAATATGTGGTGACACATGTCGCACATTTTGAGTCGAACTTGAACCAAATTGGGTAAAAATATGTTAATTATAGATGTGTGTGGTATTGCAGTCCCTACACACTGAGTCCAACCAGATCAAAATCGGATGAAAATTTACCAAGTTATGGCCAATTGAATATTTCAAGATGGCAGACAACCTTGACTTTTAAGGTAAAATTTTCTGCACCAAAAAATGTGTGCTGTTAAAATTCCTATATTTTGAGCCCAACATGGTGAAAATTGAAACAGAGGTGATGAAAGTTGAGAATATTCATATCACCAAATGACCTTGACTTGATATTTAAAGGTCAAATGTAAGTTTGCACAGTTAGGCCGTATGGTCCTGATTAGGATTTTGTGTGCCTTGATGCCAGGTATCCATAGAGCTTAGACTTGCACAAGTCCCTGGTGCATGTCCCTATTTTCCCATCCCGCGGTCACACCCAGAAGTGCGATACATTTTCCCCTCCACAAAGCTAACTGAATAATATTATGCCAACTACACGGTGTTATTAAGTAGGTCCTACTAGTATTTTTTTTTTAACTGGTCGACACTGCCGCCGTGTCGGTTTCAACAGTAGCAGCTATTGAGTCCTGGTCAGTTCTAATCCCATTATCATTGCGAGTGGAAAGTGGCCTTCGATGAATGCATGGCTAGTCACTGGCCACTCAAGCGAGACAAAGCGGACCGTCTCCCTCCGGCTGCCGACACCAGGGACTTGTCAAACTTGCACAAGACCACTCTGGACTACCATCAATTCGGTGGGAGTGACGTCACAACATCCGGGGTTTCGCGAGATCTTGGAAGTCAAATCAGTGCCACAACTTTTTTATTTTTGCATTAATGCAAAATGATCCACGTCATGATTTAAGTTTTGTTGAGTAAGACCTCTACATTTCTATGTGGTTCTTTTGTCAATTTAAACAAAAACTCTTGCCCTACACCCTAACAAAGGAAATATATCGATCTCAATCACGATTTGATCAAAGCGGTCAAACCTGTGTGAATACTATTGCATGGGTACCGGTCCGAGCATTTTTCTGGGTTAGCGTCACGAACGATTGTTCCTCTCTTATTTTTTTCTAAAGATCGGTTGCGTGTTATATTCAATTATAATGGTAGAGCTTGTTGCTGCAGTAAATAGTCCATAAACACACTTTATAGCAGTTACTGACAAACTGTCAGCATGATAAACACGCGGCAGCGGTAATTTCACCCGAGCCATGTTTCCCTTCGGCTTGCGTATTTTACTCTCTTTCCGTGAAAAAATTGGACCCTCTGCTCTATTGTACGCAAGGACTGGTACAGTGGTAGTATATGTTATCATTCCGACCAATTTACAGCGTTAAATTTTGTTTCTTGCTTTAATAAATTGTTTGAAATAGAAGCAGTTTTGAAGGGGTTCCCGCTAAAATACTTTTGTTTCAGATAATGGGAGAGCTTGTTGCTAAAATATACAAGGTTCTAAGCATTCTAACGATATAAACAACATGGCACGGAGACAAAAAAAATCGAGATTGAGACGATGAAATCACCCTATTTTTGCGCAGTTTTGCAAACTTACATCATTCAAATTGTCACAAGCAACGACCCGGTCACTGATTTAAATCATCGTAGAAGGAAAATATTCATTTTAACGCCGCTCGAAATAACCATCGGCAAGAACTGACGTTTCTCTACAATAGAATGTGCATGCTTGCATGTAATTGTAAATAAACAACAGTCAACACAAGGAATTTGAGACGGCCTTGAATCTGTCACGTGCTTGACTGCTCATGAATAATTCATAGCAGCGACAAGCCGGCAAGTTTGACAAGTCTCACTGGACGCCCTCTTGCCTGACGCGGTGCACTGCAATTAGACAATCCTTAATCCTTCATTACACAGTAGCTCAATTAACAGCTTCTGAAGAGGAGTGCGTTATGACCGCTCGCTTGTCTGTGTGATAAGAAACACAGTGCAGACCGCCCGGCGCTAATCATCTGGAGTCAATGTTATCTGGTTATATACACGTTCCACACCAATCAGCTAGGTAAAGCTACGACGTGTGTTTACTTAAAATTTAATTTGGCAATGAATTTGATTTTAAATAGAATACGGAGGACAGTCCAGTGAGACTTGAGCAAGTCTACATAGAGCTCAGCATCTTTCAATCGGTAGATAAGGTTTTGAGTTATGCCAAAAAAAAAAAAAAGATTTTTTTAACATAGCCACCCAATTGGAGAAAAGTAGGTCAATGTCACTAACCAAATATTAGGTGCATAACCTCAGAATAAATCACACTCCACAGTGCAAGGACACCCCAGTAGGCTTTACAGTTTCTAAGATTCCACATGTACAAAATTCAAAATTTCAAAAATTGACAAAGTGTTTTTGAATGGCCATATGACATTGACCTTCCAATCTGAACTGATATGTTTCAATGGACAAAATGTGGTGAGGGCACCAAGATTTCCATATATAGTTTTTTTATTAGATCAGACTGTAAGTTTTCAAAGGATGGTAAAAAATCCCAAAGTGACAGTATTAGCCGATTTCCACAAAATGTAGGTCACAGTGACCTGAAAAGAAGGTCACTAGCACGAGTGTTTGTGAGAGGTGCTTTAACAGTTTTTTTTTTTTTGGAGATGCAAATGATGACCAAGATATGGCAAAATAAAAGTTGTAAGCCTAAAAAAAGTTTTTGAATGTGTTTTGGATTACTTGGTGTAGGGGACTTCAATAGTATAGGTCATTGGTGGGGCTGCCAATTGTAGAAATGTACCATACAAACAGAATAAGCCTCTCCCCACACCCATGGGGGGGAGGGGGGGGGGGCAGGCTTAAAAAAAAAAAAAAAAAAGCAAAACCAAAACAAAACAAAAAAACCAAAACAACAAGACTACAGCTCTGTTCCCAAGAGGATGCACATTCTAATGTCGTCCAAATCAGAGGTATGTTGATGAAATTTTACTGCATATGCTGCAATACAGTCATTATTTAACTTAAATTTGTGAAATTATAGCCTTCCAATGTTTTATCATATGTATTATTTTTCAATAGATAAGAAACCTTTTTTTTTAACATAATACTTCATGCTAATCCAGTATGCTTGTGAATTTTGGGAGTATCAATTAATTATAGCTTTCAATAAATCCAAAATATGAATTCATACTGTCTTTCAAATCAAACTGGTTCATTCCAATTATGCCATCATTTATTGAGGCAATGACAAAGGGATGGTTCAGCACTATCAATTTGTATTTTAAGTATTTTAGGTAGGACCAATGGACCTGTACAATTTTTGTGACAATGGAAAATTATCTTTATCTTTTTCACCAAAATTTAGCAGTAATGTGGCAAGATTTTTTAAGTATCACCATTTTTTCCACCTATAATTTGGCAGTGGGAAAGGTTATCTGCTGTGAGTAGTACATGTAATTGAAAAATGAAAAATTTTTACACTATCTTTTAGGAGTGTTTCTTCTGATTGATCACAATGATATACCTGTTCCTCTCTGGCAGCCTTCATGTCTCCTTTGTCAAAAGCTTCCTTCAACCTTGTTAAAACCTTGCCAGTGAATGAGTTCATGATGGTTTCACTGATGCCCACAGCAAGTGCCTCCAGGTACAGCTGTAAACACATTTAAAGCACTGCAATGATTTCATTCTCCACTGTGGGACCATCATGCACAACTGTGTATATATGATTGAATGACTGCCTCCTGGTGGCTATTTTGGGCACAGTTTTCATTTTTAACTGTAATGTATAAAGTGAAAAATACAGGTATCAGTCACCCTAGAGGACCTAACAGCAATATACTTTTTGTTATAGAAAATAATATACCAACATTCAACAGCTTTGTGATTTAAAAGTATTTTTATTTCTGAAAAAAAAATGTACAGGCTTACTTCCTCCATCAACACACTTTACACCCACAGTGCACCCAGGAAAGCTGTTGACCAAGTATCTAGAGGGTCAAGACCTGGTGCTGCTCGTAGGAGATGTAAGGCATCTCATACTAAGGATTAAGGAATACATTTCTGTGACACAATTTGCATCATTTTGAAAACTCTGGGGTAAATAACATGTAATTGAGTACCCCACACCAACTATGGGCCAGAAAAGGAAAAATAAGCTGAATATTCTACATTTAACAATCTTTTCATGGCATATATATGATGTTCAAGACATACATTCAAAATGTACACTCATTCGGAAGAATTTGACAATTATACGTACTTCATGACAATTTCTCCCAATACATGCTGCTGAAAACAGGTTGGCAAATTACACTGGGTAACTTACTTGTAAAAGACCTTGCTCTGATTGTGACTAATTCTCAGCATTTAGTCCATTTCCTAATAATGAAGCCTCCCTTCTTACCTCATCGCTCCCCAGCAGGACCTGGAACTCATCCCCATAGTTGACCCGCAGAGTATGCATACTGTTGAAGTCAGGCGTTGTGTGCTTCAACCCACACAGGTTTGGAATGCAGTCCTTTGCAATTTCAAAGAACTGTGGCACATCAACTGTTAAGTCAAAAAAAAAAAATTGTGTTGATTTGTATCCAATATTACTGATGCAAGACATTCACGTGATTGCAAGGTCCATAATTACTGCACAATACACAACCTAATTTGATTGGTTATGTCGATATGACAATTAGTGAGTCAACATCTGCAGTCCTGTGTCTTTGAAAAAAAAAGCCACACTGCTAAGTATAATGCTAAACACATTAAAAAATTAGATTCCAGTATATTACAAATGTACCAGCACTTCACAGTCATGTATTAAATGAATGACTGAATTATAGTGAAAAGAAGTGACAATCTGAAGCTGCCCTGATATGTACATTGTTTAGGCTTATTTAACCTGCCATGCTTGATTTGCTGACCTCTGTAACCTTTGCACAGGCAGTGACAGTAATCAAATATTGTATTTAAAGTATAACAAGAGGCCCATGGGCCTAGTGCTCTGCTCACCTGTATCAGAAACAATGAGGCAAAACGAATAACCTTCTTTGCCAGTAATGTAGATAGAGCCATGAATTCAAATGTCATTTATAATTCCAACTTAAATTCCCATGTATAGACAGGCCATGAGTAGTTTCCAGTGACATGTATGTTACATGAAGATATGTTAAACCATTTCATATTTTCATAATTTTGAAGGCATTCCCAGAGATTTGCTGTCAAGCAAATATCATTTTCTATGTCAGATTTTTATATTGCCAACCATCCCACTAAGTTTCATGAAAATCAACCACAAATTTAAGGTGTTATATAGACTGTTCACATGTGATGAATAGGTCAAAGTCATCCATATTACATAATATATTGCACAGGCCATGATCAATATCATGGTACAATTTTGGCCTATTTAGCTTAATCATTTTTGAGCTTCAGAACTTTATTTCTTTCAACACATTTTGTCTCATAACTTCTGTCAAAAATAGATGGCACCGCCAGCATCACCATCAATCAAGATTTTGACCTCCTCCACAGTCTTGCCAAATTCCACAATGATCTGGTAAAAATGACACATGGTAGAGCATTCACAAGATTTTGACATTTTGATCCTTATACTCCAATTGGCCATTTGATCTTGACCTTGACCTCCGATTGAAAAATTGTTGTTTGTTCAAAATGCGTGGCCTGTACCAAAGTTTCCACACATGATCAATTTGTGTGAATTGGGTTGTAACTTTTTAAGTCTTTAAAGAGAAACGATCAAGTTGGTGAATCCCCGAAGTCCATAATAATTGGGTCATGGTGGTCACCAAGTGCAGTTTTTTTGTAGAATATTGTATGAGGTATCACAGTTTGATCTACAGCTCAATTCTCCTTTCCACTGATGTCCAAGCTACACCGTAGTGACCTACCATTACCACATCATCACACTGAGCTTTACAGGCCTGGGCAACATATATAGGTCAACATCACCGACATAACTACATTGGCACTGGTCATGATCTATACAGCCCACACATTTAACATGTCTAACTCAACTTTTTTTTGACATATTGAATTTAATATCTTTCTATACAGCTTGACTCATTTTCCATCAAAGTAAAGGTGGTGCCATGAGTATCATATCAAAAAGAGATTTTAACCTCTTCCACAATCCCACTAAATTTTACGAAGATGCAATGAAAATTAATGATACTAGTGTTAAGTCACAAGGTTTCCACATTTTGTCCCATATATACATATATTACATAATACTGTAGGTGGTGCCACCTGTACATATATTAATAGGGATCCAGATTGCCATACACTCTGTCAGTCCATCCTGAAAGTTGTAGGGGGCTAGCTAGCTTAAAACTCTGGACTGGTTCCACAAGCAAATGTTAACAGATGGATGGATGGAGTGACCCACACGTGATCACACGAGCTCTACAACATTTGATCAGCAGAGCTAAAAAGGGAAACAAAATGTGGCCTGGCAGTTCGCACTGTCTGGCCCATGCAGTGCTTAATTAAAGGGCTAGATATACATTGGATATTCAGAGATCAAGCTGTCAAATCTACTCATTGACAGAATTTAATTTTTCTTTTTTAAAATGTAAGGATGTTGGGTAGAAAGCCACTGAATTCAATGCAACCTAAATGGTCCAGGGCTCACAAGCTCCTCAGCAGCGTCTTTACAACAGGTCAGAAGGGGTCTTTGAGAAACACATCTCTTCAAGAAAAACAGGTCTTAGAGAAACACAAGTTCCCTTGTAACAAAGGAAATGGACTGATATTCAGTCTCAGAGTCATGAGTACACACTGTAAAAACTTGGGGTAAAATATCAAAGGTGAGTTACAGGCCACTTAATAGTCGAGTCACTTACGGTACACTCCCGTGACAAAGTTGATGTCATAAAGGTAAAATGGCAACTTGGGCGCTGCTGCTGCAACCTGCCGCATGTAGTCCACATAGTCCTCTGAAACATTGTATTGATTTTCAGTGGATGGATATAATGTGATATCAGCAGAAAAAAAAAACAATGTTGACCAAGCAATGGACCAAATATGTTATCCCTTAAAGTGCTGATTTAAGATTGAGTCAACAGCTTTCCTTGGGACACTTTGCACGCATTGCGCGCCAAGTGTCCCGAGGGAAAGCTGTTGACTAAGACTACTTTTTGCTTCAGACAAGGCTTGCTGGTATTTGAATGAAAGGTACCTGCCTGAGGAATTTGATTCTTTTAACCACTATATGTTTAATGGTAATGAGAAAGCAGCTAAAGCAGTGATTACCACTTTAAGGGTTATGGCATAACATAGTATAAAACGGGACCTAAACAGCACTAACCAGACTTTTGTACAATTCTGCTTTTGCCATATCTGTCCATCATAGAGAAATACTTATAGTCATTTTAAAAAAAAGTTAATACTATCTCTCATGTTTCACACTGTATTATTTTTATTCAGTAGTGACTTAAGATTTTATTTACAGACCCGATATTGTATTTTGTTTTCTATTTTAGCTAAGTTATATATTTTTATATATTACAGTATTTATTTATATCTTCAACTAAAGGACTGCCATGGAAATAAATCTTCGGACTTTTGGTGCCATCCTTGCTTCATTTTCTTTTATTTCTATTGTTTTATGTGGTGTTATAGAATGAGCCAGAATAAAATCAATCAATCTACTTTATTTTAATCCTTTGTTTTTTTTTAAACAGAGTCAGTTGCACAGATGACCATACAACAAAAAAAATGTACATTCTTGTAATATAGGCTTAATAGAAAGTGAGTCAAAAACTTTGGTTCCATGTCTGAAATGCAAAAACTGTGAAAACTGACCATGTGAAAATAATTACATTTACAATTAGTTACTTACCCACACAGACAGGCTTGAAGTAGGTTGAAGACACACAAGAAATTGCATGAGCCCCAATTTCTTGTGCATGACGGGCCTAAAAATGTCCATATGAACTCAAATTATGCTACATTGATACACTAGTAGCAAGATTTGTTTCTTGAATGTCATTAATGTAGAATTGTGACAAGTTGGGGATTTAATTGAGTGCCAAGGCTGGTTCTAAATACTCTCCACCCCTCATTAACACAATGGAGGCTGCATACAATCCATCTCAATTTGAGATTGGAAACTCTGCTTGTTACAGATGATGTCCAGTCCCAGTATTCACACCATTTCTTCCTATAGCTTTGAGAATATACAGGTAATAATTGAGGGACATATATTTATCGGGGGGGGGGGGGGGGCAATCAGTGGTTTACAGCTTGGTCTGAACCCCCCCCCCCAAAGAAAATAAAAAGAAAGCTTCCTTCATTATTTTGTTTTCAAAAAGTGTCCCAGAATGCATTTGACTTTCATTATTAATTAATTAAGTTATTAATATAAATGGCCTGATACTCACTAGCTCCTGGCTTTCTCTCAGATTCCCTGTGCCAATGTGTATAATGATGTCAGACAGCCTACAGAAAATACATTCACCAAGTCATCAATGTTTGTTTCTGTTTGTTTTTTTTTTAATTTTCTTAGTCTGACACAAAATCCTCTTCAGGATCTGCTTCAGCCATTGCATAAATATTTGTTCATTTCAGAAATTCCATATGCTTCTTACTGTTCACATCAAACAAACACAAGCTATGGAACCTAGCTTGCACAAATACACAGATTACTTTAACATCATGTTGCAACAGAAAAAAATAAGCATTTAGTGTCTCTCTTAGAGTAACACTAAATGCTAGTTTTTCATCTGTTGCCTTTAATTATAAAGGAACTGAAAATACCAAACCTCGTTGGCACTATAAGTTCCATCCTACTGCAGTAGTAGTTTTTTATTGACTCATGTTCCAAACAAAATATGCAAATAAATACATAATCATGAAATCAAGACAATACAACGTAAAAATAATTTAGTCTTCAAAAAAGTGCATGACATTAGTTAAAAATTTAGTCCTTTTCATCAAGCTCTTCAAATGAATACTAAGGAATCTGAGCTACAAACTGTTAAAATCAGACCTTCTGTGAAAGTCTGTACTCTTTTTTTTACTGCATATACTGCCATCTTAAATGCCACCAATTGCTTTGCCATATCATTATAGTTGTGCACATGTACATGTACATGTACAGGTTGGTGCTGCCACCTGGAAGCAAAAAGTTGAACTTACATATATATGCATGCTCCTGGCCAATTAAAAACAAAAACAAAAACAAAAAACAAAAAATATCCAGATGTTGTGCTGCAGAAAATACCACACTGATTTGTGCGGCATGTGCATGCATTTTGTCTTGTTGGAACAGTAGCCCAGGATATGTTGCTGGAACCATTTAGTGACTGTTGGCAGAATCTCATCCACACAGCACAGGACTGTTAAGAGTCCCATTTACCCTGACGAGTTCTGTTCTTCCTGTTGCCATGATTGCATTCAACATCATGACACTACCTCCTCCATAGTGGTCATGTTCCACCAGGCATCTATCCACATATCTCTCTCGAGGCATATATGTCTAATAGCTAATGGCTAAGATACACAGGGTGATGAGTCGTGTCACTCCTGTTGCCTTGTGTAACCACCTCATCATGTCTAATTCTGGACAATTTTCAGGCGACTCGATCACATCGCCAGTGGCCTGGTTGCCTTGTGCAGCCACCTTGTTGCACGCAAAACATCGAGTAAAGTAGTACACCTAATACAGATAATCAAATGTTTGTTCCAAGATATAAGATGCACAGGGCGACATGATGGGGGCGGCGAGTCGAATTGCCCCTGTTGCCTTGTGCAATAACCTTGTCGTGTCGCCTCAGGGGCAGGGTGTATCGCACCAATTTCTCTACTGCACAATTTTCAGGTGGCCTGGTTGCCCCGTGTAGCCATGCACCTTGTTGCCTAGACTGGCTGCTAGTTGCCTCTCTGCCATCTTGTATCTAAGGACAACAAACCTAAAAAAAGCTAGGGTGAAGTTGTACACATTATAAAGATAATGGAATGTTTGAAGGATGTTCTGCATGCTGTTGACACCCAGCACATTCTACCGTGTAGCCATCTCGTCACCTACAGTTACTAGCTTGTGCAGCTCCTCGCCCCTATCACGTTGCCTCCTGTATCTGAGCCATAACCCATATTTTCCTATCATGGAAATCAAGGCAAGATTGTGACTAATCAAACTGCATCACACTCCTCCACTGATCCCTGGTCCAGTCAGCATGTTCCCAACACTGCTGTGTTGGTGCAGCCTTGTGTACAGGACCAAGAGGGATGCCAATGGCATGGTGGTATGACCTCAGTTTGGCTGACACCAGTCTTCAGTTCATTGTACATCGTGATGATGCAATGTTGCAGGCCTGACACCACTGACGATGAAACCTCTTTGCTGAAAGGAACCTGTGTGTCTTCACATACTGCACCATGTAATAGTTTTCACCCCATCTGAAAGTCTTGGTCTTCCAGATCCAGCTTTCTTCTTGCATACTCTTGTTTGCTGAAAATGGCCCCACCACCTCTGTACTGCTGAGAAGCCCACTCTCCTGGTAACCTCACACTGGCAAACACCAGCTTCCACCATGCCAGTGAGTTGAATTCAGAGAGCTATGAGTAACCCGTGTGTCTTAAAATGCCATTATGGATTCACATTGATCCCTGTCATGTTGCTAGTGATCCCTTGTAAATCCCATACACTCCAATACTAGACATACTTTTCATCCCTTTTTGGCTGTAATCTCATTGCTATGATATTCTGTTTTTGTGTGCCCTGCTCAAGCATACTCCCAGCTATCCTGTACATGTTACATAACAGTCCATATGACATATTTTTTGCAAAAACTGATATTAAGTGCAGCCCATGTTAAACCAATGGGGGTGCCTTTTTTTTTTGGCCAGGAGTATACATGTACATTGTAATGACATTGTGCAAAGGAAATTTTTAGTATAAAGCTGTACTTTCACAATATGAATCACAAATTTTACCCCAAAAGAAACGTACCATGATAAACATGTACATGTACAGTAACTCCCTTTTTATGCTTCTCTACAACTTTCAATATTGGGAGATCCAATAGAACAAATATGACCAGTCCACTGCTAGGTATATTCTGCTCTGGATGGAATATAATGGAATATAAAGGTATCATAGGGTGAACAATAGTTAATCCTTTCAGTGCTATGTTGGAGATGGCATCAACAGCTTTCCTCAACATGCTTTGGGCACAATGCCAAGGAAAGCTGTAAAATTAATTTTTTTAGTGCATGCACACTTGTAACTGGTGTCCAGTCTATAGCATGTCCCTGATCCTGTGGACTCCTGCTCTTTGTAAATTACTATTATATACATTGCTTGTTAAGGTCCAGATCTGGAGCTGAAGTTGGCAAACCCATTATTGTGTAATGTGTGTTATGGTATTGCAATTTACATGTACTGCATATTTGCCTGGTGAACACTCACTTGCCTGCTGACTCCTTGACCCACGCTTCAGCTGTCTGCTTCCTCTCCGCTACTGTCAAGCTATTGCCTTCACCCGTTGTGCCATTAACTGTTAACAACAAAACACATTCTCAACAAAAGCATGACCAGCTTATTTGAGTGCGAACCATGGCTTGGCCTATGACATGTTGGTGAAAAGAAAGCCACAACTGAAAAGTCCCAGGCATTAAAGAAAAAAACCAAAATTTTGTGGCCCTCAAAGGATTGACATGCATGCATGCCAACCACATTTACTGTTACATGTATGTGACAAAGAATGGAGCCAGCAACAATGGTCACATGAAACAGGGCAACAGTTCTGTCAGTCTATTAAGGTTCCAAAATTTCAAATAGATACAAACTTTGCCACATGTGTTGTCTGCAAAGCACACTGATTTTACTATTTCCGAGTGTTATATGTGTAAACTATGGGCTTTGTAGATGACAACTTCAGTAGTGTGGAATATCCAATTAAAGTTCCCCCCTCCCCACCAAGTACTTAATTTTTTATGTAAAGTGAAGGAGTTGAATTATTATAGCACTTCTTTGAAAAAAATGTGCCTTTCCAATGATGCAATTCACTATTTTATTATGCGGAATTGCCTCTCATTTGGTGGCTGCTTTCGTCAAGCATCACTACTTTCTGTCACAGTTTGACCACCCAGGTTTATAACATCATGATAGGGAGCTTCTGCACCTATTCCTATTGTAAACATTTACTCGCAGCAGTCCATGTCAGCGTGCTCATGTCTTACTAGATTAAAATGGAGATGCAAAAGGGAAACTGTTCCCACTTGTCCAGTCTGAACTCATCCACCATGGGGAACGGATGTTGGAAGGAGCCATGGGCAATGACAAAGTCGGTCTTTGCCGGTGCAACTGGGACTGAGTCTGTGCCCATCACTGATTATGCCGTAGCTGCCACAGAAATGAACAAATCTGGCACTTGGGAAGTTTAGACTGGTAAAGGATGCTTTTCAAAAGTCTTTGTGTGAAACTTCCTACATGTATATAAGTGACTGATGGAAGTTTAGGTTTCTGAGTACTGCCAGATTATAGCCTATCATCGGCAGGCCATTTATTCTATGGGTGATTTGCCATCTTGTGTGCAATTGTTGTCTTCATTCAGTGAAGTCTACAGTGTTTTTACCATATAGCGCTTTATTTTCTCCTATTTTATATACTAAAGGGATTCATATAGGTCTACACCCTTGTTCCCGATCCTTTTTTTTTCAATAAAAAATAATTTTGAACCAAGAAGGCAGGCCATCTTGCATGGCTGGGAATATGGACAGTCTATGCTGCACATTAAGACAGGCAAAACAGTAGCACCTCCCGCTGTGTGGCTTATGTGTATGCAAGCTGTGGTCAAGTGCTTGTGTATTCCCCTATCTTTTGAAGTTTGTGGCATGCTACAGTAGTCATTAATAATCCATATAGGCATGCACCAGCATTGCAGGTGCTTTTCAATGCAACTCTTTACCTTTAGGTATTCCAGGCCTTGTTATAAATCACACAATAAACTAAAACTAAGAGCCTGCTGCATGTGGGCCTATGATTTCAAATTCTATTGGTTTTGAGTCTATTTTTACACTGTCTTAGCATCCAGCTTATACTGCCAGTACTGCCTAAGGGCATCTGCGCAAGATGACCAGCCGTAAACTTCAACCAGTCAGTTTTATAGGAATTTCTACACAATGACTTGGAGACTTTTGAAAAGCATCCCTTTTTTGAACTTCCCAAGTGCCAGCTTTTTTTATCTTCCCTGGCAGCCAGGGAATGGTCAGTGCTGGGCACAGACTCTGTCTCAGATTCCACTCTATCTGGAACTCGAGTCCTGAAAACTAAACTTGCCAATCAATTAGTGAAATGCAACTTTGCTTGCCTACTTTGAAATGCAAAACTGGCCAGTAAATAACAGTTGACACATTATTATAAAGATTTGGGATGTCACCACTTTGAGTGAAAATTGGGAATTGAAGATGCTCAAACACTCAATGTACCACACTACTCAAGTCCTTTAAAATACAAAATAAACAGACCCAATTGTAACTAAAATTGAACTGCTGTCAATTATAATAAGGATGCTAGATTCATATTCCTTGTGAAAAGATCTTATATTCAAGTACCAGCATGCCTGTAACTCCAGAGAAAAAATGGTTTGGGTCAACAGCTTTCTTCAGCATGCTTTGGGTGCATTACCAATGCATGCCGAGCAAAGCTGTTGACCAGTCCAAAATTCAAAATTAAGGCTAACATTGTCCAATCACCCAACAGATGAGCAGGACATGCTTAAAGTATCAAATGACACAAAAAATCTGTTACCATGGCAACAAATGAGAGCAAATGAGTCGACACTGGGCTTGGAATGAAGGTACCCTCTGACCTGAAGCAAGATGTTTTAAGAAATTCAAAACTAAAATAGTTTACCTATGGCCACGATGGCAGACTTCCAACTTTGAAAAAGGTGTGGAACATAATTTATGAATATTTTTGAAAATGTCACCATGAAAATTTTGATTGTTTTGCAGGAAAAAAACACCAGTTCTTTGATCTGATGCTCCATTGTGACAATTGTATTCATACAAACTTGAATATAACTACTTTTTGTTGCAAACAAACCTCTGTAGTTAAAACTTGTTTGTGATTTTCAGTGACAAAATTTTTAATGTGCAAAACCACCAGTATCTCCCCTCCACCATTGCCAAGACCTCCATGTCTGGCCAAATATGTCCGACACAATTGAGTTGGGTTATTCACTCAATTGCTTTTAAAAATCTGATGGTGCTGTGTGGTGTCATCTATTGGTTCCTATGGATCCGGTAGTGACTCCTGGTGTGCATGCTCCTTTGATCTTCCATGCCCCATTTTTGGGAAGGTCTAAAAAGTCGGGAGGCCCAGTGAACTTCTGTTCACAACCATTGTTCTAGTGCTACTTGCCCCTGTCCACCTGCAGAAAATCTTTTCTAAGCGGTCATGGACTCTTTGGCGACAAGGACGGCTTATATTTGATACATGAACACCTGTGGAAACGTTGAAGTAGAGCTGGTCATGTTGGCTTAAAACTGATGATTTCCAAGATACAGTCTGGTCGAACAGATTGCAGACAGAGGGAGGACAGTGCCCACCAGGCAATTGCTGCTTGGCAGCGAGCCATAAGTGGTGATCCAGTGACCACTTTTCCGTCACCTTTGTTGAGAAAAGCCTAGAAGACGGATTCAAGGAACCACTTCATGGCAGCCTGGGATGACCATAACCATTGTTTTGGTTGTCACCAGCAACTTGGCCATCTGTGCTCTCGTGAGCAAACATGTAGGTTTTGTTATGGTTGGGGAGAGGACAAGTGGCTGCTCTACCAGCAGGCCTGGAGAAAGAGCGAGAGAGCTAGGTGTAGGCAGCAGGTTGATGCAGCCAAACGCCTGGCTTTGGACTCTGACACCATCGAATCTTCTCCCATGACTCTACTAGAGAAGCGTAAAGGATCTCATGTGGATGTCATCAAGTAAGGAGAGGAGATGACTCAGTCGCAAGCAGGGTAGCAAGAGATCACGTCACCTCCTGGGGATTTCCAGTGCCCAGCGCAATCAAAGGTGACTACCAGTGCTCCCTTGGCCACCAACCTGAGGCTTTCAGCAGCCTTGGAGTTTGTGGCTGGAACTTCACAGATGCAAGTGGATTTGTTCAGGGCCCGGGTGTCTCTGTCTCAGACCACCACTTCAAAGTCCCATTCCCATTTAAAGAGGCAGGCAAAGCACCCTTTAGATCTCTACAGAGATCAGACCTCTGGGCCCAAGCACTCGAAGTCTAGACCACGCAAGTTGTTGAAGCCAGGATGGAAGCAGGCTCTAATTTGGGCATTCCGGAACCCTGGCCAATTTGGTCTGAGCACTCTGATTATAAGTCCAGATGTCCTAGAACATCAAAGTCCCAGACTACTTCCCAAGCTCCTGGGTCATATAGCTCGGTTAGAAAGTTCTGGCATGTAAGAGCACAGAGGAAGGAACCCAAGTCTGTGGTAGCGTCTTCCACCTATAGTAAGCCTTTGGTTCCAGCGGTGGAAACCACCTCCATGACCCAAGTGCCTTCTTGGATGCCTCCAACTGCCGTACTGGCTCAGCCTCCTGCTCTCCCTCCCCAGATCGAGCAGCTGGCAATTCTGCTGACTCCGGCTGCCCAGCTGGGAACCCTGCCTCCTACCCTGGAGAGGCAAGCCGAACTCGAGCTCCGTGAGGAGCAGCAGTTACAGACGGAGACTTTATCTTCATCCTCCAGTGCTGTGCTCAGGTCACATAGGCAGTCTGGGACTGGCTTGACCAGGCAACTTTGCTCATGACAACCCTGTCGAGAGTGACTGATCGTCAGGTTAGGAGGGTCTGTACACTCAAGGTCAGACCTTGAAATTAACATTCTTGGTCGCCAAAGCGCTTAAAAACCCAAATATTTGGCGTGTTAACATCAGTCTTACAATTAAAATGCTTATAATATTTAGACAAAAATATACTAGCCAAAGTAAAATCTCCACTAGCCAGAGAGAACTTTTACCAGCATTTGGCTGGTGGCTGGTGCTAATAAATTTCAAGTCCTGAAGGTGAACTTGAATTCGTTACACAGGGATGCTCACCTCCAGGGTCAGAAGCTGCCTGAACTGATCTTCCACAAAGCATGGATGGCGCCTTTCTTCTCAGGCATCCTGTTTGGAGGAGATATGGTAGAGGTTCAACAGATGCAGGACTTGAGGGCTGAGTGCACCCAGACCAAGGCTTTCACAGACTCTTGTTCGTTCGCTGTTGTCCTTGGCCGCTGCTGCCCCGAAGCATAGCTCTGGCACCTGCGCCACCCCTCAGTCATCATGAGGTCCCAGGAAGAGATCCAAGTAGAGCAAGTGCTTCAATAAAGTGAGGAAGTTGGGCAAGCCTCAGGCATCCTGACTCTTACATGCCAGACACCCTCCGTCTCTGGGCTGCCCTCTGCCACTGTTCTGGACATTTAAGAGTGCCCTGTTGGTGGTCGTCTTTGTGCCTTTCACGCTCCACAGGAGTACATTGCAGACAACTCATTCCTCTTGAACGCCTTGAGACATGACTATTTGCTGCCCTTCTTCAAAGACAGGCCTCCATTGTGCCCTGAACCCAAGTGCTTCATGCCTGCTATGCAGGAACCCAAAGCATCCGCATACCTAGAGGCAGTGGAGAAATCTTTGAGCAAGAGCGCCATAGAGCAGGTGGGAGATCCCAGTTTGCCAGGGTTCTACAACTTACTCTTATTTGTCTCCAAGCAGGATGGAGGTTGGCGTTGAGCCATAGACCTGTCAATGCTGAACACATACTTGGAGGTCCTGTTCTTCAGGATGGTGACCCCACAGTCAGTAGCAGTGGCCCTGTGGCCCCAGGAATGGGCAATGTCCTTGGATCTCAAGGACATGTTCTTCCACATGCCAATTGCAGAGACTTCAAGGAAGTATCTGTGGTTCGCATTTTCGTGCCAGGTCTGCCAGTTCAGGGTGGTCCAGTTCGGCCTTGCTCACGGCATCTCTGGTGTTTACTCGGTTCACACAGGCAGTTGCCATGCACTTTCACCAGAATGCCTTATGCATTCATGAGTACCTGGAAGACTGGCTGATCCAGAGTTTTGTGGTACATAAGAAAATGCAGGCTAGGATTGTTATCATTAGACACTTCGCAGTTTTTGCCATAGGCCTGTTCTTCTAATTTTAGTGTTTTACTCGTTCAAGTTGATATGTAGAGCAAAAGTACTAGAATTCCAGCATAAGTGACTTGGAGATACGTGCACATCTCCCTCTCATGTGCCATTTTGTTATATCGCTTTGGACTGTTGAGAGTAACTAATCTTGTAATACAAGTGTACTCTCTGTCCAGGTTTCTATTTCACACACGTTTTTAATTGTATAAGTTCTGGTGGTCATGCTGGCCACATCCTGATATAAAGATGTTGAGCTATTGGTTTGTTAACTCAAGACAGACCACACGTTGTATTGATGTGAAGAGCATCGGCCCTGCTGCTTCTCTGCAGCACATTGATCCAGAATAATAAGGAATATTATTCTTATTATTTAGTTTGATTTGATGGGATGGTATTGTTGCTTTGTACCTGTTCCAACCAGTGGAGGCTTGCTGCCAGGCAGGCAATCAAACAATCCCTATTTGCACATGTTCAGCTTTTGTTCTGTTGGTGTTTGTGTTTCACCGCCCATTACCATGTATTAGGTAAGGAACGTGGTGCACGTCCACAGGCATTTTGCTGTACCTGCGTGATGAATCAAAGGATAAGCAAGGCGCAGCCTAGCATGTCCTTTGATTTATTGAGCAGGTTCAGCAAAATGCCTATGGGTCTGCACTGTGTTCCTTACGTGTCTTAATAAACATTTTTATTGTTTGATCTAACTTAACATTTGATTTATTACCATATTTGCATTGTGCATACAAACATTTTGATGGAAGATGCCACACTGAACTATTTCTGATTGCCAATTCACGTCGCAATGCGCAATATTATCCTGTTTACACGCACCGCTGATTCCATCCACCAGCAATGTGGAATGCATTCAACATGTTTAACACACACAGAATTGCCAGTTCTGCCTGTCAGAGTAGTCTAGAAGATTAGACGGACAGCAGGCATGGACAGCTGCTGCGCTTCAAATCCCCTTCTTGCCCTAAAAAACGTATCTTTTTTTGATAAAAGTGTAAGAAACATTTCAAAAATTTCAGTCCATCATTTCTGGTCACTAAAAGCAGTACTTGAAACAGCTGTTCATCAGAATGTTCTGCCACGAAACTGTAAGTGATCAGTTTGTACTGGAGGTCCTCAGTGGAAGTTACGGTATGGTCTCAAACAATACAAAGTTCAGTAAATTGCTGTACTGTAACTTAAGTCAAGATTCAACTGCTGCGCCACAAAAACTGCTTCTATGGGCACTATTATTTTAGTTTCTATATATTCTTATTCAGGGCCAGTGAAGCATGGTTTGGCAGGACTGCATTGGTCGGAAAGGTATACATGACGGATAGCATATCGGGTACTGGCTGGCTTGGCCAGTTCAGCATGTGGCAACCCTGCCCACAGGAAGCTAGGGTAAAGTATCCCCATGGGAGAACAAACATGGAGGTTGCCAACCCCTCATTTTCGTACCGGCCTGCATGAAATCAGTTTAATTTAACTAAATCTAATTCAGTTGAGGGTGAAAATCATTAGGTAGGTTGCAGGGTCAACTGACGGTGTTTACATAAATTTTAAGTTATAATTGTGACTTGGCTATCTGCTAGACACTTAGTGAGATGGTCAACAAGTTGTAAGATCATTATGCATCTGCCTACCAGAACAGAATGAGAAGCACAGTTTTGGGATCTGTGCAATGAAATAAATTAGTGTTAGTCATCATCTTTTAAAGGTGTACTTTCACAGCCATCCTAGGTATTGAAGTTTCCTTTTGATTAATTGTTCTTGCTGTTAATATGCAAGGCTTTTAATATAAATCTTTTATTATTCCAACTTTGCAAAATCATAAAATATTCTTTTGTTGATTGGTTTACAGTAAATAAAGAAAAATGGATAAAACCCTTGTCCTGATGGGAATAAAGCATCAGTCAACTTGTGGTCCTACCAACAAGTGTTTGGTTGTTTTGTGGCATTTACTCTGTTACACGTAGGCGTGTGAGCCAACCAGCAAGCACCATGTTCCCTTGCCGGCATAGCTGAACATGAATCTTCTGACACGTCACAACATGTTTCCACACAGCCCAGTGATGCAGTAAAGGGATAAATCTTTATACGAGGTTTCTCGGAATCGGTCGCAGATAGAATTGCCAGAGGGGGGATTCAATCCTCTTCTATAACTGTTTATTAGGCTCATTCGAAAGTGTTTTCACATTGGTGCACCCCTCGGAAAATACACGTACATCCATGGTCACTGTGTATTGCTGGCTTCCTGCAATACCAGTGGGAAGTCCGCGGTAACAGCTTGAAAAAGAAACACGGGTTTTGATCAACCATCTTCTCAACCCTGGTGAAAGTCTTGGACATTGGCATTGGGAGCGATCCTTATCTGTTGGCACTCACCACATCCTTCTACACTGACAGACCGGCTAACAGGCAGGTGGGGCCTGCCACTGGTCTCAGTCATGTTAAAGAAGTGGCCCTTTGAGTGCCTAGTGTCTAGAGAACCTCCAACAAGTGGACCTCGAGTACTGGAAGTGGAAAACTTGTTTTCTGTTAACATTCACTTTAGGGGCTAGAAGAAGCAAGATCCACACTCTAGCACTGACCGAATCCAATGGTCAGCTGAACACTCCCAGGAGACTGTAAGGCCTCACTTGGGCTTCCTTGCAAAGAACCTAGTGGCCCGAGATCCATCTATGGTGTTAAAAGGTTTCACCGTCCATGCTATGCATATAGCTCTTCCCACGGAGGAAAGAATCTGTGCTGGAGACAGCCCTGCCCTGGCATCTCTCACACACAGACAGTTCCAGGGGTCAGAGGTCCACCCTCTTTTTGCCCCTGGGTAACCCTCAGAAGGAGCAAGTCTGCTGAAACACGATCTGATTGTGGATCAAGCAGAAGATCCTGAAAGCCTGTGAGAATGCTTTGGATAGGCCTGCAGCCTTAAAGCAAGTCTTGGCTAGAGCTCAGGAGGTGTGAACCTTTGATGCCTCCTGGCACACCCTATGGAATGTCCCCATTGTCGATATCCTATGGGCCTGCTGCTGGCAATCATCCACAACTTTCACCGAGCACTACTTGCGCGACTTGATAGTGCTTGAGGAGGGCATTTATCTTTCATGGTGTAGCAGGCTCCTTAATTGCATAGGTTCCTGATACTTGTCTGTTAGACTTCTTTTGCAGATGTTGCTTCCTCACTCAAGCTGATTCTTCCTCCCTCCCCTAATTTTAATATTAGTAAGTATATTTACCTGTCGACCACCATAGAAGCCCACCTGACCAACCTGCTTCCTTCACGTAGGTGATGTCAACTCACTAATCATCAAGCAAGAAGGAAGATCAAGGGAGCATGTGCACCAGGAGTCACCACCGGATCTATGGGAACCAAGAGATGGCGCCACCGGGACCATCAGGTTTTTGGAAACAATGGAGTGAGTAACCCAAGTCAATTGTGTCGGGCACAATTGGCCAGGCACTGAGGTCTTGGCAATGGAGGTTAAGAGGTAAGTATACTTTTACTAACAACAAAATTACTAAAAATTTCACATTTTACTGAAATATGAAAAAAAAAAAAAAAAAAAGTTGGAAAAGTAAGCCTATATGTGTACTTACCAAATAAATTGCGAATTCCAAATCCCTTCAAGTGGTCAACATACTTTGGAATGATATCTAGATTCAGGTCTCTGGATGAAAGAAAAAAAAAAGAACAAAGTTAGGTACCTCAAGTTGACAATATATGATTTTGCCACATGCTGGGGTTTACTGCAACACACACAGCTGCTTCAAATTACTTGTGTTTTGATTACAAATAAAAAGACCACAGTCGGAGTGAAACAGATTCTTAAGAATAAAAACTACATTCAACTACATCTTGTCTTTCAAAGAAATATAGTCCCTGTATGTTTTATGGCAAAATATGACTTACAAGCATGAATCACAATGTAACTCACAATGTGATATGCATCTCAGTCTACCCCTATGTCTATGTCTTGCCCTATAAATGTTTTGTCAACTTTAGAAAGAATACAAACAAGAGGGCTACGTGAACAGCCCGTGCCTCAGCTGATCTTGACATACATCACACTTGCAGCTCTATGAACTTGGGAAAGGATCAAGGACACCATGTTCTGAGTAAGTCTGACCTTTATAGAAGAAACGAGGTCAAGGTCATTCATGTACTGTCTCAGCATGACCTTCATACAGAATAATAATAATAACATGTGTAGCTAACTCAAAACAGATCTCAAGTTATCAAGTAAACAGTAAATTTTGTGTCAGTTGTCCTGTGAATTAGCATTACAATGCCCATTGACTTACATAGTAATCAATAGGAAAGCTGCATTGAACGATAAGTACCCGAAATGAAAATCCTTAAAAAACAGGAATCCAAAGCAGTGCCACCTGGTAAACAACAATCATAAAAAAATCCAAATTCATTGGAACATGACCATTGGAACAAACCTGGTAGACACCCACCCAAGGTACATCTCCACCAAGTTTGAAGTAAATCTGGATGATGGTTTTGGAGAAGAAGTCGAAAATGTAAATTAGCATTAGAATGCCCATTGACTTACATGGTAATCAATAGGAAAGGTGCATTTACCCCAAAGGAGCCGAATTGAAAAAATCATTAACAAGAGGGCTGTGTGAACAGCCCGTGCCTCAGCTGATCTTGACATACATCACACTTGCAGCTCTATGAACTTGGGAAAGGATCAAGGACACCATGTTCTGAGTAAGTCTGACCTTTATAGAAGAACACTTACATGTGCAACATCAAAGTTTAAGTAGTTCTCAAGTTATAATGAAGAGTAAAATTCATGTATGTTGCACTGTGACCCCACAAACGAGGTCAAGGTCATTCATGTACTGTCTCAGCATGACCTTCATACACAATAATTAACATGTGTAGCGAATTCAAAACAGATCTCAAGTTATCAAGTAAACAGTAAATTTCGTGTCAGTTGTCCTGTGAATTAGCATTACAATGCCCATTGACTTACATAGTAATCAATAGGAAAACTGCATCGAACAATAAGTACTCGAATTGAAAATCCTTAAAAATCAGGAATCCAAAGCAGTGCCACCTAGTAAACAACTGTTTGACCCTTCCACAACAACATATCCATCACATTTCAGCTTAATCTGAGGGACCGTTCTGACAAGTGAAAAATAGCAAAAGCATAAAAAAAATTCCTCAAAAAAATGCAGCGCCACCTGGTGAACAAATTGGGAACTGGGTGTCCCCGGGAGTGTCTATGTATGATATCAAAGCAATTGGGTACGCAGTTTCGGAGAAGAAGATTTTTTAAGATTTGTCCAAAAAAAAAAAAGAACAAAAAAATTCCTTAAAAATCCAAAAATCACTGGAGCATGAACATTTGAAATTGGTAGAAACCCACCCAAGGTACATTGCCACCAAGTTTGAAGTTAATCTGGATGACGGTTTTGGAGAAGAAGTAGAAAATGTGAATTAGCATTAGAATGCCCATTGACTTCCATAGTAATCAATAGGAAAGCTGCATTGACCGACAAGTACCCGAATTGAAAAAATCGTTAAAAATCAGGAATCCGCAGCATTCCCACATAGTGAACAACTTTGTTTGACCCTTCTACAAGGAACATATCCACCATGTTTCAGCTTAATCTGAGTGACGGTTCTGGAGAAGAAGTCGAAAATAGCTATAACACACAAAAATTCATAAAAAATTGCAGCGCCACCTGGTGAACAAATTAAGAACTAGGAGTCCCAGGGAGTGTTCCTGTGTGATATCAAATCAATTGGGTGAGCAGTTTCGGAGAAGAAGATTTTTTTAAAATTCACCCAAAAAAGAACAAAAAAATTCATTAAAAATCCAAAAATCACTGGACCGTGACCATTTGAACAAACTTGGTAGAGACCCACCCAAGGCACATTTCCACTAAGTTTGAAGTGAATCTGGCAGACGGTTTTTGAGAAGAAGTCGAAAATGTGAATTGTGGACGACGGACGGACGACGGACGGACGGACGACGGACGACGGACCCTCAAAAAACCTCAGCTGACTGACAAATCAGCTGAGGTAAAAACTAGCTTCATCTGTGTATGAGTTGGTATTATCAATCATTATTATACAGTGAAAACTCGTAATAATGACACCATTTGTTCCCTTAGAAATGTGTGGAACAACTGAATATGTCAGATAAATGAATCAAATAACAAAGCAACTGAACTTTTGCCATTCAAAACTTGTGTCATTATAATAAATATGTCGGATATATGAGTGTCTTTATAATGAGGTTTCACTGTGCATGTATTTGACTTGGCATTATAACAGGGTTGGTTCCATCAATATGGCATGCCTCTGCAGACAAACAGCAAAACTTTGGTATTGGGCTCTTAACCCCTTCTTAAGTCTAAAAATTTCTTGAGTACAATTGATTTAATTTTTCTTGATTCTTGCCTGCCTTCCCTTCAATTGGAAATTCCACATTGCAAATCTGCCACTGTAAAATGTTTCAACTCTTTCATCAACGTTAATGTGCTCTGACTTTACATAATGTACCTGGATTCATATTAATGTAAAATGACCTTTCAATCCAGTGCCAGTATGCCATAAGAATGGTTCAGGTCAGTAGCATTCCTTGGCACACTTAGGGTGCCCGAAATGTACTGAGGAAAGCTGTTGAGTTAACTCAGTCAGAAGCTGGCAGTGAAAGAGTTAAATTTGCTGTCAATGGCAGCAGTTTATCCGTATGATTTGCATAGTGCAACTATATATGCCACACTTGACCGGGACCAGGGTGTTAGTATATGAAAATTTCATAGAACAATTATATAATTGGCATACACACATTAATGAATTACCACACCACATGGAGGCTCACTGTTGTATTGCATGTAATCCAAATTAGTGATAGCCCTTTATTTGTAGGTTCAAACCCATTTTTTGGGAGGGGAGGGGGTGGTGGCTCTGTAAGTGTCCTTACCCACATTTTTGTACACATACATTGAATGCCCACTATATATGGCCTAATATACTCAGTTCTTAAATATACTGTAAAATTCCACTTTTTGCTGCATCCCTTTTTTCAAACACTAGAACTTTATCGCAAAATTAGTCAAAATTAAATAGAATATTCTCTTTCCTCAAAGACCCTGTTTAATGTTTTGATGTGACAGGTAACAATTATTTTCATTTCACCTTAGAAAGTATACCTGATGGGAGCTGCAATGTGTAATCTAAATTTTATCAAGAGGCCCATGGGCCAAATGCTCTGCTGACCACTGTCGTCAAAAAATCGTGTCCTGAAATATATTCTTTCTGAGACCTTGAAAGATTGATCAAGGTCATCCATATTATGCAATATCAAACTTCCAGATGATATAAATCTGTGGAACATTTGGTATTATTTGCCTTATTTTTCATCAAAATATCGAATTAACTGTCCCTTTCTTCAGTAGATAATGACCTTGAAAAATAGGTTAAGGTCACAGAAACATGGTGCCCCAAAAAGTAGGTTACCAAGTAGAGTTTTATATATAATGTATTCAAGGGCAATTTTTACCTGGAGTCTCAATTCTCTGCCATTAATGTCCAAACTACACCCTACCTTCACAAATTTAAATCACCTCTTCCAACTTAACAGGTCTGGTGACCTAACAGAAATAAGTCAAGGTCACTGATATTATATAACATATTAGCACTACACATGATCTAAAGATTCTATAAATTTGGCATGTCTAATTCAATTATTTTTCAAGATATGGAATTTTTTCATTTTTCAAGACATTTTAACTCATAATTTCCATGAAATTATAGGTGGTGCCACTAGTATCATAAGCAACCAAGACTTTGACCTCTTCTACAATCCCACTAAATTTCATGAAGATCCATAAAAACTAAGGCTGCTGGAATGGCCACAAGATTTTCACATTTTGACCCTTAAGTCACATAATACTGTATGTGGTGCCACCAACAATGATGTCAACATAGATTTCCATATACTTGATAAGCCCTAAAGGTTATATGGGCCCAGCTCAAAAACTGTGGGGTGCAGAACATTCAGAAGCTGGCCAAAATATTCCAACTGGCCATTTGACCTTGACCTTCAACTTAGATTAAAAAATTGTTAAGTTCAAAATGTGTGCCTTGTGTCCAGCTTTGATGTCCAAACTACACCCTGCCATTACAAATCACCTCTTTCAACTTTACCAGTCTGATGACCTCACAAAAACTGGTCAAGGTCACTAATATTACATAACATGCTAGCATGGGACATACTTTATATATCATCCAAATTTGGCAAGTCTAAGTCTTGAGGGTCCACCTTTTCAGGATGGTTTGCTGAGTACTTTTGTGATCTATAGCTCCATACAAAACCACCTGTCCTGAGAGATCACAGCGTGTCATCATCTGATAATCAGTACTGATCTTTCAAGACAGGTTTCACTGCACAGATAATGCAAAAGGTCACACTGCACATGTGTACACTCAGTTTGATAATTATATCTGTGTGCCAACTCTCTCTCTCTCTCTCTCTCTCTCTCTCTCTCTCTCTCTCTCTCTCTCTCTCTCTCTCTCTCTCTCTCTCTCTCTCTCTCTCTCTCTCTCTCTCTCTTCTTTACAGTCAAATTTGTCAGACATTTCATTTGAAAAGTATTACATGTAAAAACTCCAAACTTGTCATGATTATACTTCCATACAAGAAGTCTTGAGTTTTTGTGAAGAAGTTCAACGGTTTTGAAAATTATGCAAATTAAGGCCATTAGAAAATTTAAATCTTGAATTTCTTCAAAACTATAATAGGTACAGGTAACTAGTCCAACTTCAATTAATATGTTTGTAACACTTCACATTTTTGTAATTTACATGTGACCTCTAAAGGTCAAAGATCTAGGTCATTTGGACCTTTGAAATTTTGATCTAGCCATAACTCGGCCAATTTTTATCCAATTTTGATCATGTTGGACTCAAATTGTAGCAATTGTAACACTGCACGTTTTTGTAACTTACATATGACCTGTAAAGGTCGAAGGTCAATGCCATTGGGACCTTTGAAAGTTTCATCCAGTCATAATTCAGCCAATTTCCATCCAATTCTAATCATGTTAGCCTCAAATTGTAGGTGTTGCAACATTGCACATTTTTGCAAGAACCTGTTACCTCTAAAGGGCAAAGGTCAAGGTCATCTGGCCTTTTGAAAGTTTCATCTTGCCATAACTTGGCCAATTTTCATCTGATTTGGTTCATGTTGGGCTTAAATTGTGGGTATTGCAACACTGTATATTTTTGCAATTTACATGTGACCTGTAAAGGTCGAAGGTCAAGGTCATTTGGACTTTGAAATTTTCATCCAGCCATGAGCTTAATGGAATGTGAAGTACCGAAGGACAAAAGTTGTAGCCCATAATATCTACAACTTTTGAAGGCACACAGACAGATTTGCTTTGAAGCAAATCTTCCTTTCTAGTTTTGTTTCTGCATGTACAAGTCAGGGCACAGACCTAACGATTGCGGATTTCATCCTTTCTGGCTCAAATTCTGCCAAGGATGCTGTTGAGTGTGAGTCAAACAAATTGTAACTAGGAAGGTGTTAAGAAATAAAATATTGTCTACACTGTTTGCTTTTGCAGTTCAGAATTAAAAGGCTTCTGAATGCATTGCAGCTATACACTTTGATTTATCATGAAAAGTAAGGTGTCTTTACTGACAATTATGATGCACAGCTTTCAAGCTATATTTAGATGTACTGGAAACACACAGTGGTTGCCTTGCAGAATGAGGTTACCTCTATTGGATGAGCTGTTAGTTATCTCTCAATACCATTTATGAGGTAAAATTTCTGCTTTGTTAAAGCCAAAAACTGCAGTGTCATGCCTTTTTGTTTTCAAGTATGTCAGTCAACATTTTTTCAAAACTATATCAATCAATGTCAAACAAAATTACATAACGTTTTTTCTTATGCATTAACTTTTTTCCATCATACACTGTACGTGTCCAGACATCAAAGTATCATTAATGTACCTATTCTCGATATGTTCCTATTGTTGATTGGGCGGGCAAAAACACTGTTGTTATCACTTGCTAATAAACCTTTATACATGATGAGTTCTGGTCTCTGAACTGTAAAATTGGTGCACAAATGTCCAACTCCATTCTCCAGCATCTGAGTTATGAGGGTAAATGCATTTTAAAAAAAAATTAAGTTCTCGTGCTTATTTTCCCATAATATTGTTAGTTCTACACAAGAGACAGAATACTTCTTTCCTGTCTTAACGGATTATCAAATCCTTAATGAGATCACCTAGATCCTCAATGAAATGGCTCATAAGAAAAAACTATATGAAGCCAATTTATGTCCCAATATTGTGCATAAGTAAATTACTTGGGCTACAAACCACATAGAATAAGTCCCTCTTCTATGTAGGTTCCAAGCAAAGGGTCCAGACCAACCCTAGCAACCACTGTTTGTTCATGTGCATAAAGCCAATATCACGTGATGAACAAGTTGACGTTTAAATATTGACAGTTAACTATACTGACGTAGATTTTTTCTAATGTTAGGTTTCTAACGTAACTTTTACGTTACTTAAGCCAGCATCGCCTGAGGTATAAAAGGCAACGTATTAATCCGTTATTTCAGTTTGATAGCGGAGTTCATCTCAGCTTGACCACTGAAGCTTGTCACTGAGGAGTCCAGCTAAGGACGAAACCGGTCTGACATTTAGGCTTTGTGTTCAGAATGAGCAGGCATTTCGCCGTTCCATACACTTGCCCAGTATTCACATAAATGCATATTTGAGTTCCTTACACCAAGCTAAAAGCAAATTTTTTCTGAGAATGCACACATTTTATATTCAATAATAGCAGAGACCCTAGCTTTTCAGATTTTTCATACACTGATTTCTTGTTTACTTATACAAAAAAATATTTGCCCCACTGACCCACTCTGAACTTTATCAGTGAGGAGTTTTCAGTTGCTATATCGAATAGGAACATTGTTTTCACAAGCTTGTCACTTTAGAATTAAAGTTCGGTTTTACCATGGAAGCACAGCTTACAACTTAATGTCCCTGATTTGTAACAATAATTTTCCTCTCTATGGTTATTGACATATATTGTGCTGCATTTAACAAACTGCATGGCAAAGCCTATCGAGAACAGATACATTGAGTATACAGTAAAACCTGTTTTGAGAGACCACCCTTAGGGCAGGACAAAGAGTGGTCACATAAGGCAGCTGGTCTCTCACCAGAAGTGCTATAATATGGAAAAGATGGCAAAAGGGACATGGTGAAACATGGTCTGAAAAGGCAGGTGGTCTTTCCTCCCTGTGGCCTCTCAAAAAAGGTTCTACTGTATATGCTGCAACCTGGAAATACTTGTGCCCATACAAATTAATAGGCACTAAAACTAGTCAGATTCTGCAAACAAAATGTATACAATATAGGCTACTCACAGTGTTCCCAACAGTTTCTGGTGAGTTGCAGGTTGCAACAAAACTAATCATATATTTTATTCATTAGTCACAGTGGCCACTAGCCCTGGGCCTGTTATTGTCCACAGAATGAATACTATTAGTTACTCCATGACGGAGCCCAGGGTACAGAAATATACACCGGTGGATGACATCTATATAGATACACATCATCCACCAGTGTATCTTTCTGTAAACCAGGCTTCTTCACCGAGTAACGATTTTATCTCATAGTATTAAGGAACTGGCAAAACTATTTCCTCCCTTGATAATAAGGGAAACCTGCGGCTTATAGCCACCATGGTCACTGTCGTCTGCAAAGCATGGAGCCGGTGGTCGCAGTTCCAGAGTGAAGTTATCCAAAGATACACAATCAAGCCGGGGATACAGACTGGTCTAACCGGCACGTGCAGTACCTTCTACTTATTATTACTGTCCCACAGCCAGCGAAAAGGTGATGTATTGCATATGGTTTTAAAAGGCAGATAAATGTAAAAAAATAAAACTATGAGTATTATAAGTTTGTAAATAGTGTTAACTCTGTAAGTGCCAAATTGGACTGAGTCAACAGCTTTTCTTGGCCCGCATTGGGGGCGCAATGTGCCCAATGCATGCTGAGAAAAGTTGTTGACCTGGGATATTTTCTCTGGAACTAGAGGCATGCTGGCACTTGAATGAATGTCTTTTTACCAGGAATATAAATCTGAGATCCCAATGATAATTCAGACTAGTTTCACTTTAGTACATCGACTTTTGACATGATTGGCACTGAAAGAGTTAAAAAGACCCATGCATCCTGTGGGAGAAAGTCCTTTTTGCACACACCACTGCACATGTATAGGGCCAATGATTTTCCGTTTTTTTCCGAAACCGAAGTTGAATTGTGCATTTTTTTCATCCTTGAAATGGAATTTGATATTTTTTCTTATATGAATTATATATAAATGTGTACATGTAGCAGTGAAACAGAATTTGAAAGTTTTTGCTGATGAAGCGGAATTCCTCTTTCTTTGAAATGGAAAATCATTGGCTCTACATTATATACATGTACACAATAAAGCAAAACTGCATATTCTCACACCTGGCGCAGCAACAAGAACACACTTAATGTACACACTGCACCAAGTCTGCAAGGTGTATAAGTTTCACACTGAAAATCAAGATGGTCACCTGTTTGCATTTCCCCTGGGCTGACAGCTTAAAATAAAATATATCATTCACATGGTTTATATAAATGAACAACTGCTAACACAGAGCTCCTTCTTTATAACCATGAAACGTCATTACAAGGCACACTTCATTACATTTAAAACACACTTCATGCTGCAGCACACCACAGAGTAAAGTGTCACAACTACTCTAGACTGTCAGATGAGCATACCTTTGCAAAATTTTGCATATAAATCTATAAAAAAAAAAAAAAAAAAAAAAAAAAAAAAATGGGTGAAAAAGTGGGAGACTCCCTCCTTATGGGGGAGACTTGACAGGTTTGGATTAGCACTCAGGCATATGAACTAGCGTTAACTCACTGTGTTTCCTGGAATTATTGTGTAAACACTTGCACAACCTAGTCTGTGATAAGAGTTCTGTTTTTTCCCATGAGCCTTCAAGATTTACCCATGATGCCTGAAGATTCCTTTGAAGTTCATAAGCCCTGTACTTCCTGTGATTAAGACAAATTAATGGATTTCCCTCTAAGAAATTATGCAAACGGAGTGAAACGTCACTTTGGATTTTTTCATTAAACTTGCTGTTATAGTGAAATTGTTACACCAAACATGAAAATTCATGACAGTCTTCCTTTAAGGGACCACCCACAGGACCTGTCAAAATGGTCCTTTATGACAGGTGGTCCCTTCAGACAGGTACAATTAAAGTAAATCAAAATGCAATCAGAGATTGCTAGATCTATGCCCTCCCCCCACTGGCTCTGTGACCTTGGGATTTGGGTCAAGGTGATCCATCATTTGAACTTGTCTCAGACATAATGTAGGATTAAAACCATGTGCAATGAGAAAGGTCTATGTTCAAAAACTTTCAACTTATTGTGTGAAAACCAAAGTCACTAAAATGGCTCTGTGACCTTGGGACTGGGTCAAGGTCACCCATCTTCAAACTCATCTGCAACCTTAATCAGGACTATAAGCATGTGCAATATGAAAGCCCCAAACAAAAAACTTTTCAAGTTACCGTGTGAAAACCAAATTCACTAAAATGGCTTTGTGACCTAGGAAATTGGGTCAAGGTCACCCATCTTCAAACTCATCTGCGACCTTATTCAGGACTCAAAGCATGTGCAATATGAAATCCCTAAACAAAAAACTTTTGAGTTATCATGTGAAAACCAAATTCACTAAATTGGCTCTAACCTTGAAAATTGGGTCAAGGCCAGCCATCTTCAAACTCGTGTGAAACATTATTCAGAACTATAAGCATGTGCAACATGAAATACCTAAGCAAAATTTTTTTTGCGTTATGTGAAAATCGACTTCACTAAAATGGCTCTGTGGACTTGGAAATTTGGTCAAGGACACCTATCTTCCAATTCATTCAAAATCTTATTCAGGACCATAAGAATGTGCAATATGAAAGCTGTAAGCAAAAAACATTCAGAGTAATTGCGGGAAAACAAATTCACTAAAATGGTTCTACGACCTTGGGAATTGAGTCAAAGTCACCCATTGCTGTACTTATCTGTGAACTAATGCAGGACAATAAACATGTGCAATATGAAAGCCCTACATCAAAAACTTTTTGAGTTATTGCGTGAAAACCACACTCACAAAAATAACTCTGTGACCTTGGGAATTGGGTCAAGGTCACGTATCTTCCAACATGTCCTAGACTTTTTGCAGGACTATAATCAACTGCAATCTGAAAGCCCTAAGTCAGATACTTTTCGAGTTATCGGGTGAAAACCACATTCACAAAAAGGGCTCTGTGACCTTGGGAATTGGGTCAAGGTCACAAATCTTTGAACTTGTCTGAGCCCTGATGCAAGACAATAAATGTCAATATGAAAGCCCTATGTCAAAAACTTTTGAGTTATTGCTTGAAAACCAAATTAACTAAAATGGCTCTGTGACCTTGAGAATTGGGTCAAGGTCACCTATCCTCAAACTTGTCTGAGAGCTGGTGCAGGACAATATGCATGCCCAATATGAAAGCCCTATGTCAAAAACTTTTCAAGTTACTACTTGAAAACCAAATTAACTGAAATGGCTCTGTGACCTTGAGAATTGGGTCAAGGTCACCCATCTTCAAAATTGTCTGAGAGCTGATGCAGGACTATATGCATGCCCAATAAGAAAGCCATATGTCAAAAACTTTTTGAGTTGTCATCTGAAAACGGTCCGGATGGACGGACGGAGGCACAGACACAGTATTTGCTATATGCCCCCTCCTTCTTGGGGGGGGGGCCTAAAATGTTAATAGGGATGTCGAGACTGGTCCTTTTAGCACTTGGGTTCCCTTAGCAGAGGTGGGCTCATTGCCAGGTTCTACTGTAAGTTGAAAACTCACCCATTTTCTTTGAATGGTGTGACTGTAGCACAACATAGCCCTCGTATGCGGAACTTACGCAATGCATTCTGCAAACAAAAAGACAAGAAACTGCTCTGACAGCTGGTATCCAAAATACCCTTGATGAAGGTACAACCTGATGAGCCATGCAGATAATAAGTTACTGAAAGAGTACTTCCTTAAATGACCATGATTTATTCAATTAATAACCATTAATATTGATGAGCAGACTGCCACTGTTGTGAATTATTTTCTTCAAAAAGAAAAACACCCTCTGAACCATGCATGGGCATAATACTTACATCATACATAGTACCCAGTCATGTTTAATTGCTAATGTGCCAGATAGCCACAGAAGAGTCACATAATTCATGACTAGGAAATGGCCAGGAATATTTTTGTGTAAAAGTACATGAATCACCCTTGCAATCCCCATTGACTTACATAGTACAAGAACTATTTGGAACTGGTTTATTCCTTTAACAAAACTGAACTAGGTATCATATACATGCACACTGTCACACAAGATATATTATACATGTATAGGTGCAATTATTATTTGGAACCTTTCAATGGCACATGCATACTTAAGAATTAAATGAGAAGAGTCGAGTTTCAGTGAACCATGTGAACTAAAGGCCTTGGTATGTCATAATAACAGCTGACCCAGAGTGCAATGGTAATACCATATGGTTATCTAATTAGGTGATGAGGATAAGGATATTGGAGTACTGCCCCAGAACATGTTACTGAAAATCATCCTTTCAGTCTTTTGTGCTTTGCACCCTAGCTTGGCATAAAGACAATATGGTCTATGGCTGGTATAAAAGTAACATAGCTAGGCTGGTATAAAATCTCTTGAAATGTGGACAAAAAAGCCAGCCAGTCTCTGATAACAGAATGTCTTGAAGTTTGGGATTAATTGGCATATTTTTCTAACTTCTGGGAACCTGAAACATACATTTACTGGTACTTGCCTTTGATTCAATTACAATGTATTGGGAATCATATGAGCAAGAAATGCAAAGTATGTTTGGGGGAATTATTGATCAGTTGAGAATTTTAAGATTATCAGGAAAAACGAGGACCCCTTGCTGTAAGAGACCTGCATGCAGCCCAGCACTGGGAGCACAGTAACACACTGTATACTGTGCTTATACATATAGTTATCATCTGTAATTATTTAATCACCAATTTTGCATTTTAAAGCTTCCATTGTCACATTGTATTTTCAAGAACTTTTGTACTGTACAATTTTACCTTTGCCCCCTTCAACCAAGCAGCCAACACTGGCAGGATCAATGTAAAATGTCATCAATTCATTGACTTTGTTGTTAATTTTTGTGATAAAAAATTATTTTAATGAGAACTATCATAACATGCCCAATACCAGCAGCCTTATTTAACTCTGTCCACTCTAATGACGCTTTTTCCCGCTAATATCTAAATGTCGTCTGCTAATTGTATTTTACTAATTTAGGGATTATTTTTCAGAATTTTGAATGAAACTTGCATGGAAGATCATTCCAAATTACATGCCCATGGTCAACAGCTTTTCTTGGCATGCCCGGTGCAATGAGCTCGCCAAGGAAAGCTGTTGACTTGGTATTCTATCAAGGTGGATAGAGCTACTTGGGATAGGGTAGGCACTATAGCACCCAGCCCATTCCAAGGAAACTTGCTGACTTGGTCTTAATTCAAGATGGAGACCGGGCCGGGCTACACAATCTGATCTATTAGGAGTCACCGGGTACTTTCACCCCAGTACCTTGATTTAAATAGGACTGTGGCAACAGTTTTTCTTGGCACGGAGTGTTCACAATGCACCCAAACTATGCCACGGGCAGATGTTGACCTGCATGTTATCTTGTTAGGTCTTCCCTACACATTATATTCAAAGCAGAGGAAAGCTATGGACTTAAGCCATGCCATCATGAAAGGTCAACCTACAACTTTCAGCAAAAGTGGTTTATTAACATAAAATTTCAATAAAAACATTAAAGCGGATGGTGGGTTACATCTGGGTGCGTTTGGGCAATTCCAGTGGGAATTAAGGGCTCAGATGACACAAGCTGGTGTCATCCTACACTGCACTGCTGTAGGCTGCTCATACTTCAATGCCTCTTCCATTAACTGGAGGCTACACTTGCCATGCTTTATAATGCATGTTTGACCACATCCCATGATCCCTATGCTCCAGGCCCTGTATCAACTTTCAAACATTGTGGGTTAAATTACAACTGTTTTTAAGGGCGTGGTATACTTCATGACAAACATGTTTTAATGTTTAATTTCTGTCTATGGTTATCATCTGATACCCTAAAAAGTATATATTTTCTGAAAGGAAACACAGCATCAAGTTTAGTTCTGGTACTGAATATAAAATTGCTATTGATGTGATTAAAATTTCGTTAAAATTCTTAAATTTTGTGTGAAAATTCTAAATATCCTTTTAAAAAATAAAAATCAGATTTAGTTACGAGTGTCAAATGAAAGAATACACTTAAGGCTCTCCAAAACTAAATTTCAAATTTTTGAGAAAGGGCTTAGTTCATTTTTATTGCTGTTTAAATTTTTAATTTTACTTTTAATTTAAAGGTCCTGTAAATTTTGAACTAAAACCATTATGTGAATTTAAAATGCAGTTTTGCTGCTAGAAGTGTACTATTTCATTTGCCCATAAGAAAATAACATTTCCCATTTTTGGTGTTTGCACAATTTTTCTGTTTGTCCACAATGCAGGCAAACTTTAAAAGTTTTTAAATTATGCAATTAAAATTCAATTTATTAACACTTACAGAGATTTCATTATTTTCCACAGCTTTATCACAATGTAAACTTTCAGAAAATAAATTGTTTGTATAATCTCTAATAAGAAGTCTAGTGTCTTGAAGGACATGTGTGAAGCAAAGTCCTATTTTCTGTACCCAACCTATGCCAAGGCAAGTCCTTTGCGTAGGACACAGCGGCAGTCCACAGTCCATTCACAGTACATGTATAAATACTTGACATCAATATACATGTAGTTCAGAGGCAATGTAGACCAGCAAGTACATATAGCTGGCTGATGAGTATTTTTGACATCTGCATTCATGTATGTATGTATTTTGTACTGTTTGCTCAGAGCACAAGCCATCACTTTTGAACTTCTCACCTTTTGACACCTTATTGTTGTGGGACAATGGGAAAATTATTGATACAGTCAGCTGATCAGTATCTTTTCTCATTATGGTGTTTACTTGAACCTCCATTGATTATGCAAACATGAGGAACAATGCCACATCTTCCATGTAGTTTTGACACCACCCCCCCCCCCCAAAAAAAGAAAAAAAATGCACAATGCACTCTCTCTACATTTCATAGCCAATGTCATGAATTAAAAAAAAGAACGAATATTTGCACACATTTCAATGTATGGTCCCCACTTGGCTAGAGGCTTCAATCAATTAACCATTCAACATCTTTATCTCAGAGGAATGCATCAACTCATGCGTTCTGATACATCATGGTGATTGTATAATGGACTACCACCAGACCACGTTACCCAATTATTTCATGTTTAATTCTTTCTGCTTTTTTTAAAACAGAATCAATAACTTTCCTTGGTGTGGTTTGGGCGCTAAGTACCCAACCCACACCAAGGAAAGCTGTTGACCTGGGGCATGTTATCTTTATAGGTCTCATCATAAATTGTCATGCAAATTATTTTTCTTAACAGTTGAAATTAGTCAATAACAGTGAATCAGAGGACATCTGATCACCAGCCAGTTTTGGCCGGTTTAATGGGGAAAGGGTTAATTCTGCTTGTACAAGTAGTTCCCTAGTACTGTACCCCAGCATCTCTATATGGACCACCATCAACGTTAAAAATCCAGAGGGCTAAATATCACACTGCAACAGACTGCATTAGGATCTTGTGACAAAAACTGTCGCTGTGAGAGCTTAATTCCTCAAATTGCTAATTGAAAAAGAAAACTGAAGCAGACAAACAAAAAGCCTTACCTCTGAGTTTACAGTTCCCATGTCTGTACAAATTTGAAAAAAAAACCCTAACCTATGATCCTCTAAGATAAGCTCAACCACACTCAATCTTTCAAGGCAAGAATAAGTAAACTTAGCCTAGGGTGAGAACATGCCAGATGCCTTGATAAAACCTAGCTTCTCAAGTTTTGTCACATGTATCAGTGAGAGATAAACTGATAAACAGTTCCAGGTCACTGAAGAGTGTTCCCATCCAAACTAAATCACACTTGGCATCCAGCCTGAACCAAAATGACATGCATGGTGTCCTATATAATAATAACATGGGTGGTTTCCTAAAAAAAAGCATGTTCCCACTGTATACCTGCATAGACTTGTGATGATATGACATGGAAAACTGGGTAATCTTCAAAGACTGCAAACCTGAGGCTATGCATCAACAGATACAGGGATATATGGACCCTATGTTCAGCATTTTTTTTTTAGGTTCAATATACATGCATGCCATACTTATTAATGCTTACGACCAAAAACCAGAATTGACCCAAGAAAGTGAACTCTACATGGGGCAGTAGAGTGCTCAGCCACATGACCTTGCATGCATATACCAGTGTAACAGTATAACTCCCCCCCCCCCCCCCCCCCCGGGAACTTATCCTAGGATAACTTTCCCCCCAGTCCAATCTTGCACATAACATTGATTAGTGATATCCTACTCATGCTACAAATGTAGGAATGACTGTTGGACATTGAAAAATATCTTGTTTTGATATTTTGATTCAGATTTATCTGTTCATAGAGTATGATATTTATAAACAATAATACAATAACAGTCAGTATGACAATTTATTCTTTACATGTCCATTCTTGAATCAAGAACAAAATGAATATTTTTATTTTTGCAAAACAAAATCATTGGAATCATACTATACAGAATGTACATATTGTAATATGAAAATACTTTAATTTCTGAAAATAATACATAAACAATCAGAGTCTGTTCATTCAAGTTTAGACATATCCTTGACTAGTAATATGTCATCATCATGGTGAAGACTTATTAAAATTTAAGACCTTGATTTCAAAACTTTCTTTTGACATTTAGTAGATCACAATGTAACAGCCTAAGTGTTCAGCAAAATACATATCTCTGGAATTGAAAGACAATGCAGAATATGTAACAAGGGTGGAGGAGATTGCCCAGCCTGGGTTACTAACCCTGACATATCTAAATAAGCCAACTGCCTTTCCGCAGTATTTTCTGTATGTGAAATAAAAATTCTCAATAGCTCAGAATATAGGAAGGTACAAACTCTAAGACTCTTGTGAGCACACAGACAAACTTAAAATATGGGGTGGGGGTAGATTGTCCAGGGCTGGACAAGTTACCCCTCCTCCACAAGCAAATATGCTTCCTTTCCTTCACTAAGCAAACTATAAATAAAAACATTGATGTAAAACATGAATAACAACACGAAGAACATAGACTGACACTGGTATTGGTGTGTGTGTGGGGGTGTGTGTGTGGGGGAGGGGAGGTGTCCAGGCCTGGATAACTTGCCCCCCCCCCCCCCACATGTGCTGCTCTTCCTTTTTTCCAATTCAAGATTCAATCCATCTTACTTTTTCCCCTTTTAGCATTGTAAGGTATACAGAATTTACATTTCATGCCTGGAACTATGAACATGATGAAGATTGACAGCACATAATCATATATTTCGGGGGGGGGGGGGGGGGGGAGTTATCCTGGCCTGGATACCCACCCACCCCTCATTTTTTCATTTTCTATTATCCCTGTGTTGTAGTTCAATTTACATGCCAATTTTTCCACATACTTTTACATAAATGTACAGAACTTGCATTTTGAATAAAAATTACTGATAGAGTGTAACACTTATGGGGGGGGGGGGGGGGGGGAGGGGTAAGTTGTCCTGGTCTGGACAACTTCCCCCCACCCCAAATGTTGTCCATTTCTATGATCCCTGTCTTGTAATTCAACTTTCCAAGTCTTCCCTCATACAATTATTATATTTAACAGTGACTGTAAAGAACTGGCAGGTATTGCATTTTGTATGGAATACACGGATGTAAGTACTGGGGGGGGGGGGGGGAAGAGTTATCCTTGCCTGGACAACTTCCCCCACACCATATTTTATATTTTCTACGCTCTCTGAATAACAATTCAACTTTCCGTCCTCAGTCTTTCCTCATATATGATAAACTGTAAAGAATTGGTTATCCCTGAATTTCACATTTACAAGTTACCGATGGAATCAAGCTTAAACGTATGGGGGTGGGGAACCACCTTATTCCTGCCTGGATAACTTCTCCCATCCACAGTTTGTCATTTTCTTTGATCCAATTCAACTTTAAACACCAATTCTTTCCTCATGATTATATATTACTGAAAATAAGTGGAATATTTGTGTTTTGAATAAAAAATACCGCACATACATGTATAGCAAATATAGTGGAGGTAGGTAAGTTACCCTGGCCTGGACAACATCGCCCCATCCCACACTTTGTTTTCTCTGATCTCTGTATTGCAATTCAACCTGCCATCCAAAGTCTTCTATAAACTGTAAAGGGCTATCAGTTCCTGTATATTAAATACAAATTACTGAGGGAAAGGTAACCTTTTTTTGGGGGGGGAGGGGGAGTTATCCTGGCCTGGATTACCCCCCCCCCCCACACACACACACACACTCATATTTTCGCTTTCTATCATCCTCTGTTGTAGTTCAATTTTTCATGCCAATTTTAATTTTTATAAAATGTACAGAACTTTCATTTCTTGCATTTTGAATAAAAATTACTGACAGAATGTAACACTTATGGGGGGAGGGGGGGTTTACAAGTTATCCTGGTCTGGACAACCTCCCCTCACCCCAAATGTTGTCCATTTCTAAGATCCCTGTCTTGCAATTCAACTTTCCAAGTCTTTCCTCACACAATTATTACATATAACAGTGACTGTAAAGAACTGGCAGGTCTTGCATTTTGAACGGAAGACACTGATGTAAGTTAGTACGAGGAAGAAGTTATCCTTGCCTGGACAACTTCCCCCCACCCCACATGTTGTTATTTTCTACGCTCTCTGTATTGGAATTGAACTTTCCATCCTTAGTCCTTCCTCATAATATTATAAACTGTGTACTGTTATGCTAGATATTTTTGTACATTGATGGGGAGTGCAAAGCATACATGCACTGAGAACTGATGGTAATCTTCATGCACATCATTTGCCAATTAAGGCATCCCAAAGTTGGTCATTCATTCATGTGTTTCCTTAATGTTTCTAATATCCTGATAAAACTGCAATTATCATATTGTACATGTACACTCTCTAATCACTTACTCAAGAAATGAACATCCCGGGATCTCAAGAATGTGTTCTTCCATGTGCCAATCATGGAGACTTCATGGAAGTTTCTTCGGTTCGTATTTCCGGGCCAAGTTTACCAGTTCACGCAGGGCACTTTCGTTTGGCCTTGCCATGATACTGCTGGTGTTCACGCTGTTGGCGCAGTCAGTTACTGCTTACCTTCGCCAGTCTGAGGTTTGCATTCATGTGTACCTGGTTTATCCGCGCACTTTGGTGCCCAGATTTGCAGCATCATAGAGTGACTGTTCTGGAACTTTGCCAATGCTTGGGCCTCATAGTGAATAAAAGCAAATCCAGTCTTCAGCCGGAGCAGACTTTTGTCTTCCCCGACGTCCAGTTTGACCTGGTTGCCTATATCTGCCGCCCTTCGGAAGACTGGTGGGAGAGACTGACTTCAGTCCCTGCTTAGAGCCTTTTTGACTCGTGCAGTTCACTCGGCACAAAAATGGCAGGCCCTGTTGGGCTTCCTGGCCTCGATGGACTCCCACGTCTCACTTGGTCGCCTGTACAGTCACCCCTTGCATGATGCTCTGCGGGGGAGATGTTCAAGAGACCAGGACTACCATGCCCCAGAGGCAGTCCAGCCAGAGGACCATCTGCACCTTAAATGGTGGACCGTTTGGAAGAAGGTCATGTCGGGACAGACACTGGTTCCTTTTCAGGTCCAGCTTACCATCTATGCAGACTCTCCTTGGTCCAGGTGGGGAGCTCACATGGAGAGCCGGACAGTGTCGGGCCACAGGCTGGCACTCTTTGGGTCTCACCGCATTAACTGGTTGGACCTGGAGGCGATACGCTTGGCGCTCCTCCTGCCACTTTCAGGGCCTGGTGGAGCACAAACATGTCCTCATAATGTGTGAAACCAGGACCGCGGTAGCCTGCCTCAACAGGCAAGGTAGGACATGCTCCTGCAAGCTGATAGAGTTTGCCAGATGCCTCACTGGATGGTGCTCTGAACGTGACGTCAGTGAGCACAAGAGGCATGTCATCAAAATGTTCTGGCCAGCCAACCCTTGAGAAGAGGTTAGTCAGCAGGGACCGAGTGGTTGCTCCACCCACAGGTCATCCAGGCCATGTGGGCCAGCTGGGGAACTCCACATGTGGACCTGTTCACAACACATGAGAATGCTAAACTGCCGGTTTATGTCTCCCCAGTCCTGGACCCCCAGGGTCTAGTAGTGGGTACTCTAGCCATGGTCTGGAGCCACCCTTGGACGTACGCCTTTCCACCTCTGCAGATCCTTCTGAGGGCACTGCACAAGAATTGGTCACATGACTGCAATTTGATTCTGGTTGCCTCCTGGTGGCCGAAGACAGATGGGATGGTAGACCTCTTGGAATCAAGCATTGAGCCTCCACTACATTTACCAGCATGGCCTAAAACTTCTTGTGCAGCCACAGAACAGCATGTTCCACAGGAACGCTCAAATGCTCAACCTCCACGCAAGGTGGTTGTCGCACAGCTCATCCATGACAGAGCTTTCTCGAATGAGTTGCAGATAGAATTGCCATAGGTGGGCTTTGATCCTTTTTTCTGACTGTTTACTTGGCTCTTTGGAAGGTGTTTTCAGACTGGTGTGCCAGTAAGAGAATTTACCCTCGTTCTCCATGCATTGTGGACATTGCAGTCTTCCTGCTTTATCAGTGGGAAGTCCTTGGCAAGAGCTCAAGAACAGTGGAGGGATTCCAATCAGCCATCTCCTCAACTCTCGTGAACATCCTGGACATTCGCATGGGGTGTGATGCTTATCTGCCGGCGCTCATTGCGTCCTTCTACGCTGACAGGCCAGCAGGTCCCACCACAGTGGGACCTTCCGCTGGTCTTAGTCATGTTGAAGAAGTGGCCCTTTGAGTGCCTCCAGGACCCCTGACAGGTGGACCTCAAGTACTGGACGTGGAAAAGTTGTTTTCTGTTAACACTAGCTTTAGGGGCTCAAAGAAGCGATATCCACGCTCTAGCTCATGACCAACTCCAATGGTCATCTAACCACTCACAGGTGACACTGAGGCCTTACTTGGACTTCCCTGCAAAGAACTAAGTGCCTCAAGTTCCAGCTATGGCCTTCAAGGGTTTTACTCTCCATGCTGTGGATACTGCTCTTTCCACAGAGGAAAGAGCCTTGTGTACTGTGAGAGCCCTTCACTGGTACCTTTCATGCCTGGACGGTTCCAGAGGCTAAAGGTCCACCCTCTTTATATCCCTCAGTAACCCTAATAAGGAGTAAGTTGATAGAAACATGATTTCTTTATGGATTAAGCAGGCAATCCTTAAGGCCTATGAGACTGTTCTACAGAGGCCTGGTGCTTTACAGCTTATCTCAGCCAGAGCTCACACCGTGCAAGCCTTCAATGCCTCCTGACATGTCCTGCAGAACATCGCAGTTGTTTACATTCTGCGGGCCTGCAGATGGCGATGGTCTACAACTTTTGCAGAGCACCAGTTGTGCGACATGATAGTGCTGGAGGAGGGCATGTACACCTTTGCAGGCTTCACAGGCTCCTTTGCTCAGGTTCCGATACTCGTCCGTTAGGCTTTCTGGACCCCATCAGAGCAGCCACCGTCTTTCAATTCCGGTGCTCCCATGCTTTAGATCCATGTAGCCTATAGGTTGGTGCACTTTTAGTGGGCCTAGGGCCATTTGCTAAATTGACCTCATCTTGGACTTGTATCAGGCAGTTGGTTCTGCTGTGCTGGCCTTTCAGCCGGTTGACCCAGGCATTCACTGCCCTGTGCAACCATATGCCAGCTGCCTGGTGCCTGCCAGTTTCGAGAGTAGATCGTAGCTGGTAGATCTCCAGGTCCGAAGGAGCAGAAAAAGACAGCATCTTCCCAAGAGGCAGACAGCTATTGTGTTGGCGGGAGATTTCTGTTGGGTTCAGTGTGGTCCCATGCTGGTTGGTTGGGAGGGTTTCTGGCTTTGGCTGGATTCAGCTGTTCGCAGCCTCAAGTCCATGTACCTCTGAGGTTTTCCCTGCAGACTTTGCCTCCTCACACAGACTGATGGTTTCCTCCAAAGCTGCACGTCCTGATGGTCATTTATGGTCAGTATGCCAGTAATGTTACACCACATCGAGAGGTAATGTTACGTAACTAATACGTAAAATTTTTAGTAATTTGGGTATTAGTGAATACACTTACCTCTCGACCACCAGAGAAGCCCACCCAAACACCCCGCTTCCTCTTTCAGCTGATGTTAACTGACCACTCTTCAAAAGAGGAGGGATGATACAGGGAGCATGCGCATTGGGAGTCACCAATGGATCCACAGGAACTGAGCAATGGTGCCATGGGACCGTCAGGTTTTGGAATCAAGTGAGTGACAACTTGATTTCATGGGCATTTGCCCCAGACACAGAGTTCTTGGCATTGGTGGTCAAGAGGTAAGTCTACTTACTGATACCGTAATTACTAAAATTTTAACGTACTGGCAGTCACCAGTTTTTATATGATTGATAAGCATACAGCATGTATATATCAGGGATATGACTCACATGGGACAGGAATGGAGGAAAATTCCCTATGCTATCCCATAAACGTACACTCAACGATAACTTATCTGCACATTTAAGACAAAAATTCCTGACATTCTGAATCCGTTATATTCAACACAAAAAGAGGAATTTCTCCGAAAGGAGGGAAAGCCGTATCTCTGAAACATGCACAGAGCAGACAGCATGTCAAAGTCTTCACAGGCCTCTACCCCATGCCAGGCTGTTTAAATATAAAAAAAGACGTGTTTGAAGATATCTTGAAATAAATAAAGATACATGTATCTGAAAATAAATTTCAGATACTTTGAATTCAACTAATGGATATGTACATAGCTGTGATAGATTAAGAGACATCTTGATTTATATTTAAGATATCTTCAATTCTATTTAAGATATCTTTCAAAATTCTGCTTTGATAGACATCTCTGAACGTATTAAAATATACTAAGTATATCAATTCTTTTCAAGATATCTTGAATACAATTTCAGGATATCTGGAATTCAATTTAAGAAATCTTTAATGCAATTATTTTTTAAGATATCTTTAATAGAACTTTAAATATCTTTGAATAAGAGACATTGTTTTACTCTATCATACATATATGACATTTACAATTTTTGGTTACAAAATACTAACTGCTCATTTGACTGTTGAGCCAATCAGAAGGCCTCATTATCTCAAGTGCCTCATAAAAATCAACAGGCACATTTCTGAAGCATCAATGATGTCACCAACATGTTGGCGATGCCAAATTGACACCATAATTTTTTTGCATACCCAGTGGCCATCTTAGAGCATAATTATTATCCATATTTATTTTAAGATATGTTCTATTTGGAATTTAAAATATCTTAAATACAATAGAAGATATGCTAAGTGCACTTTAAGATATCTTTAATTGCAATTTGAGATATTTCTAATTCAAGTTAAGATAACTTTCAGTCAATTTCATACATCTTTATTTCAATTTGAGATATCTTCATTTCAATTAAAGATGTCATAAATTTTATCATGTACAGTGAAACTTCATAATAAGGACACTCAGATATCCAACATATTCATTATAATTGAACAAAGTTTAAGCAGGAAAAGTTCACTTTCTTTGTTGTTTGATTCATTTATCTGACATATTCAGTTATCTGACATATTACTAAGGGAACAAATGGTGTCATTATGATGAGATTTCACTGTATTTAGACATATCTTCAACTGAATTGAAGATATCTGGTTCAATTCAACATATCTTGAGCTATGTATTTTATAGTAAAATGGTCCCCTATACTGGGTTTGTCTTCAAACCCCATGTGAAGTCAGTGGTGTTTACTTGGGACTGAAACCACCAACCAATGACTACACTGTACTTTGCTGAATATTTTGCATCTTATTTCTAAATCCCACATAACATACCAGCTGTCTTGATAGATCATTATTTGGTGATCCCAAGGGATGGTCTAAGAGCTGCGGATGGCACATGCACATTGCAAACTTTCATTGTCTAAATTCAAATCATATTCTGATAAAATCTTAAGTAATTATGTTCTGCTCTTCCGGAGAAGAAGTCAAAAATAGCCTTAACACACAAAAAATTAAAAAAAGAAAAAAGAAAAAACAACAGTGCCACCTGGTGGCCAAAATAAGAACTAGATGACCCTATGTGCAGTATCAAAGCAATAGGCCAAGTAGTTCTTGGGATGAAAATTTTTTGTTTTCAAAAAATTCCATTAAAGAATTCATAAAAAAAAAATAGAAAAATTACTGCATCATCATACTCTTTGCAAACTTGGTAGAGGTTTACCTCGGGAACATCCATGTGCAAAACAGAACATTCCATGCAGCGGTTTTTGAGCAGAATTCGAAAATGTAAAAAGTGTAACAACGGATGAATTGATGGACAGATGGACGATGGATGCAAACGGATGCCAATAGCTCTGCTGACTGACAAATCAGCAGAGCTAAAAACAAACAATTACTGTCTTCTGGATGGTACCACGTACCACCTAAAATATAACAGCAATTTGAACTTTTGACATAATTTCTGTAAATGCCTACATACCAGTATGTATTTTGTACTGTCCAGGGCATGCGAGTCATGTATTCTCAAATGATACAACATGTACAGTAAACTACATACAAAGAATACTGATTTGTATACACTTATTAATCTTATGACCTTAATGATTTTAAATCTGCAAACTATTCTGCTCAGCATGTAATTGATACAGTGTACACTGATAATATATCAATTTAAAACTTTGTACCCACCGCAACTTCCTCCATGGTTCACCCACAATTTCTCACGGGACAACCAGGGACCAACTTACTGCAGGACCAATTACATGTACTTAATTGCTGGACATGTCCATGTATATAGGGGTCTGCAAACAGGCTCATGTGACATCGACATTGGTATGTAAGGGTGAAATAACCCATGTGTGAGTATACAAGAGCAATGGCTTAATTGGACTGTTAATAACTGAATACATTTGTAAGTCAAGCCCCAGTGGCCTTGCCTGATGGCCTGCAAGGGTGTGGGAATTTTACAAAGAAATAAATTAGGAAGATGTACATTTTCCTTAAAAAGTGCCCACAGAAACCAGGGATACACTTTGTATGAAAAAAAGTTAAAAAGAAAGTTTTTCGGTCACACTTAGTGCTTTACATACTTAAAATCTGACATGCTCAGTCAATGGTGGAATATACATTTTATTCAAATTTATCAAAGTTTGCAGGACTTTCTATTGTTCTTCATGTTCACTCATGCATTTCACGCATATACACTATTCAATGCATATAGTGATACCCACTTTACTGGCTATTTATCATCAGAGACCAGGTGCATCTCTCTGCTCCGCAGCACTAATCTATTTCTCTAATGAATTAACAGGAGTTTTAAGACCACCTGCAACATGAAACTTTTTGTTGGTACATCAGTCATACATTGCAGTATGCACTGCTACACTGTAGCAAAATCTTCACTTTAAGTGCATACTGACCACGTTAACAGTGTATAGGGCCCTGCATTCACCTGAAAAACCAAACTATGTCTTCTTGGGGTAAATTTTTGTTCAGCACAAGTAAACAGTAGCACTAAATGTGGGCCATTCAAAACATTAACAAGCTGGTCTACTTAACCATATATAGTAGAATGAACTGCTATATTTGGCCCATATAAACATGGAAATGTGTAATTAGCAATAAAAAAGTACAACAAGACTGTGACAGTCCCTTACTCAGCTGATCTTGGATGCACTGACTGAAGTGGTCCTGAGACCTTTGGATTAGATCATCATGTGCAAATCTCTATGTACTGGTTTCACAGTTGACCACTAAAAACAACGGTTCAGCCAGTACATGTTCTTTGCAAGCTTAACTCAAAACTACCAACTTAACTAATGTAGTCATGTGTGATGGGCTTTGGGTCAAGGTCAACTATGTGCATCTCATTTTAGCCCTTATACAGGACCATTAGCATGTGAAACATAACAATTGTAACTGAAATAATGGTTTGCCAATATCAGAGAACTAACAGTGCAAGTAACTACAGTGTCCTGTGCCCTGTAGCCTTGAATATATGTGACATCAATGTCACCCGAATATATATATATATATAATCTTCTCATTATGTAGGTCCTATAGCTGTAGAGTTATAGTTTTGGTGTCTGAAAATTTTTGTGATTGGTCACCTTAACTTGCCTCAGGACAAGCTGAATAAGCCTCCAGATCTGCTTGGGTTCTGTTGTATACCTCCCATCCAAATGGACTGACAGTTAAATAGTGTGATTATACTTTGACCTATTTTTATGTGTAAATGCATGTATTATTATCCCATCCTTAGTACATTTTGTGACTTTCATGTAGAAATATGTAATTTCATTCGTTTTTCATGCAAGACCATCAAAAAGCATATATTTTCTGATAAGAAAACGTATCGAAATTTACACTTACTATTGAATTATAGATTTAACCATTTCAATTATTTCCATTTAACTTTTAATTAAAATTTGCAAAATTTACAAAGAATGAAAAAATAGCATCATCAAAAATTAACATTCAAGTTAGCTTGTAATGTCAAATAAAAGGTAGCACCTGTGTCTAATATACAGTATCTCAGATTTTTAAGAGGGCTTAGGTAATTTTTTAAAACTCATTGAAATTTTATTAAAATTTTAAAAATTTTGAATAAAATTTAAAATGCTTTTAAATTTTAACTAAAACCTTCATGAAAAATCTGAGTTTTGAAGCCAACAATATACTCTGCCTATTCTGATCAAAACCAAATGTTTATCTGGAAATGGGTTTGAGCTGTTTTTTCATTTATACTCAAAATATGAAAAAATTAGTTGTAATTTACAAACTAATTAAGATTGAATGACTGAACAGTTACCCAAGATCTGTTGCTGGTTTTACATTCATCAAGATGTTTTCTTTCATAAAATATATAGTTTTACGGGTTCAAATGAAAATTGTAGAATACACAATATAAATACATGTATAATGTTTAACAAAAACTAGCATTTTCTAATTTTATTGTCGTAAAGTGTACTAGCCCCTTAAACATGTGTCTTATTAAATGACAATGTATCATCCATTTGATTGTGCAAATATATTTTATTGTCATTATTTTAAGCACCGTTACAATGCTATGAACATGTGTGAAGACTGTGTCATGGTATTATGTATACTACTACTTGTATGTACATGCATCACTAAATATAATGAGTCAACAATGACTTCAATTTGTCAATAAAATTATTACTTAGGGGTCAGCAATTTTTATCAACTTTCTCACATTAGTATGCAGGGAAGGAGGGGGTCAAGATCAATGTATGTTTTTGGCTTATTTTGAAAATGCAGACTGGGCTGGCACTAGAAAATTTATCGTTTTAGCTAGTCTTGCTAACTTAGCTGAAAACTTATTAGCCAGACTTAGCCAAATTAAATTTTGGAGCTACTACTTGGGGCTAGCTCTATAAATTTTATTGCATGGGCCATCTTTTGCTTAAAAGTCAAGAATATTTTATTTGCCAAAAAGAACAAGATTTATGTACAGTGTTGTCTGTGAAGCAGGCCTTCTACCTCCAACATCAGAACATAAAAGAGTCTGCTTCGCAGGCAAACTAAGGTGAAAACTCATTATAATGACACCATCTGTTCCCTAAGATATGTGTCACATAACTGAATATGTCTGATAAATGAATCAAATAACAAAGAAAATAAACTTTTTCCCAGGAAAATGTGTGTCATTATATTGAATCTGTTGGATACCGGAGTGTCGTTATAATGAGGTTTCACTGTACATGTATAATAATCATTTTGTAATCTATTGTGAACTTGTAGCCACATTTTAGATGTACAGTGGTACCTCTTTTGAGAGACCACCCCTATAGCGGGTCAGAAATGCGGTCTCTCAAAACAGGTGGTCTTTCATTAGCGGTACAACAACATGGAAAAGATAGCGCAGTGTGCCGAGAGAGCGGTCTTAAAAAGATATGCAGTCTCTCATTAGAGGGGTCTCTCAAGAGAGGTACCACTGTATACAATCTTAATTTATACGGCAACATCCTTTAGCCAGTTTCTCTAACTGATGACAAACACTATTAGCCAGGTCACACTTTTTTAGCTGGTGGCCAACTGGCTAATGCTTAGCGCTAGCCCTGGTTGATCAATATTCAGCCGAAGACTCAACATTTTTAGAGTACTCTTTTGGTGGTGGTGGTGGTGGTGGGGGGATGTTAATTACAAGTACTCTGTGTGTGACCCACATAGGACCTTATCTGTAATAAAGTATTGTGTATTCATGAGTTCAGTCAATCATTCGTGCTGGCTAAAGACAGGGGTAGACCAAGAACCACCTCCTCGTCAGACAGAGCTCATACACAGAACTCAATCCATCCAGGGACCTGCTGTTAAGATCTAGAGATCTATTACACGTCCCTGATCCGTCTGAGGATGTTGTGGTTCAAAGTGCTCCCCTGGTCATCCTCTCTGGATATAAGAGGCCTATGGAACACCGATCCTCAGGGTACTAGCCAGCCTCACCCAGATATACCGTCCAATACTATTAAAGACTGGTTCATAATCCTATCACCCTAAAAAATGGCTACCAGGCATTCAGTTCCTATACAGCCAATCAGAGGACAGGATTCTCACAGATTTTCTAATCATAAAAATTTATAAATATCAACCTTGTGGCATCCATCTTCAGGTTGATATCTATGAATTTATAATTAGGGGGTTTGTGGGGATCCTGTTCTCTGATTGGCTGTACAGCTACTGAATGCCTAGTAACCATTTTGAGGGTGATATAAATTTCAGAATTTATAAGGGAAGAGGTCGCAATTAACAATTGCATATGTATTTGGCTGAATATACAATCCAATAAACAAAATTCTTGAGGCTAGAGGTGTGAATTCCAATAAGAATCCATGTTAAAGTAACATTCAACATATCAAATAGTTTTGTAGTAAAAGTCATCAAATTTACAAGGGTATTTCAACTAAATACAACAATTTAGCACAAAAAATGGTGTTTCTAGGTGAAACAGTTTTAAAGGTTTAACTAAGATAAACTGTCCAGCTAGAAAGGGTACATACTGATTCAGGGCCAAGTCAAATTGTTCTTATCTGAACTCGTGCTTTACAAATTTAGTAATTATATTTGCTTTGACAGGTATTCTTCATTCATAATGAAGCCCTGCATTTATACGCAAAACTTTACATACCAGTATTTAGCTAATTCATCATTTGCCATGTTCATATTTATTCATTATTATATCGGTTGTCTTTGCTGACTATCTAGCTTCTAAAGGCAAGGAGCATCTACTCAGAGATGTGCAGCTACAGGCTCCAAAACATGTTCTGAGTAGTTACCCACTGAAGACCCTGTAATTTATTTGGGCTGATACAGCCTATGTCAAAATTCGACAGACAAATGTGGACAATATGGACAATAGTACTTCCATATGTATATAGATTAGACAGTGACAGGTTAGCTTACGGAGAGTACTGAGTAAAGAGTTCGGACTGTGGAATGGAGTAATATTACTAGGAAGTGGTTCTGGAAAAAAAGACACAAATACAATAGGTGCAGATTACAATGGAGTCTAATGGAAATACACATACCTAGCCTGCCTGCCTGCAGAGCCCTCTACTGAGATCCCACATGATCTTGCAGTACCTCACCTATTTGTGTCAATTTGTGGCTGCATGCTCACGTCTAATCCTGGTAATTGGTTATGAAAGGAAAAGCCCCCATGTGCTGATTTTACCCTCATTTTGAGCCACTTTGCTCTGAAATACCAAAGCTCATGTTCCCATACTAACCCAATGAACAGGAATGATACACCGAATGGTTATATTAATAATATTTCTAATATTAATAATATTTCTAATATCAATAATAATTATCCTGTGGCACTCCACTTATTTGCTGCGGTCCTGTATCCTACTGATACAGGCGGTCGGGCAATAGCCCGTTGCGGTCACCCTTCACCCGAAAACGGTCTATCTAAGAACTGAAATGGACCTTCATGGGTCATTTTTTGTGCGGCAGACTGTCATTACCTCCCTCCATGGTCATCAACAATTCTTTTAGACCTTTTCAAATTCAGTAATATTGCATAGTTCAAAATATGATTTGTCTCATTTGTATATCCGTAAGAGCAGTGGGTCATGAAATGAGTTCACTCTCTATTAATAATATAGTTTCATATAGGCTGCTCAGCAATTCAAATAAAGCTTGTCCACTTGTCCGTACTTAGTGAAACTTGTGACAGACAAGTCAAGTTCTCAATGCACTTGTCCCAAATGTACATATAATTCAATATATGTAATATCTGTATTTTAGAATTAGAATATCCTAGGGAATGTCCGTTTTGGAGTCCATCATACCTGGGATGGTCCGTTTTGGCTCATTTAGGACCCCCATCATACCTGGGGAATGTCCGTTTCGGTTTGATTTGGAGTCTATCATACCTGGGATGTTCCGCTTTGGTTCATTTAGGACCCTTCCATACCTGGGGAAAGGCCGTTTCGGTTTGTTTTGGAGTCCATCATACCTGGGATGATCCGTTTCGGTTCATTTAGGACCCTACCATACATGAGGAATGTCTGTTTCGGTTTATTTAGGGCCCTACCATACCTGGGGAATGTCTGTTTCAGTTCATTTAGGACCCTACCATACTTGGGGAATGCCCGTTTCCGTTTGTTTTGGAGTCCAGCATACCTGGGATAGTCCGTTTCGGTTCATATAGGACCCTACCATGCCTGGGGAATATCCGTTTCGGTTCGTTTCACTCATTCGGTTATTAGATAGACCCTGCTAAATATACGTATAGCACATCCCTGATTAGAATAATTAACAGGTTTTGGTACGGAAAGGGCAAGGTGGTAGCCCTTTATTAGGGCTCGCATGACTGTGTGCACAGGGCACGGGAAATGCCTCAGGCTCAGATGCAGGACACTCACCTCCACCCCCCACCCACCAAAACTTGCCCTCCGACTCTATATTCCTGCCTCTGTCTCTGAGGCTCAAACATTCCCCATGTCCTGTGCACACAGAGCCCTAATAATTAAAGGGTACCACGTTGCCTTTTCCGTACCAAAACCTGTTTATTATTCTAATCATGGACGTGCTATACATATTAGCACGCCCGCGCCATTGGCATTGCACGTACAGATGTTTTTGGTTCATGTCTGTCTCCCACTGCCCCCGCTCGCATGCTTGACTGACTGAAGATGACGAGCCCCTGTGTCCTTCTACCCGCCCCCCCCCCCCACACCCGCTTCTCCCACTTTCTCTTTTTTCTTTTCTCGAACCTGTAAAACATACCAGTTGCCGTGCAACGCTTGCTTTCACCGCCATTTTGTCCACATGGCCATGGCGGGTCAGCTGATTGCACAGAAAGCCAAAATACCGGGTATAACTAGAAAAGAAGATTACCGGTAATTGCTTCACAGCAAATCTGTCAGTGTGCCGTCAAAACGAGAACAGTTTGAAATGCTACACTTTGCCATTGTTCAAAATAGTCTAAACTTTGTGTATTATTATTATTATTATTATTATTATTATTATTATTATTATTATTATTATTATTATTATTAGCCTAATTTGCATGAATTAAAATGCTACAACTTTGGTTCTTCATTGGATGTGCATGGCCATGTCACAAACTTATAAACTGATCCGAAGTTTGACACTACATTATAATAATTTTGAAGCTATTCAAAATTTAAATTTTTGTGTATTTGCTGATATATATTTGTAGTTCATTGGATGTGGATATGTTACAAACCTACAAATTGAAGTTGGAATCGTACCTGTACCTCTATGTATTATAGTTTACGATAGCTTGGAGGAATCATTCCTCCAAGACGATAGCTATTTAAGATTTAAATTTCGTGTATTCACCTTATTTGCATAAATTAAAATTCTACAACTTTGGTTCATGGTTCAGTAGATGCGGCTACGTCACAAGCCTGCAAATTAAAGGTGGAATGGCACCTTTAAGTATAATAGCTTTGACGTTATTCAAAAATTAAAATTATGTGTATTAACCTAATTTCAATAAATTAAAATTTTACAATTTGGAATCATTGGATGTGGCTATGTCACAAAGTTTTTTTATCCCTGTTATGCGTCAATTTGTAATAACTGCCTTTTTGTAATAAAAGCGAGCAGAAATCTGCAATAATTTGCCCCCTACTGTGTACCATATTACATTGAAAACCCATGGGATATGGCCTATGTGATATTGTTCAGTCAAAACGTTCCCAAGTCATAACGTACCCAAGTCAAAATGTACTCAGGTCAAAACGTTCCTCAGCAAAATGTACCCAGATCAAAATGTACCCAAGAAAGCACGTACCCAGGTCAAAACGTAACCAGGTTAAAACGCACCCCAAATCTGAACGTACTCAGGTCAAAACGTACCTATCCTTTCCACAACAGTACTCCATTCTTATAAGCTCCTTTTTCATCACGTAATTCTGGATACATTTTCAAAGTTTTTGCTTGTGTGTGTGTGTTTTATACTACACCATTGTGCTTGTTCATTTAAAGATACTACTACTACTACTACTACTACTACTACTACTACTACTACTACTACTACTACTACTACTACTACTACTACTACCATTCCGGGGAAGCATGCCGCCGGACCGCCCTAGAGACGAATACGCCCATCTTGTCCAGGATTCCGACTTTCCAGTGTTGGCAGCTCTGAGAGTTGGACTGTTACTGAATATGTATAGGCCTGTTGCTTGTTAAAAATACCATGTCCGTGGTCATTTTTACCGGCTCTGTATATTTTCATTTTTTGAGTCATTGTATATTACCATCTCATTGCTTCATCGTACCTGTGGCGAACGATATGTAGTGGCTCGGCCCAAATGTTATATTGTTTAAGGTCCTGTAAACATCAGTGTATTTACTGTCGACTTAAAATAAAAATTATTATACATTAGTATACATGTACTGTCCACTTAAGATAAAGAATTTTATCATATAAACACCAAGACAGGCAGGTATTAACATATATTGTTCACGTCGTTTAAATTTTTTGTGTATGAAAGGGATAACACAGTCAATAATCTATTTTTTCCTGAGCAGACATGAGGGATTTGGCCTTTAATATAAAGTACACGAACACTCAGTTGGAATTAGCTAGTCGCAGATACCATCAAAACATTAGGGATAATCTCCTGCAAACGTGGAAAGAAAGTTACGATTGCCAACATAAAACGTATGTCATGATGATCTCAAATCACATTCTTTGAAGAAAGTTTCTCGTAGGTAAAACGAATGTTATACACAGAATGGCAACCACTACCTACTGCATCTACCATTCTTCAGTGCATGATTTTTGTTATCCGCCCATTGCTGTCTATGTTAAATGCAAGCAAGAAACGATAAAAAGTCAAAATCAGAAAACACTGAGCAAAAGGAGCCGATCTCCCGACCTCTTGATGTGATCTCCACAGCTTTTTACAAGTACTTGTAGCTTTGAAATTCAAGACCAAAGAGACGATGATGATGATGATGATGATTTTTTTTTTTTTTTAAATTTTTTTTTATTGAGTTCCTCGAGCATATACATATCCGTCAAAGCTGTACAGATAAATATAAAACAAAAACCATTAGTGACTACTTATTACAAACCTTTGTCACTATTCAGAATTACTTCCTGTGCAAAAAAAAACAAAAAAAAAAAAAAAAAAAAAACCAAATAGGTGACAAAGTACGGCTTATACCAATGTGAAATAACAATACAAAATTATAAATGGAAATAGTACAAAACAAGTTAGTGCAAAGCATACCTCCATCTATGAGCAATAGATGGAGGGGATATACTCAAACTTCTGACAATCTGAGAGAAATGGCATCGAGCAGTGGCTGCCATCTTAATTCAAACTGAGGTAATTTATCATTAATAATACTTATATGTTTAACTACAGATATTTTCCTGTCCAACGAGAACAAGAAACTGATGAGATTGACATTACCTGAATTGAATCTTTGAGAATATAAGTAATGTTTTCCATGTAATATACAGTAATTCAGGGAAACTTTATCAGGATCATCATAAAAACCAAACAGAACATCTTTTTCCTGAACTATGATAATTTCATGCATGTAGTTTTCCCAAAAGGAAGTAAATTCATACCAAAAATGATTTGAAGTGGGACAATCCCAAAATTTGTGAATTATTGTCTCAGATGCTCCTCCACAAAAATTACATGTTTCATCTTCTGCAATCCCCATTTTATGAAGCCAATGTTTATTCACAAAATTCGGTGTAAAATTTTAAATTGAAAGGACAGTAGCTTGGTTTCAATTGTAGTGTTAAAAGCCAAAGAAAACACTTTTGTCCAGAATTGGCTTGTACCACATAATTCAGGAAAAATTACTGCCCACTTTTTGGTACAAGTTGGTTCAGTTTTAGAAACCTGCTCAACTAGCACCCAGTAAACATCTTTACATTTCATATTCTCCAAGGGAACAAATTTACCATTGATAAAAAATTTTAAATCGGTATTTCTCATACGTGCAGTTGGGTGACTTTTTAACAACTGTTTCCAGTTATAAGGTATTGCTGAACGTATTTGAAAATATTCTAAAAAGCTAGGTTCAAAATCAAATTTCACAATCATCTGTTGTGGGGTGAGAAATTCCCCTGCATCATTTACAATATCATGTATAAATTTAATACCTTTGTCATACCACTTTTTTAAAAATATAGGCTTATTCTGCACTGTTATGTTCTCATTGAACCACAACATTTCTTTTTGGACCGAGACAGCACTTTTTGGAAGAAATAGAGACCTAAACTCATTCCACGCCTTCATGACTTGAGAATAAAATAATGGTGCACGTATTTTGTTCCACTCGAAATCAATAGCACATCGACTTTGAAAAAGATCATAAATCTTGATACAAGGAAAAAATTCTTGAACCACTTGTTTCCATTTAGCTTTTTCCTCATTCAAAAGACGTTTAACCCAAGTAATCAATAATGCTTTCACTTTTTTACCAAAATCGGGTGCTTTTAATCCACCATGAACTGGCTTTTGGCACATAATATCTCTTTTAACCTTAGGGATGCTATTTCCCCATATAAATTTATCAATTTCTTTTTGGACTTTATTCACCATGTCAGAGTTTAGCGGAACAGTCGATGCACCATATACTAATTTTGATATGCCCAGTGACTTAATAACTAAGATTTTTCCAATTATAGAGAGATCTCTCATTTTCCAAATATTCAAAACCTCCTTCATAAGTTGAAATTTGTCATCAAAATTTTGAGACAGCATGTCTTGCTCATTGCTATGAAACTTAATACCCAAGGTAGAGAAGTCAACAGAGTTCCACTTTGCAGGTATATTACCAGGTTGTCTTCCAGCATTGCTACCTATCCATATACACTCAGTTTTGTCCAGGTTTACTTTTAAACCACTGCATCTTTCAATATTTTGTAAAAATTCTAAAACTGCTTTGCCTGATGCCTCATCCAGAACAAAGCATGTGGTATCATCAGCAAGTTGACTCAATTTAACCTCTTCTGATCCTATGATGATTCCTTTTATATTAGGATTAGACCGAATATGAATGGCTAATAACTCAACAGCCAAAATAAAGAGAAAAGGGGAAAGTGGACAACCTTGACGAACCCCTCTGTATAGAGTAAAAAAAGATGAAGTGTATCCATTGTTGATTACACAACTACTTATGTCTGTATACATGATTTTAACCCACTTTCGAAAAGAATCACCAAAATTGAATACATCTAAAGCTTTGTCCAGAAAATGCCATTCTAAAGTATCAAAAGCCTTTTCAAAGTCAATTAACAAGATCAAACCAGGTGCATCGCGCAAGCTAGTGAATTCTATGATATCTGATATTTGTCTTATATTTTCCCCTATATATCTACCTTTAACATAGCCAGTTTGGTCTGTGTTAATTAATTTTGGCAAAAAATTTTGTAATCTTAATGCCATAACTTTTGCAACTAATTTATAATCTAAATTCAGTAGAGACAAAGGTCGCCAGTTTTTCAAGTGTAAGTGATTCTTATTTTTTTTGGGTATTAATGAAATGATACCTCTTCTTTGGTCAGTGGAAAGTAATCCTTGTTGATAAGAGTAATTGAAACTATCTAAAACTAGGTGTTCTATATCAATCCAAAAAAATTTATAGAATTCGGCCGAAAAACCATCACTTCCAGGGCTTTTGTTATTCTTGAACTGTTTCAAAGCACTTAAACATTCATGTCTGGTTATCATACCTTCACACTTGTCTTTCTCATCCTCAGATAGGTTAGGAATGTTTGGGTTATCAAAAATTGGACTAAATTCAATGTCTTCTGATATCTGCTCATCTTGATATGAGAAATAGAGTTTTTCATAAAATTTCTTTTCTTCTTCAATAATATCTTCCAGTGCACTGATTTCTTTATTGTCTTTAGTAATTAATTTTGAAATACATCTACTTTTGTAATTTCGTTTTTCTAAAGAGAGGAAATATTTGGTACTTTTTTCTCCATGTTCGCACCATCGAGCATGTGATCTAATCATTATGCCCTCAACCTGTCTATTATTCAATTCATTTAATTGCTCTTGAATTTGATCAATTTCGCATAATCAGTCATTATCAGAAGAAGATGCTAATTTGCATTGTAAATCTTCCAATTGTTTCTTCAACTCCTTTTCTTTGTGTTTAGTTGCATGTGCTTTTCTTTTGGAATAAGACACTGTAAACCCTCGAATTTCACATTTTATGATGTCCCATTTTAAACTTTTATTTTCTAAATCGGTATATTTTGCACTTTGAGTCTGAATTATATCTTTAACTTCTCTTACATATGTTTCATCTTTTAATAAACTGCTATTAAATTTCCAAAAGCCAGGGCCTCTTGTTTTGAAAGAAGAGCCCCTGAGCTGAAGACAGATTAAACTGTGATCAGTCTTTATTGATGGTTTGATTCCACAAGAAGTAACATGAGGGCTTAGGAAACTAGAGGCAAGCCAGAAATCAAGCCTGCATTGAATTAAAGGTGTTTTTGAGTACCATGTATGCATAAAAGTATCTGGATTCTGTAATCTCCAAATATCTACCAGCTCAAATTCCTCAATTAAAGATAGTAATTCAGTGCGATAAGTCGAGATTCCTTCATCTCTTCCACCTTTTTTGTCAACTGCTGGAGACAAAACAATATTGAAATCTCCTCCAAAGATTAAATTATTTTCTAACTCGTCAAGTAAGCGCAATCTTAGGTTATGAAGAAAATCTACTTGTTCCAATACATGATCTTTTGTTGGGGCGTAGACTTTGATTAAAGTGAACTTCCCCTCGTCGATTTTAATTTTGAGTATGATAAATCTGCCATCAGGGTCAGTAGTACAATTTTCGATACTGTAACTTATGTTATTAGGGAATAATATGGCTACTCCTTTACTGTCTCTTGTTCCATGTGAGCAAATCATATCAGCACCCCATTCATTTTTCCACATTTGTTCATCCTCAGGGCTGCTGTGGGTTTCTTGAAGAAATATAATACCATAATAAAATTTCCTCAACCAATGAAATATAGACCTACGTTTCTTAGGATCACGCAGCCCTCTGACATTTAATGAGTATAAATTTAAATTATAATTATCATTCATTATTGTTAGCTAAAATATGATTTTACTGTGGTCCGTCAAGATTGCCACACATGCGCCCAGCTAGATACGCAGAGATTTGATACCAAGTTATTGTCATTTAAATCACTGCCAAAGCCATTGTTAATCTTGAGTTGACATGTGTATATACCTATAGAACCCAAGTGATGCTCAAGAAGTAACATCCAAGCATGGCGGAAAAAACTATAGTTCACAGCTTCTATCAAAATAAAAAAAGGAAAATTGAGGAACTCATTTTTGTATATAAAGGTACAAACAATTACAAACAGAAAAACAAAAACAGGACAGCACATTGTGCATGTTGCACAGTTCAGAGTGCACATGGGGGCATTGCTTGAACCAGGGAAAGTAACATAGCACACTAACTGAAAGCATCTCTTCGCCTTGATAATAAAGTAAATACATAATTAAACTTAGACGCAGAAAGAAAAAAAAAACAGATCTATTCAGAACATTTTGTCAAAAGCCACACAAGGCGCCAGCAGACAGAGTAAATGCATGCACTAAATAACTTGATGGTGTTCAGATTTTCAAATACACCATGTACACAAACAGTTAAATATAAGTATTTAGCCTCAGCTTTAAAACTACTCCTGCAATGCAGGCACCAGTACCCAAAACAATGCAAAATATACAAAGTATTCCCACAGTGCATATGTACTGGTCAACACCCAAAACATGATCATGACATGCACCAAATGTCCATGAACACAGTCAGCTAAAATTATTTAGCCTCAGCTGCGAACTAGGTACTTGTACTCCTGCAATGTTGGTGCATGTACCAAAGTCCACACACCCATCCGGAAATCGCAATAAAGATCTGTAAAAAAATCCAAATTTAGATGTCCTACCTTGCTGCATGTTGAAAAGATCAGATATTTTGCTGCAGTATAGAGTGAAACCCGCTGCGCTGATTGTGACGTACGTAAAAAAAAAAAAAAAAAAAAAAAAAAAAAAAAACTTTTCTGTAGTGTGACCACTATATATGCCCCAGCCAGCGCAGCGGACCACGTCAATGTGCTAAGTGCTATAAGGGGCCACAAAAAAGTCCCGTCTAACCTCATTTTCACAAGTATGCACACCATTAATGAAGACATCCGAAAAACTTTGGGCAATATGATTGGGCGTGGCCAAAAAATTATAAAGTTACATGTATCAACCAAAACAAGGCATGCCCTCACTTGAATTCCTCTTAATTACATATCATGACTCCCAAATGAGTGCGTAGATCCCAATACCCATAATATGATCATGAAGTGTATGTGTGAACACAATGCACATCTTAAATAATACATGTGGTGGAAAAGCTTTGTGCAGGAGGAACTATTAAAAGTGGGGCCTGTTATGACCCAAAAAACATATATCAGTGTCTACTGTACAGGTGGAAACACTCCCGGGGAATCCAATCGAATTGCTCGAACCCTGCCGAGCAGAGCCTCCCAGGCAACTATGTATAAACCATGGAACACAATTAAGAAAGATGCCACATCGTGAAAACAAGAATCATGAAGCCCTCCCTACAACAACACTGGGCAACCCTTCACTCGGGAGCACCTCCACCCGAACGGTACTCAAATGCATAATCTAAATACGAGTATTTTTTTTCCAATCTGATCACAAAAGCATGGATTATATTGACACTTCAAGTATCACCTTCTTCATTAAATAATGAGGAAAAAAAAGAAAAAAAAACAAAACATAGGGTAGTTTAGTACACACAGAGCAACAACAAAATAAAATGATCCCTATGCATGCACCTCACCCAAAAACTTGCAAGTTGTTGTACGGGCAACTGTATCTTTGCAAGACATGATGGAAGTTTAATAAGAATGCACAGAACATCAACAAACGTGAAACAAATAATCAAAAAAACACATGAGCTACAACCAGATGTAATAAAAGTCTATTAGGTTTGTACAGTTTTTATGCACCAATACCATCACATAAAGGTATTTAGTATTTAGCCTTGACTGCAAACTGCACCAGTACATTCAAATAAAGGTATTAAGCCTTGACTGCAAACGCTCTTGCAATGCTGATAAACCATCACCCAAAACATGATCATGACATGTGCTGTGTGTAAACACACAACACACAACATGCTTACAACTTGTACATATCGTGTCCAAGCTTTGTGCAGGAAGAACTATTAGAAAGGGGTCAATTGTGCACCAAAATATGCAAACAATAACAAATGGAAGTAAATCTCCTGACCCCCCAGAGTACAGTTACTTTGGCATTATACAGACGTTATGAAGCGAGGCAGATGAGAGAAGAGAAGTCTGGGTGGAACACATGTAATTATATTCATAACAATAGGCATTACAAAAAAAAAAAAAAAAAAAAAAAAACGGTCTTTACTCTAATGCACCACTAAAATGCAAGCATGTTGTTTCAATCATTATCGCAAAAACATACACAATTATATTGACACTTAAAATATCACCTGCTTCAAAAATAATAATAATAAAAAAAAAAAAAAAAAAAAAAAAAAAAAACAAAAAAAAAAACAGGGTAATTAAGTTCATGTAGTGCATCAACAAGTTATGTAGCTGAAATGATCTTTATGCATGCACCTCACCAATAATCTGGAAAGCTATTGTATAGGTAACAGCATCTCTATAAGACATGTTAAAAAATAAAAGATAAAAATTAAAAAGACTGCGCAAAGCATAAACGAATAAACGAATCACGCGGTTGCATGACTGGTCCATGTCATGTGCAACTGTTCATGCAGACCCAAGCTGCCTTATAACAACTACATGTATGAACATTAGTGTGGTCTTCTTCAGTGCAATGAACTATTACAGCAGGTATTTGACATATATCGAATGACACAGATCAAAGTGAGTTCATTCAAAGCAATTGAATAAAGACAAACACACTGTAGAAAAAAGCTGCTGATATGAGTTATAACTATTGAAACTTTGCAGGAAGTGCTGGTACAAAATCTTACGTTCAGACACACCTGTCACATGTATTCTTGCATGAAACAACAGAAAGCTAAATAAAGTGATCTAGTGCATGATGACTAAACAAATTAAGCACATACATGCGACTCGTATAGATCTAAATTGAATCTAGCATCCCAATCACAATTGAAGACATTGAAGAGATGCACAAATATGTCTAAGCCAGATGAGAGCTTGTATAACTCCCTTGTAAAAAAAAAAAACAAAAAACAAAACAAAACAAAAAAAAAGAAGAAAAAAAAAAATGCAAAAGAAAAAAGAAAAGAAAGAAAAAAAAAAAAGAAAAGAAAAATCACGTTTCAAACTGACATCTCAAAACTTGAAGGGTCTACATAGCATTTAAATTGTCACAGATTACTTATCACAAGAGGATTGGCACTGCTACCATATACAAGCCCCGTTTATGAAGGAGCTCCCAGGCCAGAGACACTGTACCTGCTTCGTGGAATGCATAGTCAGAACAGAGTGAAAATCATGCACTGTATAGTTAAACAGATATTTGTGGACTGTCTCACTCGCGGAGTACATCCTCAAGTTTTTGACCATACTTGATACTCTTGATGCGGCCCCAGTGAGTTTTGATCAAAATCTTGTTGTTTTGTGTCCAACAGTCTTTCACGCGGGCATCGTTTTTCATTCTGTTGAACAGGGACTTCATATCCTGGGTCAGATCGTCTACGATGACTATACCTGTACCTTTGAGATTACGGCGGGCCTTGATAACAGCGGCTTGATGATGATGATGATGATGATGATGATGATGATGATGATGATGATGATGATGATGATGATATAACGCCTTATTAATTTTCCGTCTGAGTAATTGATATACCCTAGTTTATACTGGTTTAAACATATTTTATTCGCAAAAACAATTGGCCAACAGGCACAATGCCTATGCGAAGACATCTTGTACTTGAATTGACAGTACAACAAAAAGTGGGTAACATCGAGACAACAAATAGAGAACACACAGGACATAATAAATATGATGGGAAAGAGGGAGAGACTAAGGAAATGGGTAGGCATTATTCCCGTAAATACGTGGATATATAATATAATATCCCCAATATACAGAGATATTATAGAGAATATATGTGACTTATCTCTGTTTGCCTTGTGTCAATTATGTGGCTAATTATCATACTTATGTACAAAATAGTTAATAGACTGGCTCCCTCAGATTTATGCAATTTAATTCCACATACTGGTGAAGAACGAACTGGATACAACATCGGGTAAAGGCAGGATATCAGCTCAATTTATGCTCGTAAAAATACCGTTTATAGTTTTTTTCCTACTACAGTGCACGCATGGAAGCTTCTTCCACAATCAGTTAAAAAGTCTAAAGATTTAGGCGAATTTAAGAAGAAATTAGACAAATCCAAGCCGAAATGTAATGGAATGTATTATTTTGGAGATCCAAGGAGATGTATTATTCACGCCAGACTGAGAATGGGCTGTATCCAGCTGAACAAAAATTCGTGCAGGATGAATCTAATTGAATCACCAATTTGTTCCCGTGGTACCTCGGTAGAGGACAGTTTTCATAATTTTTTTAATGCAACAAATACGCTATGGCGAGAGACGAATTCCAACCTAAAATATTTCCCCTTGCAGAATTCAATTTAAAATTCAATTTTAGGATTGTCAAAAATTTATACTGGAAATAGGAATATATTTCAAGCACTTCATATTATATATTTATCTTCGAAGAAGGCTTTTTACCTCCAACGCAGTACATAAACATCAGAACGTAAATAACAGAGTCTGTTTCTAAACATCAGAACATAGAGTCTGCTTTGCAGGCAATGACGTGGGCAAATGTTTCATCAATATTTGTGTTGTGCGACACATTTGCCTTGCAGAAATGACTTCTTCAGGACTTCAGGACTCAGGAACTGTTTACTTGACCACTTGCATAAATAAATGAATAATAGCAAGAATGGTCAGGAGGCCCTCATTCAGACAAAAAGAAACCCCCAACAGCCAATCCTCAACATAAAAACCACCTTTTTGCTGTCACTATCGACACAGAATTCAATTAACATGAGTACTTAATGATTAAATGGATGTTAATATTGTGCACACTACAAACTTTAAGTTACATAAAATATTAAATTGACAACTTTAACAGATTTATCAAGCTTGATTCTTTCTGTCATTTTCCCTTTTATTCACAATATGGTACTGTTGATATGAACGGAGGTATGGCTACTTCTGGCATATAAAGAATACGACGTAATCTGCTGAAAGATACACACAAAAGTCCTTTTGTGACGCAGTGTATCACATTGAACACGTGAAACTTCGTCAACATTTGGCCATTCGTGCATAAGGTATGGGTTAACAAGATGTTTCTTTAATTGATAACGATTAGTTGATTTTTTAAAACCTCCATCAACTTTATTAATTACAGTAGGATGAAAGATATAAATTTTACATTAATAAAACACAACTCAACATTTTTTGGTATTATCTAAATCAATTTTAATGTACAAAAACAATATGTGACGTTTTGCTTCTTCATGTATTCAGAGATCAGAGCTATGCTCTGAAAGGGTTAGCCTGGGTAATATATTCGTAAATGAAAAATAAATAAATGACACATGCTTATATGTATGCCTTTGCGTTGAAGGCATTTCAGGTCATGTGTATGTTTACATTGTTGAGTACCATTTTTATCAAAAGTTATTTTCACGCAAGACTGAGCGTGTAAATTTAGTCATAAATCGCTTCTGAATGCTGGATAAGTTTTAGCCCTGTATAGGAAATTTAAACATAACTTTGCTTATTCAGTTTAAACCAATTTTGTTTGGGTTAAGTCAATGTGCACAGGAGAAGCTCTTGGGAACAAAATGTACAGTAAATGCATTTTAAGCGGTTTGACATAAAATAGAATTTAAAAAAGTATGAACGTAGTCGGCCATGTAGGAAAATATGAAACAGAAATATTGGAAATTCAATCGAAAATTTGTGAAAAAAGCATTTATCATCCGGAAAGAAAACGGCTTTTCTGCGGGTAACTATCAGAACACGTTTCTGAGCATGAAATATCCGGGCGTGTATATCTGATAGCGGCACCTTATCTCGGCGTTAACCGTATATGTCCCTGCGTTAATATCAAATTTCAGCACTGCACGTAAAACTAAATTCAAAAATACCCAAAAGAATAAGGCTCAATTTTCAGTATAAAAAGTTTGCTTAGGGGATGGAATGCCTTCTTTACAGAGTAACTGTTTTTATTTGTAGTTTTATACGACTTATTTGGACATTTGCGCGGAGTGGTCAGAATATGCACAGATTTTCACCTTACATATCAATAAAGTCAAGCTACAGACTAGTAGGGAGTCACTCGTACACCGAACAATGACGCGGCCACATCTAAGTAAGCTCCTCCACATTCTTCGTAGACAATAGGGATGAGTAAAACAAAAAGTTGTTGTGCCGATCATATAGATGCCTCACTGCAGTCAGGAGGGCCAAGGTTGTGTATTCGCATTGCTTCCTAATATAATTTCTTCTTTACTGTAAAACCGATGTGTGAACAAAAAAAAAAAAAAAAAATTCTCGTGGTAAATTCAGGTATGTAGCATGAATGTGAATGCCATTTTCATTACCTCAATTTTAAAATGTAATCAATTTGTTCAAGGTAGCTTCAATATATAGTCGGATGGCAATACCAACGTTAAGCTCTAAAATGGTGTATTTGGGTGTCTTTCCAGCACACAAATGTGATATTTGTGACCTGTATTGTTGATTTCGTGTGATCTATATATGTTGCCACAAAATAAATGTAAAGCACCCTCTTATATATCTCAGAGGGCTTTCGAACCGTCGACCATCGCGTTCATTCTTTGTCTCCAAACATGAGAAACTAACTCTGTGCGTTTTTTACGTGTCTTTTTTCGTGTTTGTTGTTTCTAAGAAAGGATCTTTCGTTGGCAGTGTGGATAACAAGAGCCAAATTATCTAACATTATTTAATCAGAGGTGAAAGTACTTTTAGATGTAAAGATAAGTCCCATGGGTTTATGTATAAAAAGAAGCCAGTCACTGTTCATGACCACTTAATCTGTCATGTATTCTTTCATAATAATAGACTTCAGCAGCTGCAGGGGAGCGACAAAATCACATTTTTTTTCAAAGTACAGAATGCACAGTTCATCTATCGGGTGAGTTTTCACGCCTGACAGCGCCTTGCGGTGGCCTATCGATAAAAAGTTATAAAGTGCAACGCGATTTTCTGTGTAGTGTTGCAACCTTCGTGATGTCAGTAATCTGAAACGGAAAAAGTGTTTTTGTTTTCAATTGGCGATGATCGTAAAAAGGAATGGTCTTGTGATATACAGAATGCCCACATGTTTAGAATTCTCAACGGTGAACGTGTCCAAAAGAAACTACATTGTCACAGTTAAAAGGATGATAATTGGTTCACACCAGATGGAAATTCTATGCCAAAATTCATGCTACGTATTTTGCTTATCATGGTTTTGACTGCTTTATTTCACATTTCTGCTCTATGTACATCAGTCTGTCGGTGCTTCTATTTAACTCCCCACTCAAAATACCCAATGTCTTGAAGGTCCTTCTTTAGCTCGGACAGGTCGTTCATTGTGGGAGCCCGGATGGGAACACGGGGCGGTCCTGTATCCAGGGCCGCACATACGGTGGTGAATGCCTTGCAATTGACGGAGTATTGAAATGCTGAAAACAGACGAAGAAATTTTGTTAGAAATTTGTTGGACCATCTTAATATACCTAAAAAAAAAAAGTTAAAATCTAGCCATTATCCTGTTTTTCTTTGATCACTTGTGGCCATTTTGATGCCCTTCCATGTATCATCACCTGATGCCCCTCCATGTATCATCACCTGAATAGAACTGTGATATGACCATGCATTGTTCCTCCATCTGAGAAAGTGTCATTTTATGGTTTACTGACGAACATATTGTGCTCTCTGATGATTGTTTTATTTGCCAGTCATGTGATAATGGCGATTGCCTGTGATCAGGTGATTGGCTTTTGCTGGAGATAGAGATGGCCCAATTCACGCTCAAAAGATTTGCAAAAAATGCAGACACAGTACAACTCAAATATTCAGCTTTAATTCTACAACTTATGAATTTTCTTTCAAAAAGTGGGTATATATGATCGTTTCCGGAAGCTTCTACATGCAGATGTGGACATCATTTTCACATACATGTGTGAATAAATCTTTCTGATTGTATGAATATAATTTCACATATGCAAAAAAATTACAAATGTGCATAATTCTTTTACGTATGTGTGCAAAGCTTTCATTTGCCACGTACACATTTATTCATTATCATGTGGCTTGCCTTGCTGAATAGTTAGTTTAGACAAGGAGCCACTACTCAGAGACATGTACGGGTACAGGCTCCGAAACTTGTTCTGAGTGATTACCCGCTGAGGACACTTTACATCTTTGGGCTTATGCAGCCTATGTCAAAATTCTACAGAGGAACACGGACAATATGCACAATAGTACTTTCATATTAATATAGGTAGGACAGTGTCAGGTTAGCTTATGGAGAGTAAAGAGTTTGAACTACGGAATAGGGTAATAACGACAAAGAAGTGGTACTAGACAAGAATCAAATATAATTCTGTTTCCTTTGAGCCATTGAAGCTTGGTGGATAGATCTGCACAGGCTGGTCCCCGATCTTTGATTTTCGAAGCATGCTGTCCGGCTAGTCTAGCTCCTATTTTGGACTTGTTTATGTTATTGTTATTTTTGTTATTTTGTTACTCAATGGACTTATTAGCGACGAATCAGTATAATGTTTAGGGACATGAATGTGGGAAAAATGGCAAGATGAACACTCAAAATGACTTCTAAATCTAAAAACAAATCACGCGGATAGAAAACAGAGATGAAAACTGTTCAGCGTTAGCCTCGAGCGCTGATTTTGGAATACATTTTGACGAAAATTGTAACTGTCTATTCAAGCATTTATTTGATATCCTGCATCAAATGTAAATCCCATTATGTGGGCCTAACTACTCAATCATTTAAAAAGAAATTCAATGGACATGAAACATTTAAAAATCACAAATTAAACACATTTTTGCGTAACCATTTCAATTCTGAGGAACATTTACATTTAGATTGCCGGATACAAATTATTGATTACATAGAGCCAAATTTACTAGACCAGGGTAGTTATGCGAACACAAGAAAATCATTACAAATTGAAGACTTTTGGATCAAAACACTCAATTCAGCTTTTCCCTTTGGACTCAATGAGAGAATTTTAAGTTTCGGTGATGTTAAGAATTTGAACTTTGAGACTCTTGATAGCAGTCACATGCCTTTTCATAATAGTCAGGGCGGTATCCAAAGAAGAAAAAGAAGTCATGGACGAAGAAAATCCCGGAGAACAGGAAATCTAATAACGTACATACAAAAGACCTTGTTTAAAATTGACCACAGGCTTTCTCGAAAGGTATTGGTCAACTACATGTGGCTCTTAAAGCACTGTCATTGCGAGATATAACCAGAATCAATAAATATTCAGGTCTTATTTATTCTGAACTCACAATTAAAAAAAAAACAAACAAACAAACAAAAAACAAAAATAAAAAAAAAAAAAAAAAAAAAAAAAAAAAAAAAAAAAAAAAAAACCCCAAAAAAACCAAAAAAAAAAAAAAAAAAAGGAAAGTGTGTATGCTCACACAACAACTAAAGCCTAGGTCACACATACACGTTATTAGCCACGTTCTCTGCCGATTAGGTCTGTTCTGTAGGTAGTGGGAGAACGTGTTACTTTTGGCGGGAAAACCATGAATCGGCCCATCCCATATGCTAGCCCACGACTCTACTAGGTTCTCTAGCGATTAGCCACGTTCTCTCTACGTCCATACACGTTTTTATAGGGGAATTGATCTTGTGCGGTCGTATCATTAACGTGTGCGCTCAGGACAATGCTACCTTCTACCAAGATCATGCCCGACATAGTACGTCTTACTACACGACTTCACCCGACCACAGACGTTCTGCCACGTTTGCTGTACGTCCTGAAACGATGTTGCCATGATATGCCACGGCATTGCTACGACCTGTCACGTTCCTAACACGATCATTCCCGTTCACAGAAAATCTGTGACGTCTTGGTATCCATTCCCAGAACGTACCAAAACTACGATTAGTCACGTCCACTCCCGATTGCCACCACGTTCTTGCTACGGAAACACTGCGATGAGCCCCGAGTTACAACGTTCCGACTACGAATACGAATACACACGTCCTGCCACGTCCATTTTAAACGGTTTAAAATGGACGTGTCCACTTCCCGATCTCCCAAGTTCTGGCAGGATTCGATAGGATCACTCAAGTTTAGCTGCGATCTGCTTCACGTTCTCTCACGAGTAGCCACGTTTACCCAGATCGCAGCAGAACGTGTATGTGTGACCGGGGCATAATATTGCCATGACTCTCCATGCATTGCGGCGAAAGTGAAATATCGGATGATGTAGCAAGGTAGCGAAGAGTGCCATCGGGACTGCTCACGAGCGCGATGAGCCACGTCGTCCATCTAGCTTATCAAGAGGCGCGATGTTACTCTTAGCTAGCTGTAAGCAGTGCTTAACTGGATTGTTTTAGTCAACATCATGTTTATTTATTCAATAAAATAATCATAATTCTCGATTAATGTTTGTCTGTCAGGGAACAGTTATTTCGGTTAACCCTTTGTTAATTAAAAGTTGCACTAGTTTGCATATGAAAAAAGTTTGCAGATGTGCGTTCACATATATTTCACATACATGTGTAAATTTTTTTTGCGTATGTATAATCATTCACAATGTAAAATATTTGTTTTATTTATCTTACATATTGTGAAAGAAATTTGCATATACTTGCAAATTTCTTGCGCCCATGTTAAAGATTTTTATAAGTGTAAAAGTATTTAACATGTGTACATCTTTTTTTTTATCTGCGTGTAAATCAATTTCAACTCGTTCAATTTTCATTCATCTTACATACGTTAAAAAGATTCACACATAATTATGAGTAATTGGCTTGCACATATTTGTAAATGTTTTGAACATATGTGTCAAATTACTTCATTCATGTGAAATTGTGCACAATTACACATATATACAATAAGGTTTCCAATGCTAAAACGGCTTCCCATTGACTTTACAAGGTCAAACAATACACATTCAGTACTCTGGTGATAATATTCTAAGCACATGTATAGCAGGGCAACCTGTGGTTTGGTTCAGGGTGATTCTAGGTTTCTCACCATTACTGAAACATACATCTCAGTTTTTCAGCTTGTCGTATCAAAAACAAAAAAACAGGCTACCTGAATATTTACAACATAATATAACCATCACCAATGCATGTATTCACTTTTTTTAGACCTATAATATGTCACAAAATTTACTGATGACATTCACTCCCATTAGAATTACTGATAATCTTGCGTTTTAAAGTAGAAATATTACAACAGTCTTACCGTATTTTCCCCGGAGTCTACCCATTTCTATCGCATGTCCCTGGATAAATCAAACGAGCGTTTGTGTATGTGGTTTAAAACATGATATCTGAATTACAGTTAATTTTTGCAAATGTCTTTTATCAAAATAAATGATCTATAGCCCGGGAGTACATCAACACATTCTGAGGCATTTTTAGATCATGACACCATCTGTAATTAGCACACAAATATTGCATTCTACGCACACATGAAAACCAGGCATTGCAAAAGTAATCAATAAAACTGGTCAGAACGCTTGCTCTCAAATGATGGTCACCTGCATGGGTACAGACTAGCATTCCATTGTCAATTCAACTGTAGAAATCCTGCGTTTCGACGACGACTGTTGTGATACCAACTCTCAGCCAGAAGAAGACTTAAATTGCTGTTAACTGTTACATTCTCTGACTTTTATTGGGTTTAGTGATACATGGTAAAATGCCAGGGTTGATTTTGACGATTTTTGTACAAACACGATATCGTCGGCCCATTTAGTCAAAGAAATATATTTCTCGTATAGGCAAAATGAAATACAAAATATGTTACCCTATAGAAATTGGGAGCGTACGGGAATATGATGACAGTTTTGATTGCGAAAAATATTTACGTGTCCAAAAGGAAAGCCCCACTTCATCAAAGCTTTTGCATCGCATGCCCTGTTATCAGAAACTAATTTCATCAAATTTTGGCCCATTGAAATTTGTCTGATTCACATAAACAAATATTGGCGCAGCAGCTGAAATTTGACTCAGAAAACTTTTAACTCCTTATGACTTGTCTCGACTTTGAAACCATAATACTCGCTAGAACTTTGTTGACAACAGTTATCCAAAGTGATGGACCGCTGCAATAAATATTTTCATTTCCCATGCGGATGACACCCCTTTAACACTTTCCAGTCTGAGTCAACAGCTTCCTCGGCGCGCTCTTTGCTGTTGAATTATGGGTTGATATTTGCAAAGCTGGCTGTTAATACAAAAAGTAAGAATATTGCATTTCAGATGGTCTTCCCTTCTCTTCTATTTCCTTATTTTACATTATGAGTGCATCACGATATTTCTATTCTCTGTGGCCTTTGTAACAAATTCAGTCTCTTGTTATATTTGCTTGAAATTTAATCGTATTAACGATGTTGAGTTTACGCAATGGTGCTCATTCTGATATTTGATACTGCGGTCTTAATATATTCTCATAAGGACACCGCCTTATAAGCAATGCTTAAGTGACATCAAAGGCTTATATAATTTAATACTTTGTGAAGAAAGTACTTCTTGTTGAATACAACAACAACAACAACAACAACAACAACAACAACAACAACAACAACAACAACAACAAAACCCCTAATACTGGGCATGAAGCAATTTGATTGACTTCCTTCAAAAGTCTTCAAAAATGAAGGATGTAGATTCATTTGTACACGACTGTATTGTCGAGAGATCCCGTATTTCCGGAGAAGAAGGAAAGAAATGCAGAGAACTTGTGGGAAAAAAAAAAACTGATAACATGCCTGCTCCTCCCTGGCTGTCTTCATGTCTCCCCTCTTGAAGGCCTCTCTCATTCTGTTAAGAAATTTTCCACTGAACGAGTTGCATACTGTGACGTCAATGCCTATGGCCAGTCCTTCCAGATATTGCTGTTGGTATAAACAACCGTTACAATTCCTATTATTTAAAATCAACTGCATGTATGCTCATGAAATGTTTGATGCAGAATATGCCTTCCATCACAATGAGACCTCCCATTAACTGAAACTCGGTGAACACTCAGATGACAATGATTATGGAGTTTTGTATGTGCGACTCTAATAAGGAAACTAGAAAAGAATATTTGCTCCAAAGCAAATCTGTCTATGTGCCTTCAGAAATTGCAAGTATTACAAGCTACAACTTTTGTCTTTTGGTACTTCACATATCATAAAGCTTATGGCTAGCTAAAAATTTCAAAGTCCAAACGACCTTGATCTTTGATCTTTAGAGGTCACATATAAATTAGAAAATGTGCAATGTTATAATGTCCACAATTATAACTCATGATCAAAAATGGACAAACATTGACCAAGTTATGGCTGGAAGAAAAACGCAAATGGCAAAATGACCTTGACCTTTGACTTTAGAGGTCACCTGAATTTTACAAAAATGTGCGGTGCTGCAATACCTACAATTTGAGTCCAATATCATTAAAATTGGATGAAAATTGACCAAGTGATGACTAGATGAAAATTTCAAAGGTTCAAATTACCTTGACCTTTTAGCTTAAGAGGGTACATGTAAATCACGAAAATATACATTGTTGCAATACCTACAATTTGATTCTAACATGGTTAAAATTGGATAAAATGGACAGAGTTATGGCTAAAAGAAAATTTCAAAGGTCCAAATGACCTTAACCTTTGAACTTTAGAGGTCCATGTAGATTACAAAAATGTACAATTTGAGTCCAACATGATCAAAATTAGATACAAATTGACCGAGTTATGGCTAGAAGAAAATTTCAAAGGTCCAATTGACCTTGACCACTTTTTACCTTCAGAGGTTACATGTAAATTACATGTACAAAAATGCGCAGTATTGCAATACCTACAATTTGAGCCCAACATGACTGAAATTGGATGCAAATTGACAATGTCATGGATAGAGGAAACATTCAAAGTCGTAAAACACTTATTTATAAAATGTAAAAAGGGCAGTTACCTCATTCACACTGTAAGCCGACTTCAAAGCCGGAAACTATATCAACATTTACGCACTTTGCTTCCTTTCATTGTTACATTTTATGTTCTAAATATTTGCATTTACTCTTGTCCTTAGCATTATCAGTGTAGCAAAAGTTTGAAGTTTAGTGTTCGATGGTCACAACATCTACCTCTTCATTGCCCAGCATAACCTGGAACTCGTCACCAAAGTTGACCAGGAGACTGTGCATACTGCTGAAGTCTGGAGTGGTGTGCTTTATGCCACATAATGTTGGCACACGATCCTTCACCAAATGGAACAACTTCGTCATATTGTCTTAAGTAGCATACAATAACAATGGGTTAATCAAGAACCACTGGAAAAACATTTACAAGTTTGATAATTCTTGGTTTTGCCCAAATAGGTGCATGATGGAAAGCCCACAACTGAATCAACATACATACAATAAGATCACATGAACAACATACCAGAACCTTATAAAGCTCAGATACAATTAGCGTTTACCAATGCATTTCCAAATATTAGTGTCTTGCAAATTGATTCGCCCTCAAGGCATCAAAGAATTAATAACCAGCATCAGAAATGTTGATGAAAACATTTGATCTGTGATTTGTTTTTTAACTTTATTTGCTTTCATTTACAAACTGTTAAATAAGTTTATTAAAAACTTTTATAACATGCGTGAACATGTACTCTGGAATTAAAGCAGACGACAGTGGGTCTGATGAACCATTTTAATAGACCAAAATTAGACCTACTTACGGTTGATGCCAGTGAGGGCTTGTATATCGTAAATATAGAATGGCAACTTGGGTGCTGCGGAGGTCACATCAACCCAATATTGCACTTGGTCTTCTGTAGCGGTCATAAAAGAATGAGTTACTTTTTTTAGCAATGACTCTTGACAAATATTCCTATCATCGCATTTACACCTGTTCTAATTTTAAGTATGATTTCTAGGTAAAGCCTACGGTAGGTTAATGTTTTCTCACATTATTGATCTCATGACCGTGGTTTCTGAATCCGAAAAAAAAGTGTAATAGATTGAATGACTGCAATAGCCTTTTGTATTACGGGCATGTGGGTACTATAAAGTCACTTCCCCCCCCCCCCCCCCAAATAAAGTGATTGATCAATAAGCAGTTTTTACCACAAGATTAATAACCAGTTATTACTAAAGTAAAATAAAGGTTGTAGGGTACGTTTACTTGTTCCGATGCAATTCATACTAAATTAAATGCTTCAAAAATAATTCTCAATTGAAGAGTGCAGTGTGGTGCGGAGATTAGGGAGGCATGCCATTCATACTTGTGAGTCTTGCTTGTCTTTTAGATGCACATACATGCTGTTGTTGGGTGCTTTAATTTAAATATATTTTATTGTTAGCAATAGTAATATATAAACGAATGTAAAAGAATGGGGGGGGGGGGTGATACAGCAACACCTCTTGGAGACCTCCTTATGTATAATATGCACAGAGGGCTTTACAAAACACCCAAACGTGCAAGGTGTTACTTTGAGGTCAACTTCCACGCAGGCGCCCTGCGATTTTATCAGATATGCCTGCATAATCAATAATTGTGCATGCAAATTTGTCACGGGGATGCTGAAGTGTATGTATCCTCATTCATTCAATTGTACCTCTACTGCACTTGAGGTGATTTTTTTTGTTCGAAGTTTTAATGTCTGTTGTGGTTTCTACATTGATATGGATGGAAACTCATTCCGAGTCCTGCGTATAATTGCATTTTACGGGGACCACGAAAGTGAATGAAAAAATTGAATTTATGGGTTGCCGTGTATGTGTAGAAGGCTAACCCATGAGAAAAGGAAATGCTGCGAAGGTAGATCTGCTGTACAGCTGCTGCACAGTAGCTTTGTCTAAGAAATGTTGGATATTGCCACGATGCTGCGACTATTTTATTTTAAACTCTCAAAAAAATAGAGCAGGTGTACAGCGACTCCAATCTTTTTCATATGTACTGTATAACCCATAATGTTAGATAATGCCAAAGAGAGCCGCTGTACTGCGATTCCGATCTTGGTCTTGCATTGGAGTCGCGATACAGCAGCTGTACAGTCGCTACAGGAAATGACCTTAGGATGTCACATGACTAATTCAATTCAGCCCCATTCCTAACAGTTCCCTCCAGTTTGAACTGAAGAGCAAATTTCAAGGTAGGCATCTATATTTGCTGATCTTGCTATCAAACTTGCTTTAAAGCGACAGGAACTCTACATATTGGCGTATAAAGAGGCTCTATGAGTAGCTGCCTAGCAGTAGTAAAACGAATTTGAAAAGGAGTGAGTCGCAGTACCGTCGCTGTACATCAGCTTCATATACTGTGACCTGGCTGTGGACTGAACTTGTAGAGCCGCTGTACAGCGGCTGTATGGGTGGCTGAATAGCCGCTATATTCATTTGCATGAATATGCAGCGGGGAGTCACACTACTGGGGCAGTACAGCGGCTGTACTGCCCCAGTAGTGTGACTCCCCGCTGCTGCTCCATTTTTTTTTTTATGTGTAGGAAGGGTTGGTATTGTAAATTTGTGGCCAAAAAGCCCATGTTTCATTCAAAAGAGACGCGGGTAATTGCCTTTGGTGGAATCGAAAGTACTAGGCCTAAACGCTGCTATATGGAAACGATTTTGATTATTTAAAGTTACATGTTGGAGTGTGTGCCTCTTTATCAAAGGGCATCCACACAATCAGGTTATTTTATCTTGATCAGGTGACAAGCAAGTGAAATAACGACAAAAATTCTGATGCACCTCATTTACTGTGGACTCAGGCCTGCTTGATCGCTTCTAAGATATTATTTTTCAAGCTACAAAAATATAGGTCCATATATTCATAAACGTATAAAATACATAATGTGTTTGTAAACATAAAGTAAATATGTAAAACGTAAATTAAATATAGGTGCGCAGCCTTTCCACTTCAAAAGTGATTTGTCCATCATGGTTTACATGGTACTTTTGTACAGTAGAAGAAGGATGTTTAGGCCTAGATAGGCATACCGAGCATCTTTAATTTGCGTTTGTTTGGAATTTTAAAAAAGTTCAGTTTGGTGTAACTTTTCGTTATAGATAGCATAAGAATTGACATAAATATAAATACATTTACAAACATTTTAGTTCTATTACTATATATAGTATGTAAATGCAAATGTATAGTGATCCTAATTTTAGGTATTACTAGGCCTAATACAGACCCTCCGTTACGGGCTTGAAGTAAGTGGGTCCGACGGCTGCAATTCCATCGGCACCCATCTCTTGCGCATGGCGGGCCTGCAATCATAAAATACGTCAATTAGGACAACGCTTAGGCCTGTTATTTATTTATTTATTTATTTATTTATTTATTTATTTATTTATTTATTTATTTACACTTATAAAACTATCCATGGGATGTACTTATCAAAGTATATGTAGGGTACTTCAATTTCAATGCAAACTGACAGATCTTTCTTCAAAAGAATAAGAGATATGATCGAAAATTTGAAAATTAACATGACAATATTACATAGATGACTTGCATTCATGAATACGTATGTACGTCACGTCAAAAATTTTAGAGTATTTTGTTATTAGGCTAGATACGATGAGTTTCAATGTTCGGCAACATGGTTTATATTAAATACTAGATTAGAGTACTACCAATGCATGCGGCAAAGCGGACTCGTCATACAGTATATATTTCATTTTAACCAAAATGTTGCTGGATGACTCAGCGAGATCTTGTACTGATAATAACAACTTCAGTTTTATTTAATGTTCATATCAAGCCCACTTTATCATATAAAAATATAATCATAGCAGTATATAGAAAGTCACATGGATTTAAAAACTGACCAATTGCTGGCACTCTCTCGCGTTTGCCGCACCGACGTGAACAATGATACCATGGAATCTATAATAATATAAATACATAACAGACACATACGCTTTTCTGTAATAATATATATTATTTTATGTGTTGATAGCAATTCAGGACCTAGGTCACATAAACATAAATGCAGCAAAATAAATCATGTACATGTATTTTGCAGTAGAAAAATGTAGAGATTCATCGGAAATGTGTAGCACTATACAACTCAGGTTAACCTCATTTAATGCAAGTGACCATCCAAAAATATGACCAGCGAACCTCCGTAAAACAAGCAACTATTTCTGTGACCATGTCTACGTTCTCTGCAAAATACCGTTTCATACTTTAGCAGTAGTAGTACCGCAGATAAAGATCCGGTTTTTGATGTTATGTTATGTGTCAAACATGCTGTTTTAGGAAGAAAAATCCACTTGCTTTCCTTTGCCAGCCTTGATCCAGGCCTCTGCTGCCAACTTTCTTTCTTCTATTGTCATATTGTTGCATTCTCCTGTTGAGCCATTCACTGTTAAAAGTCAATTTACATATTTAGTATATCATTTTGTTTTCTTCTATATATCTCACTTTGTTTTGTGGCACGATCCAATTCCACCTCACAACGAAGGACAGTACTGGAAAAAATAATGTGACTTAAAATTTTCACCGTGCATTTTATTTTAAAGCAAAACTTTCCAAGCAAGTTTCTGACATGACGTATCTTGTTAGGCCCACGGGATGCATATCTTTTCTATGACTTGCATTAAAATGTTTGTTTTCTATCAAAATTACACAACAGCTAACTCCTGAAGGATTCCTTATTAATTTATGTGTTTTTGTTTACAATTTCGTGACATGTTTTGCAAAATTCCATATGTAGATAAAGTACCGTAACCTATCCAAAAGATAGAGGGGCTGTGTCTCTTTTACTTAAAGCAGGTCAAGGTACAGCAATTAATCTACATCTGCGGTAGCTAACAAGATCTTAATTTTTCAATATACGTGTGTACAGACTGAAATATCTCGATGCTTTCTTGCTTGGAGCATTCAGAGGAATCATACAAAACAGCATTCAGAGTAAAACGTGGTCTACAAATCACCCTTGCTTCTTTCTTTAAGGATTCCCGAGCTTTTCTCGGCAGTTAATTAAACAAATATTTGGTATCGACATAGCCCGCCTCTGTGAAATTAAACTAACATTTATATCCACCGTGTGCAAACACAGCTATTTGTTTGTTTTTTTTCAGTATTGTATCTTTCGTTTCCTTCTTTCATGCCTTCTCTGCGTGCCTCTATGGAAGTGAAGAAATGCCAGCTAAATTAGAATTTGTAGACTTTTTATTAATTTGAATCTGCGAACCTATTGAAGATTTTAAAGCGCGTGGCCTTTTTGTAAGCACACGTGGATATTTTCTGTGAACAAACTTGAATTGTCTTTGCTGCCCAACAGAACCCACTTTCTGCACTCATCGAAACCACTGCTGTAACACTGATTAGGAGTAAATGACTAATTAGAGTGTATCCGTACCATTTAGAGACCCCCCCCCCAAAAAAAACCACACGTCAGAAGGCATTTTGCTCTGTACACTGAAATATATGCACTCTGCATATCAGGATCTGCTGACCAGAACAAAGATAATATCTCTGATTTGAGGCAAAAACCTTGACAGAGGACCCATTATGTCCACTGTAAAGGTTTTCGCCTCAATGCGATTACCCTTAACAAAATCATTCATCTAAATCGTACCACGTAACCAGCGTTCTCTGCATCCTGGGACATCCCAGTGGCCTGTTCTCATCGATATGAACTAAACAATGCTAAATAGCAGTCGCTCTAGCTCAGCTGTACAGAATAATAAAGATACGCACCAAAGACATAATGTATTCCAAACTCTATGATGTGGTCCACATAGGCAGGAATCATATCCAAATTCAGATCTCTATAAAAGAAAAAAAGGTGGGTTATAATCTTTCAATGCTAAATTGAGACTGAGTCAAAAGCTTTCCCTTTTATGCTGAGAGAATCTCTTTATCTGGACTATTCTTATAATCTCTGCTCTCAAGATTAGGGTAACTACCCGCTGGTTTCTCTATAAAGTACTGGAATAAACTGCTCGTGCATTGTAAAGGTTATGATGAAAAAAAATCGCAAACAAAAAATTTTAACTTCCCACCTTGATACTTACGCTATTGAAAAGAATCCAGAGTATGTAATAATATGGTGACATTTCATGACACTAATATATTAATAGAGGCATTGATCAAGGTAGCCTCAAGAAAATTTACCATTACGACAAATTTTATATAGCTCAATGGGAACCCTTGTGCATATATTTCACTGTGAAACATGAGATAATTACAAAACAATTGCTCTTGGCCCACAGAACAGAGTGTGTTCTGTTGGCCCAGATACCCGCACTCGTTATAGTTTGTCAATGTATATTTGATGTATTTTGTAATTTCTGGAGATCGTCCTGCTTTCAGGCCTACACTTACTAATTTATTTTGTTGGGGTGGGCCCACAGAACAGACTCGTGTATTCTGTGGGTCCAGATCCCCGCAATCACTATAGTTTGTCTATATATATATATATATATATATATATATATATATATATATATATATATATATATATATATATATATATATGTATATATATATATATATATATATATATATATATATATATATATATATATATATATATATATATATATATATATATATATATATATTGAGTTTTAGAACCCTGTCCTGTGTCTAGAGATCGTCCTGCTTTGAGGCCTACACTTAATAATTGTTTGTTATGGTACACGTATTAAATACTATCGTGCGGCTCTGGGTCCGCCAGGTATGTTTCACGGCGACGTTTGTCTCGAAGGGAGCTGAGTGCTTAAGCGCGAGGCAAGTTTGACGCGTCAAGAAGACGTCTCTGACGAGGAAGCTTTAAAACGCTTGCGATGTCTTGAAAGCAAGATCGCTATAATGCTGCAGTTGTACATAGTAAATCCGTTACAAAGTGTTACTTTCTATAGCTCCCCCGGATGCGTATTTTGCATGCCAGAACCTCGAACCCCAAATGAAGTCCAGTGACATGACATGGTCCCAGCGTGAAGCAATAATAAATGTTATTATAATGCACTAATTACAGACTATGTCGTTATAAAAGGAAACAGAACAAAGGCACAGTACAGTGTTTTATGCTACCAAAGTATGCCAGTGACGTAATGGAGCTTTCTACTAGCTGAATGGTGTTGTAGCGTGGCAGATGATGTATGAAAAAGTCATAAATTATAGAACTGTTATGTCAATTTTCCAAATTTTCCAAACTTACCCATTGTTCTTAAAAGGCGTGACTGGAGCGCAGCAAAGGCCTTTTATTCTATATTTCCGAGCAGGGTTCTAAAAGGAAAAAAAAAGGTATTTAGGCCGACTACAAAAAGCAAGCGTAGTGATGTTTTGATCAACATAATACAAACTCTACTCGCATAACATGACAGGTCTCTGGAGCTCCTTATACTTAAGCAACCAGAGCATTTGTTAAAACGTTGTATGTCACACACAATTGAAACGTTGGTGCTCCTGTTTTGAGGCTCATTATGCAATGAAAAAGGACGATGATGATGATAATGGGTACCCTAGATGTTGTTAGTTTTTCTTCAGGTAGCAACACACGGTGTAGAATTAGGACTATACGCTTCCCATGTATTACCCAGAGCGCCAAGCAACCTACCTTAGAACTCATGACCACTGGATTCTCAGAGAAGTCACTAACGCAGGAAAACTGAAAGAACGGGTTAGACCGATGTTGAACGTCGTGCAGTCTACGTGATATCTGTGTGCTATGAACAAGTCACATACTCTGTACACTCTAAATGGTGAGAACACGGCAGCATATATATTACCTACATTGATAAGAGGTTGCCTAACCAAAGGTCTCTCAATAGGCCTTTTCTTCAAAGTGGCCTGTACCTTGTCACAGTGCAGAATGATAAAGGCCGGTATTAAGCATGTGATTTGTCACATGAATTGTGTTGGAGGCATTAGTGTGTCTCAAATGTAACCAGGAAGTATGTCATTGTATAACGAGCATACTTCTTGCTATTTCAGGCAGTCAGACCAAACGTTGCTCTTAATGCAAAAACAATACCAAAGCAACGGAAAGTTACGACTTTCAGGAAAGAAAACGAATGGAGCTATTTGATATCTCACTTTAAAGTGGACTGGCTATGTCCACCAAACAATTCGGCTTCACGCTAATGGCTCCTCAAAGTTTATTATATATACCCATAAACAGACGCAAAGGATACTACTTCAGAAATACTGTGATTGAGATGAAAACAAGAGTGCTATATGTAAACAGCCTGTGCGCAGCGGACCTAGAAATGTTCACCTAAGTGCTAATCTCAGCTGAGCTGAGCTTTGGTTACAGCTTTAACTGGCTAAGAAAAACAGACCATGGGGAGATGAGTTGTACTGAACTTTCATCTTATAGCGTATGGATATGATTGACCCAGAAATAGCAACAGTCCCATCTAACATGCAGCCCTGGTAGAGATTTATCTGAACCACGCTCCCATAAAAGTTCATTAGTTCCAGCCAACAGTTTTTAAAAAATTCGAAAAAATAAAGAAATGGGAGGTACTAGAAGTGTTCTTGCATGTGATTTTGAAACAATTGATCTTGCGCGTTCAAGGAACAGTTTTAACTTGTGTGCTCAGAGGGCTTCCTAAAATACATAGCATTTTTACCAATTATTGTGCGTAAGCTTAAAAATACACCGGTATATATTTACCCGCCACTCAAATTCAAAATTACCAACACCTAAAGAAATCTCTTTCCTACTTTCCAATTAACATGTAAAAGTAATGGCAGCCCACCACCGAGATATTAGTCCATACGTCATATTTCTTGACCAATTTGAAAGTATGGAAATTCCTTAATTCTTAAAAATCAGGAAACAAACAGTGTTAAAAACTAAGAAAATACTAGAAATACACCAAAATATCATTTTAAAAGATCGTGACACTACCATGCTGGTCAATGTCCCTGTGCAATTTCAAAGCGATGGGACAAGCGTTTTCAGAGAAAATTGTTTAAGATTTGACCATTAATACACAAACTTTATCGTAAAAATACAGAAATCACTGGAGAGTGACCATTTGAATAATATCACTAGAAACGCACTCAAACCTGACGAAGTTTGAACAGAATCTGCCTTACAGGTTTGGAGAAGTCAAAAATGTAGATTACCGTAGCAATCACCATTGACTTACATAGTAACCAATAGGAATACATGCATGAACTGATTATTATACAGATTAAAAAAGAAAAAATCATCATAACAGATCGGGGATCCAGACGAACTACTTCCAGAGAATATTATTATTTTTTTTTTTTTTTTTTTTTACAGTTCACAAGATTTATTTTCCCAACATAACCTAACTGACGGCTTTGAAGAGGGAGAAGTAAAAAAAAAAAATAGAGAAAAACATGTATATATACATATATATGTATATATATATATATATATATATATATATATATATATATATATATATATATATATATATATATATATATATGTATATATAAAGACAAAATAGCAGCGCCATTTGTATAAATCAAGGAATAGGGTATACAGCATTTAAGTGCAGTCCAAAGTCGTTGCCCAAGTGGTTCCGCGAGATTTTGCGAATAATGTATCAAAAATTAAAATCAAAAAACAAACAAAAAAAAAACAAAACAAAAAAAAAAAACAAAAACAAAACAAAGCAAAACAAAACAAAATAAACCCCCACCCCCCACCCAAACAAACAAAACCAACCCCCCGACGCCAAATACCGAAAAGAAACAAAAACAAAAGCAAAAACAAAACAAAACAAAACGCCTCCCCCCCCCCCGAAAAAAACCACGCAACCCACAAGAGCCCGACCATCTGAATAAATGTAGCAAGGATTTGCCCAAGGTACATTCCCACAAAGTTTGAAGTGGATCGGGTAAACCGGTTTCCAAAGGCTAGAAAGTGTGATATTGTTGCTGGACGGCGGACGGCGGACGGCGGACGGCGGACGGCTAAAAAGTGTGATATTGTTGCTGGACGGCGGACGGCGGACGGCGGACGGCCTCGCAGTGAAACCCATATTATAGGCTTAGATGGTTGATATGGCAGCTGAAGTAAAAATCCCAGAGATCTTAAATTTCAGTGGTAAAGATGTCTTTTGCTACTATTGACACCCAAAAAGTAAACTGGGGTGAGGTTACGTAAGCTGGCCTATCAGTAAGTTACTTAACATTGTAAAAAGCGATAACATTATGAAATTTATCACCCGTCCACGCTAGGACCCTTTTAAAACATTTGACTCTATTTTGAAATCAAGATTATGATATGAAAAATAAGCTCCTTAAAGACGAACATTTTTGCTGTTTTATTGTAACAGATCTAATGTTAAAATGTAAGCTGCCAAGTTTTTGCATAGATACGACTATAAAATGGTTATATGTGATACGTTATACAAATTAATTACACAAATAGTATAATCTGGAACATTCTGTTATTAAATACCAAATAGCCTGGCCGTGTTGTCCTAGAATTTCTGGGTATTGTTTCCGAGAACTTGGTTTCATAGCACTTCAACTAATGATCACATCTGGATTCATATAGCTTTATACAGATTCATCTTCCCAATCTCATTCTTTTGGTGCTTCCGCCTCAGAGCGTCTTAGACACAAGCAAGACGAAAAACACATTCATGAAAGCATAAAGTTTGGATCAACATAATAATTGTCACATAATAGTAGCATGAGACTATTACGGATTTTGATCATGGATGATTCTCGTTTGCTCTGATTTTCGTCACAGGTTTTCTGGCATTGTTTAAAACTGTTGTCTGCTTCTATTTTTGCATGACAGTTATTACTTTATGTTGTCAGTATGGCATCTTATCATCTTTAGATATTCAATGAATTATGTAGTGCTCGGTGGATATGAAAATCTTGTTGTATCTGTTGATTTTCATATTGATGGACTTGTAAAGATTTGGACGGTCTTTTCATCTTGGACGGAATTTAGAGCTTTAATATTGACACGTCAGCCATAGGCATCACTGCGATGATTTTTCTTTTTTTTTTTCTTAGATAAGTTTTTGGTACGTGCACATGTTAGCATTATAAGCCAACAGATGCTGAACCTGTATCCAGAACAAGACTCAGGCTTTCTTTTAGATTCATTTTTAAAATTTTGCACAGTTCATGGGTATAATGTTGACCTAAACTAATTTGAAAGCCTCGGCAATCATTTTCTGATTTTTTTTTTCAAATACAGGTACGAAATGATCGGCAAGTGCACGTTAGTATTGTATATGTTGTAAGCCTACAAATGCTGAACTTGTATTCACAACCAGTTTTGAGTCTTTCATCAGATCCATTTCGAATTTCATACAGTTGATGGCCATGATATTGCCCAAGTCGTTTTAGGTGGGTATGTTATTCCCCGACTCTATATGTGTGTTTTGAATCACATATACAACTTGTGAAAGAGTAAACATATTATCATTGTGTAAGCATAGGAATGCTGGACTTGTATCTGCAGCCAGTCTCCAGTTTGATTTTCCGACTCATTTCATAGCAGCAGTACAATAGATATATTTCAATATTGTTTTAATTGTTAACCAGATCTACTTTAAACTTGTTGAAGATCTTCTTCTTTGGCTTACCCTCTACCAAATTCAGCCAAAAGTCATGTTCAAGTGATTTTGGCTTTTTAATGATTTTTTTGGGCAAAATCATAAAAATATAATTTTCTCCAAACCTGCACAGCCAACCCATTGATTAGAATTTACATGAAGACACTTCTGGGCACCCCTATACCTTAATTTGAGCACCCGATGTCACTGTGATTTAGGAAATGGGTATTCTTTTGACATTTTCGACTTTTCTGTAATACCATAATGCTGGTTGTGGTGAACCTCGGTGAAAATGTAGGTTGTAGAAGGGTCAAACAACAATGTTCCCTTGGGGTGATAATGTGGATTTCTGATTGTCAAATAACATTTCAATTTGCGTGTTTGTCTATTATTGCGTACAGTCGTGTTGATTACTGTGCGAGTATGGGGGAATTGCAATAATTCACATTTTTAAATTTTTCCCCGGAGCGTCAGGCAGATTGACTTGGAGCCTGGTAGGAATGTATCTTGGATGGGTGTCTATCAAGTTTGCTCAAATACTCCATCTAGTGTTTTGTAGATTTAAAAACATTTTTTTGCGTTCGTTTTCTGGTAAAATCTTTAACAAAATCTTCTCTGAAACTGCTCAGCCAATTGTTTTGAAATTGTATAGAGACACATCTGGTGACCCCCAGACCTGAAATGTTCACGAGGTGTTGCTGGGATTCCATTTCTACTTTTTAACGATCTATTGTATATTTTCTTTTTTAACTCTCTTGCCCAAGCTGTATATTGAAACATTTTCAAAGCTATCTGTAAGGAACGTAGACTAGATCTCCACAAAATTTTAACTACGTTGTTCTGCTGTCATTTTCTAGTTTTAACGATTTGTCAACATTATGAAAATCGATAAGGATATACGTGTATATGAAGATTGGTACCGCAGGGATAACAGCCAATCTGACATACTGATTTATATAATAGAAATAGTAGATCGATGCCTGTTTTTACTATGTAGCACCACTAGGAAAGTACCTATGGTTTTTTTTTGGTGTTAATTTGTTAATTTTCATTTTGAGTGATCTTGAAAGGTCAAAACGATATGTTTGCATAAAACAGTGCAATGGTGGATCTCAGGCCCATGGTTATAAAATACTAATTGGAAAGTACCTTTAGGGTGTCTTTTTGTGTTGTTTATTTCGTGATTCAGTCGCCCTAAAAGATCAATCTGACATACTGTAACCATTAGTTTTGCAAATTGTATCATGAAATTGTAAAATGACCTTCATATGTTCCTTCCAGATACTCTGCTTTCCTCTCATATCAAATTAGGGACAATTGCGCTCCTGGGCCATTCTCATTACTGGCTTCATTTCTCACAAAGACCAGTTTGCAGGAATTGCGCTATCATAACGGGGGTATCCTTTTATGGAAGGTAGTGATGGTTTGATTGCAGTCCTCCTATACTATATGAACTATGTTGTGTATTCACACTTCCACAGGATTGTCATAATTATCACTACCTCGTGGGTGGGGAAATATTTCGGCGCGTTTTTATTCCTCTAAGCAAAACCGTAATACATTGTGTTATGGGGGTATAAAAGTACAAAGTGCTTTGGATCAATATACGAAAAAATGTTGCAGGGCTTCGACATGGTTCAAGTTTCCAGTTGTGCATACTTTGTAACCTGGAGGTATAATGTGAGCCGTAAGAGTATCATAGCCCAGCAGCAAATCAGAAGCTCAACATTGTAAGTCCGTATGTTTGTATGGATTGGAAAGCATGTCAAACCTATGTTGATCCTAATTTATGAACACTTTACGGTCATTTTTATTCAATGCTTTTTAGCCACAAGATGAGACTAATGGTTCAGTAGACAGATGACTGGAAATTGATTGATTGATTGATTGATTGATTAATAGACTGAGGCAATGGAAAGAACTATAAAACTGGTCACAAAGATTTAAGTGACTGAAGATTAATGTATTGATTTTTAATCAATGGAAGCAGATGCAAATGAATATCTGAGTGCTAATAGCAATTATAGAGAATAATGAAGCACAAATTATATACCAATAAGGAAAAGAGCTTGATAACGAAAGGAATAAAAAGAAAGGAAGAATAAAAGTTAGAAGGAAAGTATGTTACGAGAGATCTTACTAGGCCCTACAGGCCTATTAGTAAAGTTCTATAAGTGAAAACTAATCGAAGCAGCCTTCACAAGAGAACAACTGTGAGTGCGCTCAATGGGGTCTTGTTCAAGATGTCAAGGAATAATTAAAACAGACAAACAAACGAAAAAGGAGGCTTGAAAACTCCATGCTGTTAATAATTTCAATTGTTCCCATGGGGGATATTTTAAACAATAACATGGACAATGATGAATACAATGTACTTTAAATTATTTTTCAAGGCATGCATTTTATTAGGATAAACAAGACGTTTGCTGTTTATTTCTTATTCGTATATGTGGTGAAATTAAAGACTGAAATCTGAGATGTCAAAACAGTCCTTATTTATATGACATACTGTGTTATATTTGAGAATATAGTTCACCAATTTGTCAGTTCAAATGTTTATAATACAGACGTAATGTATTAAAATGGGTAACAAAATACGCCCAGGATAAAGACAGTAGTGTTTATTAACCTCTTTGGCATTAGGTAAGATAGGGCATTTGTTATTTATAACAAATCTGCAAACAGACTGCCTACACCTGTGCTACTTTGCGTCAAAATGTTTTAATGTTGACATTTTAAAATACCAATGATTGCAAGAGTCTTATATAGAAAACGTAAGATTTGTTGATGCTCTAATTGACATTACACCATTATAGACTGCACGGTTGGCGGAGCTGCAACGCGCTCGCCTTTCACCTCTGTGCCCCGGGTTTCATTCACGGTCGGGGAAACAAGCGGAGAGATTTCCTACTACTCTGACTGTGCACGGTAGTTTTTTCCGAGTCCTTCGGTTTCCTCTACCAGTAGGTAGGAAAGTATACGCCACCATTTGTCCCATGGAGAGTGATTGATATAGGCTTGGCCTGCTTCGCAATCCATGTAAAAGATATGGGTCTGTACATTATGAGGTAATTTTAGTTTTCGTGTTTATTTTATGTTTTTTTCATGAACCGTGTCCTGGTACTGTCAAGGTAATCAATCAGTCTGTCTAAAAATTAATGCCTCCAGCTACATTGCAAAAACCACGAAAATGAAAACACATTTGACCACTGGCTTGGGTTCAAAAAAGCTTATTCGTCAGCGACATCCTTGATATCTTTAATTTGTATGCTGAAAAAAATAAATGACAAGTCTGGATTAAACTTCGTAATAAATTGTAAGTTCTTCAAAATCGAGCCCTCTGTCTAATTCTCAAGGCAAACCGACGCACCCCCGTTCTCCATACTACATGCAAACATTCCTACCCTGGAAGAAAGACGTAGAAACCATATCCATACATTCATATATAAAGTTACCCACAATTCAGTCCCCTCTGCACTCGCCTCTAAATTTAGACCCTCGAACACTGTTCATCAACATAGCACTCGTTCAGCCTCTTCTGACTCCTTATTCATTCCCACAACCAATAACAACTTTGGTAAAAACCGCCTCGCTTATTGAGGAGCCGCATCATGGAACTCCCTGCCATACTCACTAAGAGAAATACCAACATTGCCTGCCTATAAAATGGCTCTCAAAAGACAGGGACTCCTGTGATACATATATATGTTGTGGACCAACTAGGATGTATAATTATGTGCACTTGAATCTAATTTGTCTATCTCGGACTTTAGTTTTCGTACCATGTATATAACTTATTTTACGTAATTTTCTTATGTTTTATTACCAGTCTACATACAGATTTTAGTTATTGCTCCATGTATAATTTATTTTATGTAATTGCATTTTCATCATCATGTATTGTTTCTATTTTATGTTGTACATCACCCATCATATGTATCTCACCATTGTACCTTCCAGGACCTGGCGGGAATCAGTGATTTACACTGAACCAGTAACCCTGGTAAAAGAATAAAGATCAAATCAAATCAAACATTACACCATGATACGGCTGCATTCAATGCAAATCAAATAAGAAATATATGTGACATTCAGGCTTCACACCTTATTGGGCTTGACAACTTGTTAAAAAACATCATACATTACACACACAAGACACTATTGTTTCAATTGATTTTACAACTTAAATGTCCATATGACTTGGTTCAGGTACATAGCCCTGTATTTATGCAAACACTGTTATACTGTCATGCAATAGGACTTACACGAGATTATGGTTGAAAATATGTATTTGTGTACTATTCCTGGCAGGGAAAAAGGAAAATTTATCTCCTTAATGACACTAGCTACAGGACAGGAACAAAGTTCTTATATTTTGATGACTGAATCTCACACATTTCAACTTATGAATAGGCAATTGAAATAGTTTTTCACAAATTGTAAAGGATGTTAAGGCTTTATTTATTATGAAAAAGTTGTATCTCTTTTCCTTTCATTTAAATAATTTTGCAAAATTCCTATGAAATATAAAGTCTCTGACAAAAGGTGGGATTTTATTCCCTCTTAGTTTTTCATCGCGCTTTGAGCAAACCATTTTCAAAGGCAAAATCAGGGAGTTATTTGTTCAAATACCTGCTTAGAGGAAAGTTCTGTGACCGCGGATTGGTTGTTTGAGATGGGAACACATTGGGTACCAGTTTTATTCGACATTAAAATACCCCCAGTAAACATAAAGGTAGGGGCTGCTACATACAGTTGCTATATATCCACTATTTAGCAAAGATCACCTGCAAATGAGGCGATTTGTTGAAAAGCTATACCAGAGAGGAGGTTATCGCTCTTAAAGCTGATATGTAGTGCCTGTAGTTTAGGAACAGGTGTTGCAGCCATGTAACAGCTTTTTAGCAGCTCGTCATATGTATACTGAGACTACCCTGGATATATGTTGCAGACTGGGTCATATCTATTCTGGGACGGACTTAGATGTATGTTCATATGGGCACATTATGCAGATGATAACGTTGAAACTCTTACCTGATATTGCATGTTGAGGACAATAAATATTTCTTGTCTAAACCTATGGCTATTCCATTCTGCATGGTCTGGATGTACATCATAATCGTTGTATATATACGCGCCTAACACTCTCACACACATATGTACATATGTATAAACATGCATAAAGCATTTGTATCCCAGAAATGAGCAAATATTCTACATTGATAGTGGATCATCTAACGTCAGGAACAGTGCTTTATTATTATTATTATTATTATTATTATTATTATTATTATTATTATTATTATTATTATTATTATTATTGTTGTTGTTGTTGTTGTTGTTGTTGTTGTTGTTGTTGTTATTATTATTATTATTATTATTATTATTATTATTCCAGGATACAGGCATACTTATTGCATCAGTTTGAATAATTACGACACCTTAGAAGGAGTTGTTCCTAGTAAAGTTAAAACTGAAAGCTTACAATCAGCTATTGGCAGCTCGTATTTTTAAATAAAGTAAGAGGGTTTAAATTAGATTTTTCATGTCTTCCTTTAGCTAGGATATAGCTGCTACATGAGCACGTATGTTACTTTTTTCTGTCAAAGCCGGAGCAGCAACATAGTTGCTACACGTACACTTTGGAAAAATTTACACAGATGGATTTGATTGATCATATTCTTTACCTGCTGTATAGTTGCTGCATGTACACATATCTAACATTTTTTTGTCAAAGTCAGAGCTACCGCTTAAGGCAGATGAAAACTTGGGGTAATTATGTTGCAGCTGTGCAATTGCCGTTGAGCTACCACTTTTCTGTAGCCGCTATGTAGCAGCTTTATACCTGTTACATTGGCATCTCTTAAACTTTTACTGATGAGAGTGTAATTTAAGGCAATATGTTCCATACATAGGTGAGGTAATTTTAGTTTTCGTGTTTATTTTGTGTTTTGTCACAAACCATGTCATGATACTGTCAAGGTAATGAATCAATCTGTCTAAAATGCCTTAAGGTACATTACAAAAACCGCGAAAATGAAAACACATTTGATCACTGACTTGGGTTAAACAAAAGCTTATTCGTCAGTGACATCCTTGACACTTGAATTTGTATGTGGAAAAAAAATGACAAGTCTGGATTAAGCTTCATCAACATTGAAAACCACCCAAGATTTATTTGGCAAATAACATGCTCCATTTATATGAAGCCTTTGGAAGAGGCTCTTATCTGCCTAATTCGTAGTTACGCCTTGCAACCGTTTTGTATTTCAAACTATGGTCAGCTATATTTCTTCATTAAACCATGCATGGGGCTAGCACTGTTGTGACGGGTTAATTTTATAACCCTCTGTCTTTTCTTCCTTGCTTCTTCCTTCCATAACAAAGGACACTCATTTTGATGTACTTTATTATTCTCTACAATTACTGTCCAGGGTGATGCTGCCGTTTCTCACCGAGATAGGCATTCACGTTTGCATTGATCAAGATATATATATTATATTTTTAATCACCCCGATATATTTGGGACTAGATATATGTCCTTTCACATTGCCCTTATCCATTAATCGATGCATCGAATCCAGTCACCTGTGTGCCGTAAACGCAACTGCTCCAGGCAGCCAAAAAGAGTTCAATCGGTTTGATGCTCAGTCGGCCATATCAGGAAGTATAAATCAATTCCTTGACGAATGTTCGGTATCTTATTGTGACGTGGAAGAAACCAGAGGACTTGGATAAAACCACTCTGCACAGTGGAGTCGTCGGAAGTCCCTGCACTTGCTGTCCAGGCTGAGAATAAAACCCGAGATGTACAGGTGAAAGACGTTTGTGCTGCATCTCAGTCAACCGTACACCCTTTACCACTTGGTGGCAAACTTTATTCCTGTTACTTTAACCACATCCCTTGAAGATACGGTGAGTCACCGACTTTCTTTCACGTCGGTCAATTCTCATTCAAATTGTTTTTCATTACTTCATAAATTTAATTTAAATTAGCCAACAACATTGAGACAAACGATACTAGACCATCAACCGGTTTAAGAGGGAAAGTGTTAAGGGAAGTGATAATCTAGCTTTGAAGAAAAACCACAATATATAATGAAAGAAAATTGAAAAGGAAAGAAAAGGCAAGTAAGTAGGTAGGTAAGAACATAAATACATCAGGATTAAAATAAGATTATTTCAATGATCCTCAAAGTACATGGATATCTCTTTCAGACTAAACATATGTGACAGTCCACACATGTGTTTTTCAATAACATTATTTGTCCCGTTATAGATGTTGGTTTCATCAGGGACACCATCCTGGACCAAAGCTACAAACTGACAAAGCTAACGATCCCTTCTAAATATGATATAATAATGTAATGCCCCATGTCTTACTCGATTCACGCGAGAAGGTAACTGTCACAGGAAAGCAGTGAACTTTGGCAGGATTCCTTTCTTGTGTTTAGGTGTTTCTAGTTTGGCATATTATTGTCCTGTAGGGTTTCTATATTTTATATACCTGTAGCCATAGCCACTATTTTGTCTGCTTCAGGTGCTTTGACTTTACGACGGACTTGCCCTGATTTCTGGGCTTTTAGTTTGTGTGTACGATGTATATCAAGATCCCTGTGTGCTGGAACCTACCTGAAGCTTTGTTGAATAACATGTCTGTATTTGTTGATATTATTTTTATGCGGCTTTATGCCTTTCAATAAAACAGTCAGTCATACATATGTACATAAACATGTGTTATTCGCCAGCCAAGGTTTTGGCGTTATACATTACTTCTACCTTTTTTAACAACTGTTTGTTCCTTTACTTCATGTTCACTCAGTTATATCTGCTTTTCTCACAACTTGTCACTGTGGAAACTAAAGGTTTTCAGTTTCTTGTCTTTGGGGTTTGCAGCTTCAGATCGATCAAGTATAAACATTGCTCCAATTTATAGTTAGATGTGTATGAGGAAATGTTTTGGAATTATTGTCTTCATTTGCTGTTGATGTGACGGGTAGTTAAACAGGTCTATGTGATGGACATTGCGGAAAAGGGTGAAGAAAATTAATGATCTTGTAAAAATAAAATTTCAATGGTGCTTGCAATGACATTATATTTGTAATCCTGATATCTTTACCTGGTTCATTCCTTTGCTTGTTACACACTATTATTATATGGTCTTAACACAAAGGATATCTCTCATTGCCTGGAGGCAGTTATTCAGCCATGCTTTTGTGTTGTCAGGCTTCTTCGTCATTGTACTTGGGGTTTGTCATGCATGATATCAAAATTTTGTCCTTCAGTGTAGCGTGTCAGCCGTTAATCCACTACATTGCATAGCATGATCCCCGCCTATATCGTTCTCTTTCATACCTGTGTCAGTCACATCCAACAGAGGTTGTGAGCCAAGGAAAAGGCGAACCTGGGTGGATATCAGCAAGACCTTCAACTTCGGTAACGCCAGTACCATTGCATCATAATCGTGTGCTAGAGGGAGTCATAAAGGTGGAAGGGTGTTGTGGCAGAATGTAAAAAAATATATGCACCAATTCTGTCTACAGGTTTGTTGAACGGATGTTTTCTCCTTAAAGAACAATATGTGCATATATATTTTTTATTTATCCTCTTTAACAATATGTGCAGGGCCCAGATGTGGTACAAATATGTACCATTTAGTTTGTAATATTGCCCCACATATGGTACAAATATGTTTCATTGGGGTTGCATCTTTGTCCAGGTAGAGCACAAATGTGCAGCATGTAGGTTGCATTATATCCCTGAATGTGGCACAAATAAGTCGTGGAGGTTATTTGTTGTGGTAGCAAAAAATTCCCTTGTAGGAACATGTCGTGGAGGTTGTATAACTACGCGAAAATATCATGACATATGACAGCAATGATTTAGTAACTCTTCAAAGTTTGCTTCACATCTCTAAATCTTATTCTGAATTCAAACTGTCAATGTCAATTCTAAGCAAAGGCAATAGTACTTTAAAGCTTCTGTATTTATTTGAAACAAATGCTAGTAATTGGAATGGAACACAGTATAAGCAGCAACTATATTTGGAAGGATTTTTGTGGGGGGGGGGGGAACCTATGTATGCAGGAATTTTTACCACAATCCCAACAATTTCCATAGTATAGGATGTTCAGTTACTGATCATTTCATAAGTGACCTTTTTAAAGGCAGGTATTGACAGTAGTGTGGCACCTATACAAACTATGATATAAGCAAAAACAATACATTCCCATCCCCACTACACTAAAGTTGCAAATGCCTAGCTGCATGGATAAAAGTATGATAAGGCTGATTTTATTAACAATTTTTCCTTATTCGTAATAAAGACAATACACCTCAATTAATAAGTTTAAGGACTGTGTGGACAATTTGCAACATACGCACCCACCAATTCAGTGTTTCTCTTGGTATACACCAAAGACACGTCAAAAACATCGCAATAGTATGCTGATTCGATGAAATATTTGCAGTATTACTTTAATGGGAAGGACACACTACACAACATTTGATGGCGCAAGAGAAAAGTTGTAGAAGCAGGAAAAAACATCAAATTGACATATTGGCTTACTGTTTTGGGTTTAACATATTTTGATTTCCAAAAACACATTGCAATATAAAAATCTGATCACAATTGTAAAGACCGGGTAATCCTAATAGTAATCTGTCTTGTCAAGAAAAGAGAACATGGACACACAATAAGGCAAGACGCACAAGTAAAATGTTGCCAGCCAGGTTCATGGCCATGGTTTAGTTAGCCTGGCAAGGTGTCAGCACACAATCCAGAGAAATTCCGGCAAGACAAAGACCAGATGGCGACGGGCACCTATTCCACCTACTTTCCACACTGACAATTGAAATTGCTACAATAATATACAATGTTTAGTGTTCAATTGACACCACATTTACCAATACTAGCGGGCAAGTGCCTTGGAGAAAGGTTAATAAAGTCTATACAGTGGAAATATTTGAATATTTGGATGAAGGTTGCAAGTTTCAGATCAATTTAATAAGTTTTATGTGAGAAGTTTAATTGCCCTTGCTAGAGTATGCCCTGATTTCGACAACTTTGATTGCTGTCATTCACTGTTTTTTCCAAATCTTGTTCAACAGGGATCTTCAAAAATGAAATTCAAACGACGGTTTCTAAAGTTCCTGAATAAAAATAAAAATTTATTAGATAGAAACCAGTGGATTTTATAAGTTGTATAAATGATGTAATACACATGCAAAGCTAACAATTGTAACTGACATTTTATACATTGTCTGTATGTGGCAAGATATTTCTTAAAGTTGACAGTTGCTGGCATCAAGTCTATTTAAACTGCCACTTACTTGTTTGGTACCTGTTTTAAGTCAGGAGAGATATGTGCGGCTCCATTCTGCATGCTTTCGTTGACCGATATATCAAATATCATAAGGTTGTTGGTATGCCTGCCTTGAACGTCTGGATTTTGACCTATCTTGTTTGATAACTGAATGTTTTTTTATCATGGTTGAGTTTATGTTTGCTCTGATTTTTGGTGCAGCTTCTCTATCATTGTTATTAACTGTTTCTTTGTTCTTTTTTTCATGAGAATCATTATTTCAACATTGTCAATATAACATCTTATCCTCTTTAGACATTCAAAGAATAATGTATTACTTGATGGCTATTCACGTCACGCTGTTGTGTCAGGTGAAGTTCAGGTTGATAGACATGTCATGATTATGGTGTTTTTAGATTTGCACTGATATTTTACTATGATATTGACACATAATGGCCTTCCTACTATTGGGTTGGAATTTATGGATGTAGGTAATGTGTTTGTGAACTATTTACCTGCTGGTAACAAACCATCTATGGTTCAGTAGTTTAACCTTCTGGGTCAAGAGATCAGGGATGGTAACAGAGAACTGGTCTGAAGGATCCTTTACATTGGCTCTCTGTGTACTGTCATCGTGTAAGCTCCAATCCTCCCAAATGAGCCAATTAAAAAAATCTTGCTCATCAATCTCATCTGCAAACAATACTCTCTTCAGTTCTAGAATTCAAACTTTACATTGCAGATAATTTTTTATGGGTGACTGCCTGTCTCAAGTCAGGAGTGAAATTTGTTTCTTCACATTGGTATTGGAAGAGAAATGTGGATGCTTTGGCAAGTCTGGAATCTCTTTGCTGTCATTGTTGGGTTTGGAATTAATGAATATGGATCATGTTTTTCTGTACGATTTGAAAATTACTTCTTTGGCTATGTTGTGTTGTGGGCTTTGTTCTCCGACTCATAGTTATAGTGGAGGTAGAGTGTGTTTATAATGCGCCAGATTCATAAATATCACAAAAACGATGTAGGCCTACTTTACTCTTTTGCTGTAAACTTAGGTGACTGACAAGTCGGGAGAACTAAAAGGTGATAGGCCTAACAGGTCTCTTTTCATTTTTGGCAGAAGTAATGAAATTTGTGTTTTGGGTGGTTAGGCCAAAACATTTTGGAAAAGAACTAGTGTCTGCAGTTAATGATGAATATTTCTGAGGTTGAGAGGACCGGTTTAAAACCACCAGTTGCCTTTTATGGGTGACTGCCTGTCTCAAGTCAGGAGTGAAATTTGTTTCTTCACATTGGTATTGGAAGAGAAATGTTGATGCTTTGGCAACTCTGGGATGTCTTTGCTGTCATTGTTGGGTTTGGAATTAATGAATATGGATCACGTTTTTCTGTACTATTTGACACTCAATAGAATTTCTAAGGTAAGCCAGATCCGATATGAGCAACCACATAAAGCCAACTTATATTTCTGCTGTCTACAATACAATATTCATACATTGGTTAGCTGAATCAATGTTAAAATCAATGAAGCAAACAGGTCTTTGACCTTAGGCCTTTTTGATCTTTCAGCCTGTGTGTGTCGTGAACATCACTGGCAACCTGTGGGGAAGTTTCTGGAACAGCACTATCCTGACAGGTCAATGGGGCTTCCAACATAGTCTCCAAATCATCTATCAAGCCATCTGTATTGAATTCTTCAACCTGCAAGGGTGTATAAGTTGTTTTGATCACCTAATGATTTTCCTGTAGATGAGTCGGTGAACAGCTCTGCCAGGTAGAAATCTATTGATTCTTCTTGTTCATTCTCATCATAAGCTATAGTTGTATTTAGGTTAAGAAAACTCATCCACATAGGGATGTGCTGATCTCTGTATATTTTGATATGATCCTGATGGACCACTGCTTCCTGTTTGTGACCCTTGATTCTGAACAGAACTGGGGACAGAACCTTAGTTGTCATTGCGGATCATCCCAAATTTTAGTTAATTTCTTACTCTAACCTGGTTTAGAAGCTATGTGGAGTTTATAATCAAAACCAGCAAGTTCATCTGTTCGCACACTAAGTTGTAGATCATTATCCTGTTTCTGCCTAGCCTGGGTAGTTTTACATTTCAAAGGACTATTTTAAAACCACCAGTTGCCCTTTAAGAGTAACTGCTTGTCTCAAGTGAGGAGGGAAACTTGTTTCTTTGCATTGGTGTTGGAAGATGAATGTTGATGTTTAGGTAATGCCTGTATCTCTTTGCTGTCATTATTGGGTTGAATTTTATGAATATGGGTAATGTTTTTTCTAAACTATTTAGCTGTTTAGTAGCTAACTCATGTGCTACCTTTATGCTTTCCTTTGGGTGTTTTACTTAGTCTGTAGCACTTTGATCTAAGGGTATTTCTCAAGGGAAGGTCTGAGGGTTTAGTTACCTCTCTGCCCAGCATAATCATGCTGGTAGAGAATCAGGTACTATAATTTACCATGGATCTGACTGCTAATGAGGTAAATATTTATACCATGGTTCATTGGATTTATCAACACAACATTGAATCATTGCAAGTAACAGCCAATTATAGCGTGTGACCTGGCCATAAACTCTTGGCCTATGTAGTACTGTGTGGGTATTAGAGATTTCTAAGACTTCACAAATGCTAATGAAGATTTTTGTTTCCAATAGTCGGCTGTGTGTATCTGTAGAGGGGAACCAAAATTGCATGAAACTACTTTTTCCCACAAATAATACAGGACTCCATCTACCAATTTCACTGGTATTTACACAGCCAGAGGTGTTTGCCTGCAGGGTTACTGAACTGTTTCAGATTCTAATCACTGAATCAAGGGACTGATATCAGGGTCTTTTGAATGTAGAGTCCCTCAGTTCCTTCCATGTATACCACTGACACCAATTATTCCCTCCCCCTTGGGCTCTTGATCCAGGCTCTCACAATGAAAGTCTTAGTCTTCAGGATCAGTGTTTGTTATCTGGCATGCCACCAGAGGAACAGTATCGACGTCCTCCTCAAATTGGATAATAATCTTTTGGAAGTACTTAAAACCAGGACATGGAACATCTTTTGATTATGGTCCATGCCATGTAACAATCACAGACCAAACTTTCTGTGGGTATTCTCGACAGACTGTTAGCATTAACATAATTTGCCTCACATATGCATTATTTTCATGTTACGATCATATTTGCTTTCCTCTTCAAGCCATCATGCCAGCTCTCCTGCAATGGTTTTAAATCTCAAAATCCATGCAGGACTACTGTGATTTGTCCTCGCAAGGAATATGGATCCCGCTTAATAACGACTGTACTGCCTATTGAATTGGACCACAGCAAGAAACTCTTTTTTATCATGCAGTACAGTCTCTGAGCAAAAGACAGAGCAAAACTACCATACTTCAGTGTTCTTTCACACACCCCTCCCCAAAACTGGCTGAGCTCCACCCATATGGCCCCATCTGAAGCATTACAGTCCAATACAAAGATGACTTCAGGCTCTGGAATCCCTAACATAGGTGCACATGTAAGGGCAGCTTTCTGGTTCTCAAAAGACCTGAAACAATGTTGAAAATAACTTACATATAGAACTTATCAACAAAACAATTTCCAAAAACTGATCATTACATATAAGAATGCATATTTTGCTAATAATATGGAGGATGGTCAGTGCGCATTTTGAATATGATGAATTTGGTTAATTGTTGTATAGATAACATTTATGTAAAATTTAGAGATTCTGTCCTTTGGCGAACCATAGGTTTTCCAATGGGTACAAATTGTGCTCCATTGTTAGCTAATTTATATTCATTTTACACACAAATATTTTTTTTTTGGGAAAATCTAACAACAGCAGACCATTGGCTATGTTGTACTGTGGGCTGTGTTCTCCAACTCATAGTTATAGTGGAGGTAGAGTGTGATTGTAATGTCCCAGATTCATAAATATCACAAAAACGATGTAGGCTTATTTTCTTTCTTTTGCTGTAAACCTCACTGACTGACAAGTAAGGAGAAATAAAAGCGATAGGCCTACCAGGTCTCTTTTCATTTTTGGCACAAGTAATAAAATTTGTGTTTTGGGTGGTTAGGCCTATACATTTTGGAAACACTATAGTCTGTAGTTAATGAAGAATATTTCTAAGGTTGAGAGGACATGTTTAAAACCACCAGTTGCCATTTATGGGTGACTGCCTGTCTCAAGTCAGGAATGAAATTTGTTTCTTCACATTGTGTTGGAAGATGAATGTTGATGCTTAGGCAACTCTGGGATGTCTTTGCTGTCATTGTTGGGTTTGGAATTTAGGAATATGGATCATGTTTTTCTGTACTATTTCACCCGTCTACCAAATTGATTGAGAATTAAAGGAAACTACAAATAATGACTCGGAATGTTCTTTTTTGGATATAATGATGTTTAATGATGAAGATGAATTGAAGTTTAAACTATATGACAAAGGAGATCAGTTCCAGTTTAATATTGTTAACTACCCTCACATGTATAGTAATATTCCTATTGGGCCTGGTTATGGCGTCTACGTGTCATTGTTGATTGTATTTGCTGGAGTATGCACTGATTTTGAAAACTTGATTGAGAGGACCGGTTTAAAACCACCAGTTGTCATTTATGGGTGACTGCCTATCTCAAGTCAGGAGTGAAATCTATTTCTTCACATTGGTATTGGAAGAGAAATTTTGATGCTTTGGCAAGTCTGGAATCTCTTTGCTGTCATTGTTGGGTTTGGAATTAATGAATATGGATCATGTTTTTCTGTACGATTTGAATTCTGCCACACTTTTAATTTTATTTGATAAACTCTTAAAAAGGGATATTCAAAAATGAAGTTGAAAACATTATTTTTGCAATTTGTAGATAAAATTTCAGTCCTTATTGTGCAAATATGAAGCAGATTTGAAATGTTATATAAATGAGGTTGTGAGCAAATGTTAATTGTACTCAACAAATTCAATGGTATATGTATGGAGCAAGATACCTCACCAAAATTGAGAGTTGCAAACATTAAATCAATTTACACCACCACTAGCTCTTAGTTAGTACTTGTCTCGAGTCAGGAGAGAGATGTTTACCTCCTTACTATCTTTATTTCTGGTGTATGTCTATGTTGATCTAACATTATTTCAACTTGGCTTGCTTGATGGCAGGTGATATTGATCATGGCTGAATCTTGATTACTCAGATTTTAGTGTAGCGTCTTTGACATCATTGAAAACTGTTGTTCACTTCTACGTTTTTTCATGACAGTCATTATTTTATGGATGTTATCTGTTTGATGCCAGATGCATGGCTTGACGAATGTTCAGAACTTGTAAGTAATTGGGCATGTTTATGTATACTTGTCATATTTGGATGGATTCGAAATTGGACTGAATTTGGATATCAATTTTGATAAGTAATGGTCACATCATTTGATGTTCCCCTGTCCAGTTAAATGTGGATTTTGGACCTGTCTGTACTTAAAAATTGAAGCTACATGGACAAACTCTAAAATTTCTTCCCTGTGGTAGTTGGCGAACCCAAGGAATGACTATACCCCTGTAGGCCACTCCTTGACAGCAGCTAATTTATGTAGACCCATAGCAATGCCATAGGCTGAGACCAATTGTCCCAGGAACTTACTTTTTTTGCTAAAACAGATGACATTTTTTTAAAATGTTAGTTTATGGTCCCTGAATCTCTCCAAAACCAGCCTGAGGTTTCTGAGGTAAAGTTTTTCTCACTATAAAAACCAGTCAGAGTGAGAAGGTTGGACTTTACCAAGATCTAACATGGACTTGAGGTGTTCTTCTTCACCTTCAATAACGAATGGGCCATGTTGCATCCTTTGTTTAATTGGCTGGGCATCTTGAGTGTTGATTTCCGTTTTAGTGAGGAGAAACAACCTAAATTTGGCGAATACAACTCAGTAATCAATCAACATTGTTTTCAAGGCGTTACTCTGTTCTTCATTTAAACATACACAGGATACCTCCCACAATTCTTGAAGATGTGAGGGCAAATTATGCTCATTTTTGAAAACCTGCAAGCTGAACATCTACCTGACCCTCAGCCTCACCGTCTACGAAAGAGTTTGAATTTGCCTGTCTGGCTACTTTCACTTCTCACATCTGAGGCTCATTGGCAAGCCAACAGAATCCTTACATATACCAAGATGCCTCACTACCCTTAAGAGACAGTCACCATTGGGCTACCCCCTATCACTCAATGGCAAGAACCAACAGTTCAGTTTTTCTTTGAAAATAGGTGTAATCACGTATTCAATAGTGTTCCCTTCCTCTAGAAATGCTTTAAGTCGGGAGAACTAAAAGGTGTTAAGCCTACCAGGTCTCTTTTTATTTTTGGCAGAAGTAATGAAATTTTTGTTTTGGGTGGTTAGGGCTACACATTTTGGAAAAGAACTAGTGTCTGCAGTTAATGATGACTATTTCTAAGGTTGAGAGGACCGGTTTAAAACCACCAGTTGCCTTTTATGGGTGACTGCCTGTCTTAAGTCAGGAGTGAAATTTGTTTCCTCACATTGGTATTGGAAGAAAAATGTTAGTGCTTTGGCAAGTCTGGAATCTCTATGCTGTCATTGTTGGGTTTAGAATTGATGAATATGGATCATGTTTTTCTGTACTAATTGGGTGAACATTCTGTGATGTGGAATCACCATTCTCGCTAGCAGTGTTGCTTCTGAAACATGCTGTTTTTTGGTCCCTTTACAATATATATTGGCCAGGATTACCTGCTCCCCAGTGGAAACTGCCAATTTTTCAAGGTCCACAGTACATTTTTTGGCCATAAGAAAATCTAATTTCAAAATTACCTTTTACGGAATGGGTGCTACATATATGTACCAATGTGTACTTCTATTTTCCAGTGTCATGTTTACACTATTTACTTTTACAACCTGCATGTCACTTCCTTTAGCTGTTTTTTAAGCAGAACTGGTTCTCCTGCTTTGACATCTACCCCTTTTTGTTGGGCAAATTCAAGGCTAAAACAGTAACCTGTGTCGCTGTGTCCAACACAGCATCGACTTCATGTTGATTCACCTGTCATTGAAAAAACAAGATAACACCCATTGCTATTCCTTTCTTAAGAGACTTTCCTAACTGCCGTATTTTTGGACATTGCAGATGTTGAATTTCTCTTTTCGACCATGCCAACTGAGTGCTACCTATTTACACTATATACATCATTGCCGTTATGAGCATCTTATGGTGAATGCTGGCTGGTCTCCTCCACCCCTACTCTTTTAAGGGTAGTGTCCAACTGGTTTTGAATAATTGCATTCATTTTGAGATTTTTGGACATTTTAGTAGACATATATATATTGTCAATCAGTTGTCCAATTTTGTAGTTCTAGTCCCAAAACAATCTGAAGAAAGTGAGAGAATACTTTTAATGCGAACATTGTAATCAGTGGGCCTCGTTAGCTGTTGAATCTTGATTACAGACATATTATAGGTATTTACAAGAAATGGTCCAGCTCATCTGGATATTCCCTAAAACAATCGTCAGATTTTGCTCGAATAGAAACTGTTTACTGGAAACATTCTTTAGGGCAAAAAGGTATCCTAGAATTTGAAATGAAGAGCTCTTTCTTAAATGTGTGTCAGAATTGAAGAGTCCAGCAACTTTTATCAATTTTAACAAAATCGGCTATTTTGCAATTTTTGTGTCATCATTGTGGAAAAAAAAGATGCAGTTATGAAAAGCCATAATACATTTTGCAAATACCTGTATTGAGATTATAAAAGCACAAATTTAAGGTTTATTATATCGGAATTCTACATCAAGATATTGAAATAGAACCCTATACTGCAATGCAAAATAGTAAATTAGAAATTCTGAGAAGTGGAAATGTATGTAGCTTGCCAGTTTTATAAATGTATGATAGCATTCTCACAGGAAATACTATTTTAAATGAGACATTGCAATTTTCTATGCTTCACATACAAAAAGATCACTTTTGTTTTGTTACGAGATGGCTCTTTGGGTATCCTTGTGACAAAAATGGCTTATTTTGAAACACATTATTCAAAGGGTGAATCACAAACAGATCCACAAAAAACAAATATATATTAGAGCACACGACAGATAAAAATAGCTTATTTAGAAGCCTATATTATTCAATGGTAAACCATTCACAAATACACCAATACAAAATATATTATAGTATACCAGACCTCAAAAATGGCTTATTAAGAAGCTTATATCATTCAATGGGGAACCACACACAGAATCACAAAATACAATGTATTAGAGCATACAGGTAATGGCTTAGAAGAAGGCTTACATCATTCGGTGGTGAACCACATACAGCTTCACCAAATACAAAATATATTAGAGCATATAAAAGCTTTCAGTAAACTAATATTCACATAGTAAACGCTAAAACACTATCGGGAATTTATCATGCACCCTGGTAACTATGTGCATGGGCCTGACAAATTCAGATGCCTGACACTGATCTGCAGCACTCCATCTATTTGTTAAAGACAGCCTTGCAAGCCTAATCCTATCCCCACTGTGATTGCATTTTACTTACTGAACCTATAAGTTAGGCCTTTCTTGACCATTCAGAAATAAGCAAGAGTGACAGTCACTCAACCAATTCCTGGAATGCTGACACTTGGCATCTAGCTCTCTCACACCCTAAAATTGCTTTTGCTGCAACTGAAACCAGCAACCATTGTATATTTCATATGACAGATTAACGTGCATGTTTCTTATCAATCAACGCGTGGCAGTATCCATACGTTGTTATTCATGAATGCTGTTGTATTGCATACATTGTTACTGACCTTCAGAATGTATAACAACTGTCAATTGTAACTATCAAGTTGGCTCATTAAATTGTTTGAAAATTGTAGTCATAATGTCGGAACAAACAAAACATATCAATTCAAAGAGTTGTGATAATGTCACCAGCAGATTTTTCTTACCGATGGACACGGCTGTCTACAGACTGCAGCCTGGCCCATTTGTTCTTGCTCAGACCTCTTTTGCTTTTCAAACTCGTCGCCTGTGGTCATTTCACCTTCAAGCAAAAAGACAGTATTTCCAACAGAAACATTTACAACAAGCGAGGTCTCCCCAGTCTACCTTTCATACTGCAAAAATGAAGTCAGCATTAAAGGAGGGCCATAGATCTATGCCTTCACTTCATCAATGGGTATTTAACAAATTTATTAGACCCATAAAATGAATGTGAGGTACAAGAACATCCATATTGGTAAAAAATCAACAAGTTCTTGTAACTAATCTTTCAACCAAAAAGCAAAATAAAACCGTTACGCAATTTAAAGTGGTTACATTGCACACACACGTGTGTATTTGTAAATCCCTTGCCCACAGTGTACTAAAGTGTAGTTTTACTCATATTATATTTATGCCTGGTACTGTAGTCTGAACCCTGTATTATTGCTTGCTGAGAACAAACAGATGGAGAGGATATTCTTATTAGAGTGTAGAGGGACAAAGTAAAGTATTGCAAACTACAGTTGGCCTATTGAAGTTTGTCTTGATTTTTACATTTTTTGTCTGTTGCCCCTCATAAAACGTGGTGATGCAAACATTGTTTTTCCAGGCTTTTTGGAAATGTGTGTATACGCAGGGCAGTAACAAGAACGACAGCAACATATCAGACTTCAATACTTTATGCTGTGGATTTACAAGCGATGGGAAAAATCCATTACGATGCTTATCTGGAAAAGGTTGGGGCCTTCGGCAATTTCCAGAAAATGATGGTGGCTCTCATGTGTGGAGTTAGTCTTGTGCAGTCATGGCATGCCATGAATATGGTATTTGTAGCTGGTATTCCAAAACACTACTGCAAACCACCTGCATCCTTAACCTCTAACATTACATTAAGTGTCGCAGCTAATCTATTTATCCCCCTAGACAATGGACAGTTTTCTACCTGCAAAATTTTTGGCACACAAGATTTGGGTTACTATGATGGCAATTTGACGGCTTGGAGGTCAGGAAATCGATCCATTCAGACCTGTCGTAATGGGTGGATTTATGAGAAAGACGTTTATACAAATACTATCGTTTCACAGGTAAGAAACAATTTTCTGTTTACCAGCATCATCATCACTTAGTGTGTACTGGCAAAAAATGCACACATTTCTTAAGAATTTTCCATTTTTAATGTAGCTGGGCCAAAACTTATGCTCAAATCACCGATGTTTCTCAGCACATACTTACACACACATACACACACAGAGAGAGAGAGAGAGAGAGAGAGAGAGAGAGAGAGAGAGAGAGAGAGAGAGAGAGAGAGAGAGAACGTAAAGGTATAAAAATGGGGTCGCCTATACAGTAGACACTTCAATATTAGTCAAGGTACTTTGCCTGGTGTCTTGAGTAATATTGAACTGTCTACTGTATGGGCAACCCCATTTTTATAATACTTTTACTTTTTTTCGAAACCTGTTACGTAATATCAACCTATGAGATATGGTAATGCACCATGATGCTTATAAAATATGCTGTCGTGCTAAAATAAATCTTTATTCTGCATCAAGTGAATCAACACACGGCTGTGAATCAACCGAACCCCTCCCCCCCAAAAAAAGGGATTGCACCATGTAAAAATACCTATCATATTGTAGTGCTTTGGCCTCCTGAATCGGAACTGAGATTCTGCAACTTTATCAGCAGACTCAGCATAAAATTCAATATCTTTGAGTAAATGGATACAAGGGTGATAGGTCTATCACTTTTAACATTGTTTGGATTCATGGTAGACTCAAAAATTATTCCCATTTCAAAAACACCAGGGATCACACTGTATGGCAGCATACTTGTAAAATTAATATAGATGCATGATGTTTACATTACATAAGGCTTTGGACTTCCCATATTTAAATGTTCAGTACATACCATCTGGACTAGCAGGAGGACACCTCTTGCAAACCAAAAAAGTTACCCCCCTCTGTCAACATTGGGTATGTGTGTGGGGAGTTTGTTTATTTTATTTTATCGGTATCTTTACCACTTTTGGAAGGATGTGGTGGTCCCAAAAAGGACCTTTTTGTTTGTTTGAAGCCTTGACGCATCGGTAGCAGATGTTACCACCATGCTTCTTCAAACAAGCGTGGACCCTCTCTGGGGAATGTTTTATGTAGAGTGCAATTAAAGTTGGACTTTTTTTCATGAAGGCTTCAGAGGTTAGAGACATTACCAAATAAGGAAGAAACATATTAAGAACAATTTGGTTGCATACATCAGGTGATATTCCACAATTATGTAGAGGAAGAATGTGAGGGTAGGTTTTTCGGGTGGACAATCTTACAACAATTTCTTTAACATAAATTTTGTCATGTCCTCAGATAATTTTTATTAAAACTAAAACATTAAAATCAGAACAATTATGAAAAAAAAATCAAAGATCACAGATGCCCATCGCCCAGAAATGCACACTAGTACCAATAATGAGCTGTTATTAAATATCCATTCATCAAAGTTCATCTAGTAATCCTATAGTTAATCGAGGTTCATTGGCAATATTCATGTATTTAAAATAAAGTAATGTCCAGTAAATACTGAACCAGCGTAAATAAATGAATGCTCATTAGATGCATATTTAGACTTATTAAAGTCCAGGTATTCATGATCTTGTTGTTCCCAGCATCTCGCTGCACCTGCTCATGTATCTACGATATTTGACTTGTCAAAATTTGCAAAAATGTAACAGATTGTATCCAATATTTGCCAACCTATTATGTGCTTAAGTCGCATAATCAAGAAAATTACTGGATGAAAGGTATTTATATTAGCAAAGATTAGTGTCCACTATTATGTATATATACAAGAGTACCTGAGCGCAGACTCATCAATTATAAGCCACTGGAAGACATGATTTGGTTGAGTGTTGAGGGTCCATGGCGACCACTGGAATGCACATATGTATACAGGTTATGGAATTCTGTACATCCATAGCTAAGTAGGTTAATCTACTAAATGAGCAATACATGCATAGAGCCCCATCAGCTGGTCACTGACACAAGACCTGCATATTGACAGTAATCCCTACAGTGTGAAGTACTACTCTGTCGACAATTAAAGTGATTTACCATCCAGAGTTGAATGTGTGTGGGATCCAGGTTCTGGTTGGCCTGGCCCAATGGTCCATGTCAGAATCAGTAGTCATAGTGATGTATATAAAATTGTTCAGAGCATAGACCTCGATATATATATACGGGGGCGGGGTCAATATATCGAGGTCTATGTTCAGAGGCAGTGTAAAATGACCAGCGTGGCTACAAAACAATGTCCTGAAAGCAGTGCATAGAGACACAGTTTTGTACAGCACAGGGTAGTAAAACCAATAGTGTCTTGTCAGTGTGCAATAGATGTCCAGCATTTAGAAAAGAGTGGTTCAGTGAAATATAACATAATAGTATATATATTGGCGTCTGGTCGCCACAATGAGAAATCTGACTTGCAGGCAACACCAAGAGTCATCAACTGAGTTAATGAGGGATTGCCGATCAGTATTCAATACGTGAGACATCTTGGGTGGCGTTTTGATGCTCAAACTGCTGAGGGCGGTCTGGTGATACAGTCGTTGGTGTCATGGCTGATTGATGCAGAGGTCTTCTTGGGAGGATGGCAAGAGCAACCTGCCGGTGGACATCAGACTGCAATGGAATGGCTGGAAGTAACTCGCAATCAGCGCTAAAGGGACCATTCATGTTATCACTGTGCACATTACATACAGATCTGACACATTTCCATGGCAAAATCTACCAATATGGATAATATAAAATACTAATGGAATTACGCCCCAAACAGATATACAATTGCAGCAATCATGATAGGATTTGTTTTCACATCAAAAAAAAAAAGAAGATGGCTCTTGTAATTTTATAGTTAGCATGGTGGAGAACTTGCTATAATTTGGCTGCAAGGGGCTAACTTGCTGCAATAACAGGGAGGTTACATCAACTTGCGAACTCAATTTCTCTACAGATACACTTGAAAAATTCCAAATTTTAGACTATAAAGAAGTAACATCAGCAGGAGTGCAAAGGACAGTTTGGACTGAGGATGTGAACTAGCGTTTGAAATATGATAATAGTTTAAAATGACGAGACATATCAAGACATCCCGATTCATTGTAATAATCTGAACAGGCTGAATGATATAATATGGCTGTAGACGATCAGCAGAGTTAGCAGGACAGTTTTATGTGCAGGGTAAATTTAGAAGGAGAAGCAATGAGCCATCTCCCATTTTGTAAATAAAATGCCCATTGAAAAGCGACCATGTGCAGACAGCTTTCACTTACAATTAGGACTGATGGCAAATTGGTTTTTGAAAAACAAGGCAGAAATACATATAAAGCTGTGTATCATACTTAAGAAAGGTTGCAAAAGGAACAATAAGATGTGTTTGCAAGGGTACATTTTGAAAGTGCCTTGTTACTTAGCGATACAAAATCAGTTTTGTCCTGAGCGACTGCCAAATATGTGGCGTAAAATTCATGTTGAGCCATTAAGTTTAGCTTTGGATGTGGTATAGGCAATGTAAGTGCTTCATAGAGTGGTAAAGAGTGCATGGCGTCTAGCTAAAGGAATTACAGTAGCTATATGAAAAACTTTCTTGTATGGAATAAACACAGTATGCAAGTGTCTGTAGTACTACTTAATATTTTTCATTGGGTAAGTTGGAAAGGTAAACGCAGCTGGAAGAAGGTTGAACATTTTGCATAATGCATATTGCAGTTTATCAGGGGTGAAAAGACTCATGGGCAATTTTCCCTTATTAGCATTAATAGCAGTTTACAGTGTCTGAATGTCCAAATGTGTTTGACGAAGAGAAAAATACAGTTTGTGGAACAAATAATTTAATTTAGCATGGAGTTGCAAAAAAATAAGTAGGGGTTCCATGGTTAAGACTTTTGACCACATTTGAGAAACATAGGTATGGAGTCTTTGTGTAGTGTTCACAAGTTTGTTAAAATTCCATCTATTTTCTTACACCAGTGAAGGTGTTTTGTTTAGAAGCGGTAAACCATTTTCAAGTACTTCAACAGTTTGTAGTTGGCCTAGCTTTAATTTCTGATAACTTTTTTGCAATTTATTCAAGTCTGCTCACAGGAAGTTCCAAACAAGAATGTCAAAATTGGTGCCATAAATCTGAGTATAGCACCCTTTGGTTGTCTTGGTCTATTAAATCTGTTTTCACCAGTCAACAATGTATACAATTGCCAAAGTATACATTGTCAAACTCAGCCGCTGTAATTTCGGCTGTGTGGTTGGTTAAAACAGCAAAGTGTAGTTGTTCTCTTTGGTTCATTGTGGTCAGTTTTTGAAAAGCAGAACTGACTGCAGTGAGTTCTGATCCAAGAGCCTTCATCTGCTGTTGGCATGGAGCCAAGCTGACAGTAAATGACAACATCCTAGTTGAGTAAGTGGCAAATACATCCTTGAGAGGTGTAAAATACATGTGGACATCGGCAGTCCCATATGTGTTGTGAACAAGCAGAAGTGTCAAGAAGAACCATAGAATTTCTGCCAAAGATAAAAGATTAGCATTCCTAAGTATATATTCTGGCTCATATAGTTAATTTAGATTATCTTTCAGTTATATTACTCATTAAACAATAACAGAAAAAAAACCAGTAAGAAATCACTTGTACAGTTTGACAAAAATGTCATGTGACTGATAACTTGAACAATGACATACATAAGTATGATGCACAATAAGGTCATTGTGACACCTATTCTGATTACAGCACTTTTAGCCCAATTAAACACGTGCCCTTGCTGGCTAATGGCCCTACAGCACTATATGATACATGAGACTACAGATGCTTCCATAACGGTCAGCAATAAGGTCATTACAAGCCTATCTGCTTGTAAAATAGTAAAATTTGTTCTGTGACAGATATTAACAACAAGTTGGTTGTCCAATCTGCCATGACATATAACTGTGTGAGCCCCTCATGGACCCTCAAAAGAGACAAGTCTTATGCTTCAATAACAGAGCAGATCCACTGATTAACTCCACTCATTTGTGACTTTCATACAGGGGTATGGCCATATTTGTGGTCCATTGTAGTAATGACCTTGTATATATCACAAATTGAGTAGGACTGCAATTAGCAACATGTACAGAAGCACTAATAAAATACCTAGGGTGAGTATAATCCCCGGGGGCATTGTATTATGTGAAAGAAAAGCACCTATATTCATTGGTACACTATCAAGCCATTTGAAGCACTTTGGTACCATGGCTTCTTGTGGGCCTTAAATAACACCTAAGTGCTTGTGCGTGACCTGTGTTTGTGGTCTGGGTCTGAAATGGTAACATCTGGTTAAGAAATATTATATTTTCATTGCATTCTCTTGACTTAAATACAAATGACTTTTATTCTTTTCTGACTTGCCCTATAAATTTACTGTTTATATCCAAAGATTATTAGAAAGTTTGGCTACAATAATTTAGTTTTTAGACTTGTCAGTTTTGCTACTCAGCTTTATCTTTTGGCATCTTTCTGTTTTAATATTCACTTTCAGACATTTTAGGCTTGCATGTTTTCTGTCAGGTTAACCCCCCCCCCGGGGGGTCTATTAGTAACAAGCAGCGGCCTACGACAGTTACATGTTTGCCTAATTGTACTTAAAATCCTGTTAAGAAAAATTGTTTTGATAACATGTTTTTGGCATGAATGCTCATGACTTTATTCTTTCTGACATGCCTACCTGCATATTTACTCAATATTAAAAAAAAAAATGAAAATTGACAGTATGTTCTTGAATGTCACCAACCTGACACATTACGTTGATACATTGACTCAGGGTTGGCAGTGAAATAGAGCTTAATTGTTTGAGGGGTAGGTGTCATCATGGAGTTTGTTTCACATTTCTGGTGCAGGATGTCCATTGTTGCAGTCCTTGTTAGGATTTGGCTTGGTTTGTACAGGTGGTCTAGCTGCAACTTTTTATCTTACAATCACTGGGACTAAATGTAATGCCCCAGCTAGTTTCCACTTCAGTTATACACTGGTGGGTGGTTTGAGTAGGACAAGCTGTGAAGCTAGAAAGGGTACATATTGTTTCAGTGGTAGGTCAAATTGTTCTTATCTGAACCTGTACTATAAAAATTTAGTAATAATGGTTTGTTTGACAGGTGTTCTTCTTTCATAATGAAGCTCTGCATTTATAGGCAAAACTTCACGTATTTAGCTAATTCATCAATTGCCACGTTCATATTTATTCTTTATTATGTGGGTTGTCTTTGCTGAATATTTAGCTTGGACAAGGAGCCGCTACTGAGTAGTTACCTGATGAAGACCCTTTAATTTATTTGGGCTGAGACAGCCTATGTCAAACTTTTTCAGAGGAACGTGGACAAGATGGACAATAGTAATTCTATATGTATGTAGGTTAGACAGGGACAGGCTAACTTATGGAGAGTAAAGAGTTCGGACCACGGAATAGGGTAATGACTAGTAGAAAGTGGTTCTGGGCAAAAAGACAAAAATACAATTACAGTATCAGCAAATTATCTTATCACGTTAAATAGATGCATATGCACGAATCTTTGTTATAAGCACATCTGACATTTTGTGCTGAATTTGTAATGTAAAATAGTGCCGAAGTGTTTGTATTAAGGGTAGAATACACTAAAGTCCATAAAGCCAGAATGTTTCAGACTAAACAATTTACCAAAATTCTATAAAAAAAATGACCACAAAATTTACTGAAATGCCTCGAAAATCCATTGCCATATGGCACTAAGTTTCTATTTCATTTGGTAAGAGTAGAAGTAGTAATGTAACCTCCTGCATGAGGTCCAACATTTTCCAAATATACAAACTCCATAACACATGAGTGTGTTATAGTGATGGGAGAGCCATAAAAGAAGCACATGTAATTGACAATTCCCATTTATGTGCTTTTTTTTTTTTGAATAAATTGTGATTGGTTTGTGCTTTTTCAGGGTGACAATTTTGGTGAAGCTGGCATCACAAACACAAATACAAATCGGGTTTAATTGTAGGTTTTCATATATAGTAATATGGGCACAATAGGTCCATAATTGAGTGCATCAATAGCTTAGCAGATCTAATGAGTATATTAAGTCATCCTTCAAAACACAGGAAAGCATGCCATACTCTTAGCATTTGGTCAGCATGTTGACACAATGGCAAGTTGGCTTGAAGTGGTACCAGAGGTAAAATATGGAACAATGAATAAAACCAAAATACACGATACTGTAGCAGTATGCAAGTACTTTGGAAGAGAAAACCAAAAGCAGCATCAAGGAAGGATATCTTTTTGAGAAGGCAGACAAGGCACTAAGAGTTTCAAGAACAATTGTGAAAAAAAGATTGTAGTCCATTCAGTGGTTGAAAATACAGGGATCATGTCAAAACGAAGAAAGAAAATACTAGTTAATTTTGATGAAGAAGTGATAAGACAAACTGTGTTTAAATTTTATAAGGAGATGGATCTACCCATGCTTACTATATGAAAAAAAAGTATTTGAACCTGATTATTGTATTTTAACTGTTCATCTATGGTTTGTTTTGAAGCCACCTGGGTTTTGCTGATGCAAAACAACAGACAAATTGTTTTAAAGAGGGCAGATGTTACCAATGCATGTGCAATTTTTTTGAGAGATATTAAAAGGGATACAGGTTTCTTGGTTATATATACCAATGAAACATGGGTAAACCAAAATGATTGTTGAATGTATACATGGCTGCCAGGTCTCCAGAAGTGTGGAATGTCATCTGACAAAGAACACAGCATTCTTAGTGATATATCAAAGCTACCAAATATGCCCATTAGTGAAGGACAACACTAATACTACGTGCAGGAAATAAGGATGAAGGGTTTATTCCGAACTGTGAACTTGCATTTGTCAGCGATCAAAATGATGCATACTACCATGGTAAAATGAATACCCCAAATTTCATGAAATGGTTGGAAACCTCCAATTAACGACATCGACTGATAATACTACATGCAGGAAATACGGATGAAGGGGTTATTCCCAACCGTGATCTAAAATTAATGCCAAAAATTTCATGAAATGGTTGGAAACCAAATTTATCCCTGCATTGAAAGGGCCAAGTGGTGTGCTTATTCTTAACAATGTAGTTCATCGTTACAAGAGAATAGAAAACAGAATATGTCCCAAAATGAGCCACAGCAAGGCTGTCATGCAGGAATGGCTTCACTGTGGCACTATTAAATAGAATCGGAAAGTAACAAAACCGGAACTTTATCAAATATGTAAAAGGAACAAGCTTCCCCAATTGTATTTAACTGGTGTCATTGCCCGGCAGCAGGAACATGTAATGCTCCGTAACCCTGTCCGTCAGCATGAATTCGATGCCATTGTATTGATATGGGCCAAGGAGAAGCATTTATAGCTGATAGAAATAGAAATTTCAAGGTTAAAGATATCACAGACCTAGTGCCACTTGATTTTGAAAATATATCTATCGGAAATTGACGCAAACTGTTCAAAATACTGAGAAAATAAACAAATACTATTGGGAAACTGAGGGGTTTACAGAGGAGATTCACTTGGTGATTATACATTTAGTTAAGTCTAAACATATTTATTTCAAACTGGATTGCCCAAATAGTACATATTTCTTCAGACATAGAGACACATAATGTATATACAAGACGCACAGGACAAATACAAAATGACTTTGCACCTCAAGGGATGGCAATTGAATTGAACTTTAAATTTAAATCCAGCCCAACTAAATATCTCTGTAGACGAATTCCGCTAAATATCTGCCAACATGACACACTTCAGGTGGTGACTGAAGAGGAAGAACTCTGCTGCTTATAACTCGTCCACCACACCAAGTGGACTAAGCATGTAAAGGCCTGCTGAGCAGTCGAATGTCAATAAATAATATCCACCCGCTGCTGAGCATGGCTGAAGCACCTTGGTGGCATTTTGACACTGTCACTGTGGAGCCACTAATGTGCTCAGAAGCTCCATTGTTCCTACGCCACACTTTGCCACTGTCCAGCAATCAGCATGCTAATCCACGGGCACAATGTACATTCCTCGAATACAATAATCAGTTATAATATATGAAAGAAACATTATGGGTAGCACATGAAACAAATACACTAGATAATTTTAAGTACATTTCAGCGTCACTTAATTTCATACAATGGGTAAAGTATAGGATAAAATACTCAGTTACGACATAAAGCATCTTGTATCCACGATTTTGCACAGCTTTGAAAATTAATTAGTTATATTCATCTGGAAGTTCTTTACTCCCAAATAAAAAATATTAACAAGCAAATTGCTACTGACATGCAAGATTAAGTTTGAATGAACACCGGGAGCTATTAACAGAATAGTGATATTAAGAACATTCTTTCTTTCATGGGCACATTTGGAACAATAGAGACAAAAATGGGTAAAATCTTCCACCCGGTGAAAGTAGGCACATGTAGGTTGCTGGATTATGTTAACTTTATGAAGATTGGAATTAAGTTCCTAATCGTATTACGTATGACAAATACTAGCAAATTGCTCACCACATGAATACAAATTCAGGACTTTGTCAAACGCAAGCATAGTGGCTCTGCGTTTGGGCTTCAAGATCTGCAGGGATACGGAGTTTTTGTTCTGCTATCAGTGAGGAGATTGCTCCATAGGTTGATGGCATCAAGGACGAAAGAATCTTCGAAACGTTGAGTTCGGCATTTGGTGGGGCATAGACTACTGGTACACCTTTGGCAGAGCATGCAACTAACATTTGCAGGAGCAGAATGGATAAATAGGCTGGTGTTAGTTTGTGGTACATTTTGTAAAAAGAAGCAGTTTGTAGTAATTCGGTCCATTGGCTAGCGTTGGCCAACCAAGTTTGTGTAACATATTTGTGTGTGATGTGTGTCTTAGTGTTCAAGTACATATCATGCCACCTTGAAACTGAATCGACTCCATTTAGTCGCACATACCCATCCCCCACAATTACACAGCCATATTCAAGAATTGGCCTGGCCTGCACGTAAATAGTGGCTGATAGTTGCATTGGCAGCAGTTCACCTGAATATGATGAAAGCAGCAATGAGGACGGAAGCACAGATCTAGAATCACCGGTTTTCACATATTAGGTTTAGAGATGTCCCCTGATCAGTATTGTAGGTTATAGTGGGATCCGAGCCTGAGTACATCCAGCTGGTCCATTAATTATTGCTACACCCTGGCCCACATATACATAAACTGCTTCCAATATCACTCACTTTTTATGGTTATTGGATACAAAATCCCACAATTCTGGTGCACTATTCACTCATGCCTATGGATATGGCATTTACTTGCACATCTCAAAATATATATTATTTCTATCCTGATATTTCCTAGATGTAATTTTAAATTATTTTCTTTCTTCAATACATTTAACTCTAAGGACTTAAACAGTATTATATGAAGTTAAACATACATAACTGTGGAGTGCCAAATGTTTTGGATATCAAATTCACTATACGTAATAGTGCAGATAAAGTTTGTAAAATGAAACATTGGGCTTTATTTGTGGGAATGTCAAGTGCATTGAGAACTTACAGCTTGCAACGGGTAGTATGTTTTATATTGACTTCAATACAGGAACGCATCAGCTTGTCTCTGCGGGTACCTAACAATAATGAAGCTGAATAAAAGCACCGCAAAGCGCTCAGAACCTTATGCATGTGTTCAATGTGTCTAATCAGTGCTATACTGATGACCGTTTTATGTGTGCTGGCTTACATGGAGTCAAGCCCCCAAAGTGATGATTTTGCATCTCTGTTTTTAGTGGGATCTCGTTTGTGATGATGTCTGGAAACGTACTTTGGCCTCAACGCTGTTTTTCTGTGGCCGTTTGGTAGGGGCATTTATTGCGGGACATTTATCAGACAAGTAAGGGTACCTCTTGTTGCTACACTTAATGGAACTCTTTATGAGTGATTGGGAGTCAAATTCGTTGTCATTGGAAAAATCATTTTCTTCAAAAGAAACGTGGGCAAATAAGGACATACGGCATGTCTGACTGAGAGTGCAAATTTGTGTTTTTAACTGCTGAAGATTTTCAAGTAAATGTTTTTCTTTATCTCAAAATTCAAAGCAACTTATTGGTGAATCCTTTCGAGCACCCTACACTTCCAGAAAGATACTAGCAAAGTAGGTCCCTGATGGCTGCTGTGCTCAATTGACTGTGTAGTCACAAGGGCTGCGTACCACATCCGTACGCTATGAAAATAAAACGATCCCCTTAATAACCTAATGTTAAGGTACATCACCAAATGTTTCTTTTTGCAGATTCGGTCGTCGCACGGTATTCTTTTCTGCCTTGCCAATTCAGGTTGTCTGCGGTTGTGTGGCTGCCTTTGCGCCCTACTTATGGCTTTTCTACTGTTTCTATTTCCTGCAAGGCATGGCCCAAGTCGCTATCTATCTCCCAATGTATGTCTTGAGTAAGGATCTCTTCTGAAAGTATACGATTCGATGTAAGAAACACAAAAAGAAGACAAGCAATAATCTTTGCTTGTGCCAAATGAAGTAATTATTTTTTCATCAAATCTTATAGGAGCTCTAAAGATATTAAGCAACGTATTGATACATTTCATTTGAGTCCCTTTCCAGATTGGGTGAAATAATTTGCGAGTGTCATTGCATTGGTAAGACCCTTACATTATTGTTTTTTGGGGGTGGGGGTGGGGGTGGGGGGTGGGGGTGGGGTGAAGATTCCCGCATTTCCCACTATACCAGAAATATGGGTTTTTTTATAGATGTGGATGGATGATCCACACAGAATATCGAAATAATATTTGAATATAACTATACTAACAATTTATATCAATGGCCAGAAATGAATGTATGAAGACGTGTCAGTACTAGAAACTACATTCATGTTACAACTCTTGTAGCATTGGAATTAATGGGACCCTCAAAGCGCCACATACCTGGGTTTTGTGAGAAATTTTGCTATGCAGTTGGCGAAATGTTGCTTGCTCTGTTGGCCTTTGCAATAAGAGACTGGCGGTATCTGGAGCTGACCATCAGCGTTGTGCCCTTGCTGTTTTGCATATATCTGTGGTAAGAATATGTTTAAGTGAACACATTAAGAAACGCTTTGCAGACTTCACACTTGTCGTTCCCCGCCACGGAAGGTGCGGGTGGTCGTGACATAGAGGTAATGATGATAGGAACAATCAGTCTGTCGGGCAGTCCATCATGCTGGCAGCATATGTATGGAACCCGAAAAGATAAAATAATAAAATACATACCAGAAATGCATCATACCAAGGGCATGTTTCAATAAGAGACTGGTGGTATCTTGGGCCTGGCCGTCAGCGTTGTGTCCTTGATGTTTTGCATCTTTCTGCAGTAAGAATACGTTTAAGTGAACACATCGAGACACTCTTTGTAAACTTCAGAATTGTTGCCCCCCCCCCCCCACCAACGCGGGTGTGCGTTTGGGACATAGAAGTAGCGAGGATAGGGACAATCAGTCTGTCAGTCAGTCCATAAATCTGGCAGCTTATTTATAGAACTTTAAAAGATAAAACAACGTAATTTATACCAGAGATGCATCATACCAAGGATAGGAGGGCATGTACACTGTTGGTTTTTTCAACTGGACCTACTTTTAAGGTCACAGAGTCCACGAATACGTATCCAGTGCCATTGAAGCTCTGCCCTTGATATTTGCAACAAAGAACCAATGTGGGAGGAGGTTGAACGCAAGTTGCATCGAATAACTTTGACCTTTTTTAAGGTCACAGGCCCAGGAACATGTCCATTCTGGGACAGTTTGATTTTTATATCGAGTACCATTGAAGCTTTAATATTTAGAACAAAGGGCCTAAGTAGGAGGATGTTGTGTGTAAGATATTTGGATGACCTTGACCTATTTTCAAGGTCACACTGATCTGTGCTAAAGACGCATCGCATGCAGGTAAGGAGTATCTATCAATATTACTTATCTGTAGATAATACGACGTTATTAGAAATACCAATACATTTCGTCTACATCAATGGGTAACAAAGCCAACACACACCAAGGGACGCACAAGAGAACTAATCTTCCTAATATATTCTGCAACTGCATCGATACAGATTACGGACCATCTCATTTCTTCTGGCTCTTTAAATTAAACAAGTACGTAGTCCAACGAAACGCTTATACATGGTGATACCTACATTAAACACTACGTATACCTAACACGCAGCCAATATCAGCACCTCTTTGAAAATCAAATGCACATCTCTTTCCATAAAAAAAAAATCCCCATAAACTACAATTCTTTCAATTTTTATATTCAGGCTTTATTATTGATAAGACAATCTTCTAAACAAGAACCATCCTTTTGCCATGATAAATTGTTTCGAGTGCTAATGTGTACAACATCCTGCCTTAAACATAACTTACACTTTTTATTCGTGTTATATTTTCATTTTCAATACCATTGCTGTATAATTTTCTTCATGTTGGTTGCATACATGCCATATCATATTGAAGAACAATTTTGGGCTGTGATTTTATATATATATATATATATATATGTGTGTGTGTGTGTGTGTGTGTGTGTGTATGTATATATATATATATATATATATATATATATATATATATATATATATATATATTATGCTTAGTTAATGAATCCTTTCAATAAATGAAACAGCATTTTCAACTGTTTGCCCTTTTAACTTTCAGACACATGGAAATTTGTCAGCGTGAATCAGTTGATGTTTCACATGGCAGACAGACATGCAGTCACAGGCCCGTGAATTGAATTTATTCCCTTAATTCTTACTCCATATGTCTTTAGCCTCTAAGTGCATGTTTACACGCCTACCTTAGTGCCTGCCCAAAGCTGGTGATAAAAGGCAGGAGAGCTCTTTCAGCCTGTAACAAGATAAATAGGCATACCATGGATGGACAATGTTGAAATTGACACACAGATCGATTATACGGAGGGTGGCACAAACATAAAATAAAATATATTCAAACTAGCGATATAGGTGGGAGTGATAAGTCAGCCAGATATGAGAAGAACGCCATGTGGTCAGTCTTTAATCTGCGATACAGGCCATGCGTCATTTTGATATTGAACACACAACGCGCATGTGAAGAGTGTTTTCACCGTTAACTACACCCGAATCTGAATTCGTCGACGTTTAGAGACATTTTGTGAGTTTTAATGTGACATTATCAGATGAGACCTATACCATAAATGTATTAACTCTTTCAGTGCCAACTGCGACTGAAATTGAATTAATAAAATGACCTGCTCTGCATTATAATAAAGGTGCTAGATTCATGTTCTGTGTAAATAGACCTTTGATTCAAGTACCAGCATCCCTGTCGGTACATAGAATATGGGCCAGGTCAACAGTTTTCCCCGTCGCACGCCCAAAGCGCTTCTGGGTAAGCGGTTGACTCGACCCAAAATACAGTGCTGAAAAAATTAAAACGCCGCTGAAGCAATCCTCTCTGTCAATCCTCACCTGCTTTTAATCCTTAATAAACATTAGAACGGTCGAGCCAGAGAATTTTGGATAAGCTGTGTTTTAATATGTTTTATTTCACTATAATTGTTTATATTATTTGAACTTCTAGGGTGCTGCCCCCATCATTGGCTTGGCTCCTCGTTCAAGGAAGGAATGATGAGGCACTACAATTGATTAAAAGGATTGCCAACTTCAACAAGCACAAAGTCAGTGAGGATGTAAAGCATATCCAGTTCGAAAACAACACAGGAAAAACCTACACATTTATTGATCTTCTTCGCAGCTGGAACATGGCAAAAGTATCATTGAATATCTGGACAAATTGGTGAGGATTTATTACAATAATCTTTATTTCAAGTTGAACATAGTACAATGTTAAAACTTTAGCGCCGAGGCACTATTTCTCGACCATGACGTCTGAGGAATGAAAAATAATATTTATATAAATGGACTCGCAATGAAAATATGTTTACACTTGTCAAAAGAATTAAAAGACGATTTATCCTTCAGTGGCAAGAAGCAATGAAAGGCAATTCAGCTCCAGACAAAAAACTACGTACTTATGCTAAATTTAAAGAAACATTTGAGTTAGAGAAATATTTATTAGTGATTCGAGATTATGCTTTAAGGAAAGATATTACACGTTTAAGAATAAGTGCACACAATTTGAAAATCGAAACTGGTAGACACAAAAGACCACACAAAATGCCTTTAGAGGAACGATTATGCGATACTTGTAATATACTAGAAGACGAATATCACTTTATAAGCGCTTGTAGAAAATATGAAAAGGAAAGAAGAAATATATATGGTGCACTAACCAATATTTTCCCAATATTTGATAATTTAGATGACTACGACAAATTTATATTCATTATTAGGCTAGACGATGTGGAAAAAATTACAATAGTTAACAAATATTTCTCCGAGACACTGAATAAGAGGGGAACATTGTGAATATGTATATTCCCCCTCTCTTTTCCCCTCTATTCTTTAGACTATGTACCCTGTGTAAACATCCACAAGTATGTACACTGATATGGCTCTCGAATATATCTATGGTAATTTATTGTTTTGTTGTTTTGCAACGGTATTTGTATTATTTTCTTTCTTCTGTCTTGTGTGTAATGTGATTTGTGGGTATATTGTGTGATATGAGTTTTTTTTTTTGGGGGGGGGGGTTGTGTTCTTGTAACTTGTGTTTTCTATTTTTATGTGTTGTATTAACATAATATCATATTTGTAATTTGATGCAGTTAATAAAGTTTATTATTATTCATTATTCACTTGGTGCACGTTCGCAATGGAAGTGACACAAATAGGTTCGGCTGTAGCATAAGGCACATACAGAACATAAGCAGAATACGCCAAGCCATGCGTGTATAAGGCTTCTGAATTGGGATAGAATTGTCTATTCTTTGATATCAGGAAGGAGGGATTTCCAAAGCTTGGCCCCTCGGTACCGTACAGAATTTTTGCCATATGTAACAGTGTTGTAAGCAGGCTGCTCAAACCTCATTTTGTCAAGTAAATATCATACTGAGTTTCTTTTCTTGTAAATAAGTCAGAGAGAAAATTAGGACAGTCTTTCATTATAATCTTATAAATTTCAATAGAGAGCTTTCGTAATCTATGCAGATAAAGTGAGGATTTTCTTGCCCGGTATAAAATGTTTGAGTACGAAGTTAGTGTGATCATTTAAGACAAACCGCAATGCTCTTTCCTGATTTTTTTGCTTCATTTTTGTCGTGTCAGCTTGATCACATAGTTACCATACTAAAGGGCAGTAGTAAAGTTAGATAAGATAAACCCATTAAATATCTGCATTTTTTCTTTTTCACTCAAACTGTTGGACAATCTTCTTAAAACACTTGTTTGTTTGGAAGCCTGCTTACATAAGTATGATACATGATCATGAAACTTGAGCTTATCATCTGTATAAATGCCGAGCAGTTTAACAGATTGTTCTGGCCTTATTTTGATACCATCTATTTCAAAGTAAACGTCATCAGGACAATATGTAGCATTTTGTAGAAGTAACATAGACGGGAATTTGTCAGGATTTGCTTTCATTTCATTTTCTTCAAACCATTTAACACCAATTTGCGCTGCAGTCTCTAAATTATTTTTTTACATTTTGCAAGTCTTTGTCATGGGTGGACAGTGTATTGTCATCTACATAATTATATAAACTGGCATACCTTCGATACAATAGAAAAAAATCACTCGTAAAAATATTGAAGACCAAAGGTCCAATAATGGTACCTTGGGGCACGCCTCTTAAGATATTTGTCCACTCGCTAAAAGTTCCCCTGTACTTAACTCTTTGTTGTCTTCCAGATAAGTAGCTGCCAATGAGCCTACAACCATTTTTCGACATTCCATAAGATTCCAATTTTCTTGCCAAGAGGTCATGGGGAAGGCAGTCAAATGCCTTGGACAGGTCCACCCTAAAAAATTTGCACAGCACGCGCAATTTTCATGCGATTAGGAAAAAAACCTGCCGTAATTGACAAATGAAACACAAGTTAAGGTTTTACATTACAGTCCCGGCGCTTAGGGTGAATAAGATCATCACCTGGAGACCTGTTTGTTTCCTGTTGACCCAATAATGACAACAGTTCACCTTCGGTAACAGGTTCCAATAACAAAGATTGTGATACTTTTAGACCCAAGAAGTCCCGTACTGAAATTTCAGTACCATCTAAGTTAATTGAGTCTGATAAAGTCTGCCCTACTTTTACAAAATGATCTTTAAAGTGAGTACACATATTTCAACATTTGAGATCCTGTGCTGAGTATCCTCAACAGACACATTAATCTGCCTTGGTGTATTGTCATTGCAAGACTTTTCTCAGTTTTAAGCTTCATATATAGTTATGTCTGTGTGCCAACACAGACATTCTGCTCTTTCTTTCTTTCTTTCTTTCTTTCTTTCTTTCTTTCTTTCTTTCTTTCTTTCTTTCTTTCTTTCTTTCTTTCTTTACAGGCAAATTTGTCCGACATTTTCTCTTTCTTTCTTTCTTTCTTTCTTTCTTTCTTTCTTTCTTTCTTTCTTTCTTTCTTTCTTTCTTTCTTTCTTTTTTTCTTTCTTTCTTTCTTTCTTTTTTTCTCTCTCTCTCTTTCTCTCTTTCTTCACAGGTAAATTTGTCCGACATTTCATTTGAAAAGTATTACATGTAGAAACTCCAAACTTGGCACAATTATACTTCTATGGATAAAGTCTGGCCTTTTCATAATGAGAGGTCATGCTTTTCAAAATTATGCAAATGAGGGCTAAATAAAGTTTTAAATCTTCAATATCTTATATACTATAGTAGATGTGGTTCCTAGTGTATAGGAGTTCGATCATAGCAAGGTAAAGGGCATCTCAAATGTCAAGGTCATGTCAAGGTCAAAGGTCAATTTTAAGCCAAAATGTCATTTTTGAGGCCAAGGTTCACTTCAGGTAGAGGTCATCTCAAGGTCAAAGGTCATTTCAAGGTCAAAAGCCACTTTCGATGGTGGCTTTCTTCTAGCCATAACTTGATCAATTTTTATCCAATTTTCATCATGTTGGGCTCAAATCGTAGCTATTGTAACACTGCACATTTTTTAAATCACATGTGACCTCTAGAGGTCAAAGATCAAGGTCATATGGCTCTTTGAATGTTTCATCCAGTCATAACTTGGCCAATTTCCATCCAATTCTAATCATGTTGGATTCAAATTGTAGGTATTGCAACACTGCACATTTTTATAGGAACATGTAACCTCAAAAAGGCAAAGGCCAAGGTCATTTGGCCCTATGAAAGTTTCATCTTGCCATAGCTTAGAGTCAATTTTCATCCAATTTGGTTCATGTTGGGCTTAAATTGTGGGTATTGTAACACTGTGCAATTAACCTGTGACCTGTAAAGGTCAAAGGTCAAAGGTCAACGTCATTTGGACTTTGAAATTTGCATGCAGCCATAAGCTTAATCTAACATGAAGTACCAAAGGATAAAGTTGTAGCATTTAATATTTACAACTTTTGAAGGCACACGGACATATTTGCTTTGAAGCAAATCTTTTCTAGTTTGCCATCTGCTGTTTTGGTTGTTCTGATTCTCAGTAAATATCTGGTAACAGATGGGTAGCCTGCAATTGGCACCATTTACTTATTTAAACAGTCAATAAAATTTCATTCTGATGCTTTGTTTTGGATATATGCAAGATTTAAAAGAACTTCTGGTACATTACAGCATACTCTGTTCGACTCTGCTGGTTACTTTGAATCATGTTTTTATTGTTTTGTTCCTTATTCGACATACAGATATGTTTATGATTACAAGTAGGCGGTCATCAAGGCCAGGGCCTGCTTCTATATTCTTCCTGTCATAAACAGCATTTACGTGTAGTGCAGATAATGAAATTGATGTCTGCCAGCCGTTACGTATTATATTATTTAAACGGTAATATCGCCGATTCTTTTTGCCTGTGTGTAGCCCATGGGATGCCAATACGCAAACTTTTTTTTTTTTTTTGCTAAACATTTATGTCACAGAAAATACAACACACGGTAAGGCGATGGAATGACATAGGTTACAAGCAGACCACACAAGGTTGGGTAACTTGCCCTTGTAGCTCACATACAGACACACAATAAGGTAACGTAAGCCGGGGAGACTTTAGAACCTAACAAACCTTTCTCACCTTGATGTCCAGTATACGTAATATGGAGGTTTCAGTTGTGCCAAGGACTAGATTAGTGTCACGATAAGACAATTCTTTTCCAAACGCTGCCCCCTTGCTCTTGAATTCTGTCTGTGTGCCAACACAGACATTCTGTTCTTTCTTTCTTTCTTTCTTTCTTTCTTTCTTTCTTTCTTTCTTTCTTTCTTTCTTTCTTTCTTTCTTTCTTTCTTTCTTTCTTTCTTTCTTTCTGTCTTTCTTTCCAGTATACGTAATATGGAGGTTTCAGTTGTGCCAAGGACTAGATTAGTGTCACGATAAGACAATTCTTTTCCAAACGCTGCTCCATTGCTCTTGAATTCTGCATGTGTGCCAACACAGACATTCTGCTCTTTCTTTCTTTCTTTCTTTCTTTCTTTCTTTCTTTCTTTCTTTCTTTCTTTCTTTCTTTCTTTCTTTCTTTCTTTCTTTCTTTCTTTCTTTCTTTCTTTCGTTCTTTTTTCTTCCTTCCTTTCTTTCTTTCTTTCTTTCTTTCTCTCTTTCTTTCTTTCTTTCTTTCTGGTTGTCTTTCTTTCCCCTTGAACACTATTACACTTAGAAACTCCGAAGGTAGTATGATTTTATCTCTATACATAAGGTCTTGCTTATATAAAGAGGAGTCAACCTTTTAAAAAAAATATGCAAATTAGGACCATTTGAATATATGAAATCTTCAATATCTTCAAATGTATTATAGATAGAGGTGCCATTCTACCCTCAATTTATAGATTTTTGTTGTAGGCGCGTTCACAAAACCACAAACAAAGTTGTAGAATTGTATTTTATGCTAATTAGGGACACTTGAAAAGTTTAATATCTTCAAACCTATTATAGGATGAGGAGCCGTTCCAACTTCGAAAGAGAGATTTGTGCTGTAGGCACGTCCAATGAACCAGAAACAAAAGATTTTAGTTCACGATAATTAAGGCTATTGAAAGGTTTAAATATCTTGAAAGCTATTATAGGCAGACGTGTCATTTTCGATTTCATTCATAGGTTTGTGCTGAAGCCGCATTTAATAAACCACAAACAAAGTTGTAGCATTTGAATTTATGCGAGTTTTGGAGACACACATACAGACTTGCTTTGAAGCAAATTTTATTTTCTAGTTCTGCATTGCACTCAGTAACAGTAGCACCATCACGTGAGGAGTTTAAATATTCTGTGAATAATTTTCTCCACATTTCACATAAAATTTCGATCTTAATCACCAAACCAGCTTTTCAGCCTTTAGATTTTCAACTTCTCAGAAACCGTTGCACGAAATATGTCCTTATTTTGCACATAGATGATCCCCAGGTGGTTCTCTGCCAAGTTTGTGCCAGAGATCAAAGATGTTTAGCTCAGGTGACTTTTCAGCTAGCTGAGCTTCTAGGATGGTCTGTCGTCCGTCGTCCGTGCGTCTATCTGTCCGTCCATATGTGCGTGCGCCCGTCCACAATTACATTTTCGACTTCTCCCAAACTGTCGGTCAGATTCTCTTCAAACTGTAATGTACCTGGGGTGGGTCTCTACCAAGTTTGTTCAAATGGTCATGCTCCAGAGATTATGGATTTTTTATTATTTTTTTCATTTTTCGGGTCAAATCTTAAAAATTCTTCTCCGAAACCGCTCACCTAATTGCTTTGATATCACACTAGACTTGCTCAAGTCTGACTGAGCTGTATTCCGTATTTTACTAAAATTAAATTCATTACAAAATAAAACTCTAAGTGGAACCCGTCACACACGTTGTAGCCTTATACTGCTTATAATACAGGTAGGCCCCTAAACCTAGCTAATTGGCTTGCAACGTGTCTATAACCAGACAACAGATTAGCGCCAGGCGGTCTGCACTGTGTTTTTCATCACACAAACAAGCGAGTGGTCATAATGCGCCCCTCTTCCGAAGCCGTTAATTGAGCAACTGTGTGATGAAGGATTAATTGTAGTGCACCGCCTCAAGCGGAGGGCGTGTCGGCAGCCGCAGGGAGATGGTCAGCTTTGTCTCGCTTGAGTGGTCAGTGACTAAGATAACCACGCATTCAGCAAAGCCCACTTTGTCTTTTCACAATGATAATGGAATTAAAACTGCCAAGGACTCAATAGCTGCTACTGTTGAAACGGGCACGGCGGCAGTGTCCATCAGTTAAAAAAATGCGAGCAGGGCCTACTTAATAACACTGTTCTGTGTATTTGGCATAATACAACACAGTTAACTTTGTGGAGGGGAAAATGTATCGCACTTCTGGGTGGGACCGCGAGATGGGAAAAGAGGGACATGCACTAGGGACTTGTGCAAGTCTAATATCACACAAGAACACTGCTAGGGACTCTTAGTTCTTAATTTGTTAACCAGGTGGCGACGCAATTTTTAAAATAACTTTTCATGATTTTTTGTGTATGTTTCCTCACGAGCAAGACGTGCTGAACTTGGAGGATGTTTCTCTTGGTATCGTTAATTTTGACTCTGAACGAGCTTCGAAGGTCAAATTGACATATTTTGTTATACACTCTATCTTGGTAATATAAAAATAGCAGTGGCCTGTTGGTACGTAGTTATACAATACGTATATTAAGGAGGGAGGTTTGCACTATCAAAAGCCGCAGATTCTGGGCAGCATTTTTAATTATTTTTATAGTATTTTCTTGTTCGTTAAAAGACCAAGGACATCCATTGCCACTGTTACCAGGAAAATAATACCTTTGCACAAAATGTGGTGCGTATGGGTATTGGACCAATATTTGATCATCAACAGGATTTACAGCAGGTAAAACTTAATAATTCAAGGCATACGGAGCGGCACAACCCACTGCATTGACACAAAGACAGGCATGGTTTATCGTTGCAGCTGTCCCCTTCGACGTTTGTGTTCAGGAAATAAAATGTATCATTTTCTTTGCTTAAAAATGGCCTATATGGTTGTTTAGCACGATTAAAATGCTTGTAACATCTGAGGCCTATGTGAGGTGTGCTGTCTTTGCGAAAAGCTAAAATGTTAGAGATTTATCACATTGATTTGCTGCAACTTTTCATGCGGATCCCAAGCAACCCCGAAGGAAGATATTAACAAATGTATGCATAGATGGGGTTAATGTCACTGTCGATGGAACCTTGCAAAAAAAAAAAAACAAACAAACAAACAAAAAACAAAAAAACCGCAAAGGGCATTAGAAATGTGCGCTTAAATTATGGGAAATAAAAAGATTGCGACAATAAACCTGCTTTGAAGCAACTGTACAGCTCTATCGTGGCAACCTATTTTAGATCCCCCTGCTTTGGGGATGTTGCTGCTATATGTCTGCTGTTCCTCAGACGTTCTGCATGTCTCTTCCAGATTGTGACTCAAAGGTTGCTGTTCCCAAAAGGATTGCCTATACAGCCATTTAGGGCTTAGCTATATATGACTGTGCTATTTTAATATGTTTCTCGTAAAGTCACAGTGTAGCTGCCATACTGCCCCGAAAAGAAGTGAAGAATATCGTCTAACAAATTCAATTCAAACCCGGGTCTGTCTGTTTCACCCCATTTTGAAAAGGGATGAACAACACAACCATACAGAAAAACATTAATGTTAATTTTTTTGATAGTCAGAGCTTGTTTAAAGTTCCGAATTAATGGATACAAGAAGTGTCGGGCAACAGGCAGGTCAATCATGTGTGACTGTTCTTGAAGATGGATGGGCTGAATTGAGGATTTTTTGCAATATATGCAGCTACCGTGTATAAGTAACATATACGTGAATGCAAGTAAATCAGTACCAACAGCAGTATTGAGCAATGTTGGCAATAGATGCCCTGGGATAATTCCACAGGTATCTTGAAGAAAAATGGTGATATGGCAAATGTTCAAAGAATGTAATCATTATAATTAACATATATAATGTACGTGTACCAAAACACATTTTATCTGCATATCTTTTGCATTCGACCCATTTCCGAATATGGTGAGATCTTATGGGACAGTTGCTCCCAAGCGTGCTCTGGTAAGTTTAACTGGTCCATTCAGCTGCCACACCTGTTGTTAATGGCGCTACTCAGAGAACAAGAACTCGTTTACTTTACCAATAAACTAAATGTGAAAACTGGAAGCACGAAGGAAAAAACAGACGGATTGACATTTACACAATTCTGAATGAGTCCATACCAAATTCCTTGATTGAACGAGATGCATACATCATAGACATCGATTATAATACTAGAACAAGCCGGGAAATATCTCTCATATATGGCAAATGCGAACAAAGAAAATAATTCCTTTCACGATTAATGTTTTGCGAAATCGAGATAATCCTTTTGAAAAAGTTATACATTAGCTTCAAGGTGTAAGAGGAGCATGCAGAGATGTTGGAGCGTTCCATGCTATTTCTATGGCAGCAAGAAACTTGTAGAATGCGCCTGGAGTACAGTCCACGTAAAAAAAAATAAAATAAAAAAAAACAAAAAAAAACTTCATTGTACTTTTATTGCAGTCCGCTAGAAGATTTCCTTCTCAGTGTACCTTTATTGAGATTCCCTAGTGCGCCTGTGGTGCACTTACAGAGAATATTTTCCACTTTCTTTTGGAATGTCCTAGATACAATGACAAAGGTTGAATAAACAATGTATCTGGATATGGATTATCATATGTCGAGATCAGTACAATCATGTTTCTACACCGTGACCCAGGTGTATCCGACCACTGGAATAGTGTTTTCTTTAAAAGAGTACTGGATATACATGTATCTTTGAAATTAAGCGTTTTGAGGAGTGCAAGATTGCGATATAAATAATACAATTTATTTCTCTTTGGTAAGGTGAGAAGCATTTAGCTAATCAAAGGTGGTCAGATTATGCGTTTCAAAAATGTTTCCTTAACATTGCAGATGGGTGATCTTAACTTTTTTCTGGGTCATATGTCTATTTAAAGGAAGTATACATCTGAGATGATTAAAGATGAAACAGCGCAATGTAATAAAACATTTATACATAATATATCATGGAATTTCCCCGGTTCCGTTGGTGCCCCCGCTGTAAAGGGGAAGTTTTCCTAATAAATTATTAAAATTATTATATACCTGGATAATTGTTTGCTGGTAGCAGAGACGAGAGACCTTGTTCTAGTTTTCGCTGGTACATAGTAAATGTGAGGAAATTTGTTACTCAACCTTGAGCTTTAGATGTCGTAGCTTTCTTTTTGCACATAGAGTTTTACATAGGTATGCCACCTTTTCTCATAAATATTTCACACAATGTCTTCCACTGGCAATAAAACGAAAAAAAAAAATACTATAAATTGATGACTCCTGTGGATCCATAAAACAATGTACAACATGAATGCTTATCTATACAGTCATCAGTAATGAATATTCTATTATTTTTAGGTTCATTGTTTCAATGGTTTATTATGGTTTAAATCTCAACACCCGATATTTGGGCGGCGATCCATATCTTAATTTTTTCATTGCTGCAATAGTTGAGGTACCACCGATAATCTTTGGTTTGCTTACGTTGGAGAAAATCGGGAGACGAATTATGTTTTTATCAGCGATGTTTTTGGCAGGTGTCGGATGTGTGGTTACTGCATTTATCCCGAAAGGTAAGACACATCGGGAATAGATTATAATGCACGAGCATGGGAAGTTCGAATTGCGTTTATACTTGTAAATAGTTTTGTTAATATGATAAAGTATTCATTCAATTCAGATTTTCACAAGGATTAAACTACTTACTGAAAGGTCATTGGATAATTTATGCCCTGACAGAGCTATATGTGACCATGCAAACGTAGCAATGTGCGCTTTGTTATACCGCAAAGTGTGTGTGCTAATTTTTGCAAATAAAGCATCTACAGTCCACATTTTACAATCTTTTTCTAATTTCCCTATCTATTCATAATTTAGAACGTGCCTGCAGTTTTTATCATTCATTTTACTCCTCATATCCTTTCACTTTTTAAAATTTACAATGAATAACATGGATTGGGGTGTAAAATCATGATTGCAATTCAATTTACCTTGTATACCTTAAGATCTGCTAGTCTTCCTATGTATAAGATCTTTGATTGAGAAACAAAATATATATATTATAAATAGTCTGTATACATAATTATGAACTGTATAATCATAATCAGTATTTGCATGGAATTTCATTCTGGGAATCAGAATATCCTGCCATTGTGACAACAACGGCCATGATAAGTAAAGCTTCAATCACGATGGCGCATTGTACCATATACTTGATGGCGATTGAGCTGTTTCCTACAGTAGCACGGTAAGAATGTAGTGCTGTTTGTATTACATCTTTCAGTGAGTAAAAGTACAAGAGAAGGTGACATTAATTCAAACAGAATAGAATGTTTTCTTACGTCGGTTACGAGGATAAAACATTTGCAACATGTGAATTCTATTTGTTTGAAATAACGGGTCAGCAACGTGTTAAAACTTTTCATGTTTGAATCAAAAGATGTGACTACAACAGCTGATTTCTGTTATACTGTTTCATATGTAAGGGCAGATCTATCATTACTGACTTTGGCTCAGAAGTTACCTATCTTTGTACGCTAGAGTATACAATGATGTCAAATACAGGCGCTGAATTCTGGTTACGGAAACTCTTATTGGAGCAATCGGGACTATTAATATCATGGATATTGAGTACAAACTATGCTTTTCATTCATTGTATGATAACTCGATGATAACCAAAGATACAACTGTAATAATTTGATATGCATCCAAAGGCATCATCAGTGTAACTATGGCCTTCAATGAAGGCGTTGCTATTTTTATTTTTATGTAGAGAATATGGACCATATGCACTCGGCCCGGTGCGAATGTGGGCCTTTGTTGCGGTTCATGACAAGGGTGGTTTTCCGCTGGATCCGATCCGATCCGTCCGATCCATTACGTGAATGGTTGCGCTTTGCTGTCCGTGTTCATACGCGTTTTGGAAAGAGGCAAAACTCACCGGATCCGGTTTTCCCTGCATTTTCCTATCCGTTTTTGGTAGCGACACTGGTTCAATTCTGTAACTATTAGACAATTGTAGTGCAACTGCTCTTTCTTATGGCTGATGCAAATTCGGATCGGGTCGGATCCAGTGGATCCTTAATTGGTGCTTTTGATGGTTTTCCACTGGATCCGATCCGTGGGGGTAACGATTGCATATGTGTTAATAATGAAACAGTAGAAATACAACGATCAAAATTCCTCAAGTTTTTGTCTACGTTGCTGCTAGCAATTTCGGATGCGATGGCATCTGTTTGTTTCATTTTCATTGCTTGTGATCCAGATTCGCATCGGTCGTCATAATAACCGTTGAATGCTACATGTTTGCTATTATTTTCATAAATAAAGAATTACATTCAAATTATCTTTATTCGACCTAAAGGCAAAATGTATAAACATGCAGAATTTGGTAATTTAATAAACAGAACGACTGCCCTTAGGATTTTAGGACAATAAATTAAGGTATGTGCCTGAAGTCAGAATGACCCAGCTAAGGCTGAAAACATCCGCCACCGCTAGGGCAACCTATGTTAATTTAACCTGAAAATCACACCTGGTTTCAACAAAATGCTGGAAACAATTTGTTAAAGTAAAAGACATATAGCTGTTATATACAGTTACACACAGTTGTCACAAACAAAGCAATCAATAATGGAGCAGGTTTAAAAAAATTCGTTTGTATAGAATAATTTCATGTATCGAGAGACCACGAATACGAATGTGTATGACATTTTTCGGTTGTGATCAAGTGTTTCTAAAATAATTTGGGAATATAATATGGGATATATCTTTCAGTAGAGGTATGTTGAAGAATAGCGAATCTGGGAACATCACGATGTCTTGTGGCGTATGAATGGGTGATGTGTACAACTGAAAACATGTTATTAAAGTAGCCAGGCAATTCATGTTTTAAATATATGTAGAAAAAATTTAGAGCTTTTACTTTAAAAAAATCTGGAACTTTTAAAACTTTGATATCTTTGAATACCCATCCATAAAAAAGACGACGAGAAAGAGCCATAAGAAAGAGCTTACCCACTGAAATTGTCTAATATTTAAAGAATTAAACCTGAATCGCCAGTGAACATGGTTACCAAAACGCAATGATTTAGTAAGTTTTACCCTTTTCCCAACCACATACCAAAACGTATAGCCAAGCGAGACCATTCACGCAACGGATCGGATCGGATCGGATCGGGCGCAGTAGAAACCACCCAAAATGCGTATCTCTGAAAAAAATAGCGTGCGTTTAGATATGACGTAAATAGAAAAAAAATCTGTGAAACCAAGCAGAGATCAGACGGCTTTGCAGACATTTTAAACATTGAAATCGTAGGCAAACTTTGTAATACTGGATAATATAGGTTCTTTACTTATAGTGGCATATAGGCAATTGCAGATGAGGCTGCCAGGCGAAGGGGCTTCTTTCTGAAAAATGCGTCGTTACAGTTATTGAAAGGGACAACGCTTTTCAGAAATATGCCGACAAAAGGCTTATCTAGTAATTCGAGTCTGAGTTTGTCACTTGCAAAAAAATAACTCGATTATGATTTGCTTGTTCGTTTGTTTCTGAAAAATGAAAAGAACATTTCGATTAGACCATAGAGAGACGAATAAAGTGACAGTGTTGCCATGTCTCCGACTCAGAGCCAAGTACTCCGACTAATATGAATGCGTTCATGCACATGAGCTTGGCATATATGCACACTCTTTTTTCAGGAATGTTGGTATAGGATTCGCCACGGTATGCGCCCGTACAGGAGGTGCCATTGCTCCACAAGTACTTTTACTAGGACAGGTTCTTCCTCAATTGCCTCTTGCCTTTTGGGGAATTCTTACAATTTTTGGTGGAATATTGGGTATTCTACTGCCGGAACCGACCGGCCTCACCCTACCTCAGACTATAGAGGAGATTGTCAAAGGACCGGCGTACATGTTAGTATTCAATGAGGGTATTACATCTGGAATGTTTATATGATTACTGATTTTAATTGTTTTTGTCATCCTGCAGCCGTCCCAGACAATATTTCCCAATTCTATCATATACATCAACAACATACTTGTTTCTTCGCCCTCTTGCTTATTCAATGTGTGCCCTTCGCCGTGTAATCTTACACACACTTGAAGTGAAGCAACAAATATTACTCTTATATTTTCTTCAGTCGCAACGACCGAATTTTTTACGTATCTCAATATCTACTGGTGGTGGTACCAATTCTTATACTTTTAGCTAGGGATATCCACACAAACTCTGGACCCACTGATGATTTCTGTGATATAACGCTTTGCCATAGCAATATTCTTAGTGCATCTGTGCCAAAATTTAGGTGCATTAAATCCGATATTGCTCTCGACTTTGATATAGGCACTCTTTCTGAGACTTTCCTTTCGACATTCATACCCGACGATGAGCTCACCTCACATGGGTTTCATAACATTAAACGTAGAGGTCGCACTAATGCTATCGGGGGTGGCGTGGCGCTGTATATATCCAAAGCACTTGTGTTATCTCGTAGCCTTGACCTAGAGATCCCAGACACTTTATTACTGTGGTGTGAGGTCAGAATGACCAACAACAAATTCTTACTTGATGTGGTCTCTTGGGCCCCAAACTCTACAGGCTCATTTTGGGAAAAGCTACAGGACAGCACTGACACAGCCAAACCAGCTGGTACACAAAACATTTTTTGACTGGTGACCTGAACTCCGATTTGAATACATTTTTGGGTCAGAAACTAAAGCCATTTTGCTATGCAAACTTATTAATCCTACACATAAGAAACCCAACACGAATTATCCCTTCTACGTCTATGTGTTTGGACCAAATTATTTCAAACGCACCTAATTTTGTAAACAAGGAAAAAAAAAACCCACCCCCCCCAAAAAAAAAACAAAAAAAAAAAACACACACACACACAAAAAAAAATCATCGTAAAGAAAAATCCTCGTGTTTTACCACCGATTTCTAATTGCGAGCATTCTGTCGCAGCCGTGGGTATATTATTCCGACGCAAAAAAGACCCTTCTTATACGAAACATATTTGGGAATATACAAAGGCAAATTGTGATGAATTTAGCCATAATTTAGATCAGTCAAACTGGTACAGGTGTTTTGAATCTGATATGAAAGTGTGTTGTAAACGTTGGTCTGAAAAATTTCTCTATGCAGCCAAAAATCTTGTTCCTAATAAAAGCATAACGGTTCAAACGTCAGACATTCCTTGGTATACTTCAGCTCTTCGCTTTGGAAAGGGAAGAGTCATTCAGGCATGCAGAAAAGCTAAAGACAATTAATACGACAATTATGCCTTGGATACTTACAACAACCTACGTAATCACTGTCAGGAACTATTAAAGTTGTCTGAAGTGCAATATAATAGCAAATTGAGTACCTCTCTGAAAAACGCAAAATCAGAGAATAAGACATGGTGGCGAACCGTCTAACATTCTATCAACCGTAAAAACTCTTCGGCAATTACCTCCCTACTCCATGAAAATCGCCATATCACAAACGACCTTTCAAACGCACACATTTTCAATTCGTTTTTCTTACCGCAGAGCAATCTGGACACATAAAATGCTACAGTACGTCCAACCGTGATTACAAATGCTAGCATACTTGATAATATTTCTATTACTAAAGACGACGTATTGGACGTGCTGAAAAGTAAGGATACTTCAAAAGCCACCAGCCCCGACGGCATAAGCGGTCGTCTTCTAAAACAGGGGAATCTATGTGAATCCTTAGCTACATTATTCACTCTATCTCTTCGTTCACAAACATTTCCAGCTATGTGGAAGCAAACAAATATTACACACGTATATAGGAAGGGTTATCCATGTTTATGTACCAGTTATCGGCCAATTTCCCTCCTAAGCTGTGTGAAGGAGGCAGTGGAGAAAATAACATTTAAACACACCTTTAATTTCTTCAGAGACAACATGCTTCTATCTACAAGTCAGTCGGGGCCTTATACCTGGCAACTCAACAATACATCAACTTTTATCACTTTACCATGAATTATTTCTGGCTGTCCATTTTCAGATAGAAGCACGCATTGATTTTTGGACCTATGTGAAGCTTTCGATAAAGTCTGGCACGATGGTTTACTTCAAAAGTTAGAATGTAACGGAATTTCTGGTCCCCTACTGAGATGGCTTGGTAATGACTTTTTTTTGTTGTGCGACAACAGCATGTTATCATAAACAGCAAATCGTCAAACTGCGGAACAGTAAATGCCGGTGTACCACAAGGCTAAGTTCTCAGGCCTCTTCTCTTCCTGATTTACATTAATGCTATTGTGGATGTTGTTCACTCTAATATCAAACTTTTTTGCAGATGACACCTCACTCTTTCTCTGAGTGGACAACCCCTATCATACTGCAAATACCATGGATGGCGATCTTTCCTTTGTTCAGTCCTCTGACTGGTTGATTACATTCAATGCATTCAAAACTGATGCAATGTTAATCGCACGAGAACAAAACCCAACAAATCACCCATCCCCTTTATTATTTCACGGCCATCAATTACATAACGTTGAACAGCATCGGCGTTTGGGTATTGTACTAAGACAAAATCTTAAATGGAGCGACCACATTAATGTTGTAGTCTCAAAAGCCTCAAAACAACTCAATATAATGAAATCTCTGTAATACATTCTCGACAGGGAATCTCTTGAAATAATTTATATTTCCTTCATTCGACCCCTCATGGAGTATGGTTGTGTTACCTGGGACGGCTGCACGCAGGCTGATGCATTGAGAATCGAAAATAGTCACAGCTGACTGCGGCCTGCCTCATTACAGGAGCTATGCGTACCACTGCATACGCGAAATTGTATGAGGAAACTGGTTTAGTCACATTAGCAACGAGGAGAGAAATACCCAAGCTAACCCAAATGTACAAAAGAATTAACAATTTACTTCCGAAGTACTTGAGCAATATATGCGCTGATTTCCATATCATGTTTCTGCGTTTTGAAACGAGGTATCATACAAGAAAATCCTTCGGCCTGCCCCATTTTTAGAGCAAGAACTGATATATTTGACAACTCGTTCTATCCTTCCACAACTAGACTTTGAAATCAGTTACCTCTTCATGTAAGAAATTCCAAATCTTAAAGGAGTTCAAGAACAAAATTAACACCAGTATTCAAAGACTAATCAAGCAAGTGCAATTATATTACGTTGGCAATCGCCTTCCTGCTATTATTCATACTAGATTACGATTGGGTCGCAGCCAACTGAGTGATCACTTGTATAGGATTGGCCTATTAGAATCTCCAGAATGTAGTTGTGGTCTCGGTATCGAAGATGTGTGGCGTTATTTTTTGGTTGTCCATCTTACACTGTCCACAGAGACCAGTTAAATAAAAATGTCACACAGTATACCACTTTCACTCTGAAGACTGTTCTATTTGTACTGCCAGATGCAACTTTCATGAAAGTAAGGCAACATTTGTATCTGTGTATGTTTTAAAAGCTCAGAGATTTAAACCCTATCGGGTAAAAAACTGAAAAAACGTACTTTATTTCAACACTGTATCGCTGCGGCACAACATAATTCTTTACTTTATTTAATAGTTATTTTTTAAATTATCATAATATACGGAGTCCAACTATCTGTCGGGTGATTCTTTTGGTGTCTCAATCAGACGTGGCTGCCATATATATATATATATACACCAAGCTGACATCAGCCACATGTGTACTGTTGCCAACTGCTGCAGGTTAATATTTGGTATGAATATACTCACCATTAACTAGAATCTTCTTTCTTATCTGCCGCATATAGGTCAAGAATCACTTTATACAGAGCATCTCAAAATTCAAATTTTGTTCAACAATTGGGTTCCCTCAGCTGGATGTTTGATATATTTGGCCCTCTTATCTCAGTGACAGGGCATTCAAGTTTCCTTTACATCTGATCACACCTTGTGCAAAAATTAGCTCTGACGAATTGGTATCAGGATTCTATCACACCATGTCTGAGATATTTGTTTCTGTATTTTCACAATTGTAGTTTGTACAGTTTATAAGTGTGTCCCCGCGTTCACTAGATTGGTTTCAGCAGAACGTTCACGATTGGGCATTATATTTCTTTCATATAATTTGTACGTTTCTGTCTAATCAGTTCTTTGCAATCTCTTGATGAGAGATCCGAGTTCATGGATTTAGGAAATTCCTATTTCCATGTGATTTTTTTTCATGTCTCAAGGTTGTCTGCCCTGAGATTTGTATATCTGTTACTTTTAAGATACTAAGTTTTGCATTTCACAATACAGTATGGAGTCACGATCTTTGTTTTAATTCGTTTAGTAAACCTGTGGGTCAACCTGACAATGCACAAGTGACTGACGGGTCAACGGCTGGAAGTGACGAGCCGGTCCCACGTCGAAAGATACTTCATGTAGGGCTTCATCACCACCGATATGCTGGTCCATAGAGACAGCGTGTTATGGCATACATCTCAAATAACACAACAGGGTATTTCAGTGATCTCAATCAAACCTTTATCGTGGATGTATATAATTTTTTTAAAAAATGTTGTATATATGATTCAGGTGAGCTACCAAGCTTTGCCTGCTTTAGGGAGTAGTACTGTTGCTACTTCATGACCATATATAGTTAAGTCCTAAAGATTAACTCAACAAATTGATGTCATGATAGTTGTTACACAGTAAATGATGACAATTAAACAGATTTTTTTCATTAGTTTGTATTGAATCGTGTTATTATATTTTTCACCGGACAAAACAGTATGAGCTTATGATATGACCATGTCTGGAAGGAAGAAAGGAAAGCAAAATGATACTCCAAGGGATAAACACAACATTATCGCTGACATTTTAACAACAACGACTACAACAAAGATGACATGCAGATATAACAAACAAGCATGTATATACCACATTACATATAAAGCATGCAAAGAGCGCAAACTGACCAAGAAGTAATCCATTTACCTTTAATAAAATGAAACACAGTTTTACGATGTTTCTGGTATGTAGAGGATCATGGCGAATGCCGCGCAGGTATGCACACAAACTGTTTTTTTCTTGTAGACCGTACTATCGCCATTGGGTTGTTGGGATTTTAGAGTAACATAACAGAGAGATAAAGGGAACTATTTGATTTACAACCAGCCATGAACGCGTAAGTGACATATTACGTTGCACTAATTATGCACGTCAGAGCTAGGATTCACCTAGTGGAGAACGGCTGACCAGACTCAATTGGTGAAAAATATCTTTTTAGTGCCTACAGAGTAAATGAGTATGAATAAAAGTTAGTCATTATATATATATATATGTATATATATATATATATATATATATATATATATATATATATATATATATATATATATATATATATATATATATATATATATATATATATATATATATATATATATATATATATACCGGGGTGCCCAATTGTCGGACAGCTAAGCGCAAAGTTGCATTCATTGCCAGGCTAAAAATTAAGTTACATCTACTGATGTTGTTTGACAGTGCCACTGAAAATACCAATAACTGTGGATTGTTGGCGCATGTTTCTTGTCAAATCACACTCTTTGGATTGCGAACGCGCACACATTTTACAAGAGATGATCGAGAAAATCCTGCCATGAGCAGAAAGTAAGGGTACCCAAATGTCGGACATGGGAAGGTATTTGGCTCCACGTTATTTCTGTTCATCTTCTAGCTCGAAACTAAATTCCAGTCCTTGAGGGGAGAATCTCTGCATTGTAATACACATATTAGATTTAAAATTATTATTTTGCAAACTGCGTGGCACGGGTGTCGATTAACACTTGCCAACTATGATGGATATTTTCTATCTAAAAGCTGACATTGTGTCTGAAAATACGCAAATTTAAAAAATGGTCAATTTGTCTTTGATCCCACATCAATCTCTCGGAACTTGTTAAATTAATATCTTTTTTACATATCTTGTCAATGAATGGCAAAACTATCGACGATGTCCGACAATTGGGCACGGTTCTATATATATATATATATATGATATGATATGACAAGTGCACCTCCCAAATTCCAGTCTGTATTATGTGCAGATGATATAACCATGGTCAACTCTCTCTGCTGCTGCAATATTTCAACGGGTCAAAGCAATGCCTCTTTTTTGTTCAACATTTATTCTGAACTAAACAAAGTTTATAATTGAATAACAGCCAACAATATATCTATTAACTTGGAGGACACATAAGATAAGATGACTGTATTTTGACAAGTTTACAAAATTAACCCAGGCTAGTTTACATTTTGGTCCTGTGGGCTATATACAATAGATAAAGTGAATAAATGAGATAGAACAGAACGTATTACTAAAATTGAACATTAAAACAGTTTATATAAATGCATAACTTAAAAACAAAGTATAAGATCTTTCATTTTCCCTGCGAAAAATTAATCTTTACCCTAAAGCTACAAATGAAAAACACAGAAATTTTACAAACCAAGGAATTCGACCTTGTCGGTCTACTTTCACAAGAAAATTTAAATTTGAATTCACACATGAACAAAATTGGTAATAAACTCTCGAGAGTTATCGACATTATGAAAAGAGTTCAAACTGTTTTTTCCAAAAGTATTGTATTACAAATGTATAATTCTGTGTTTCTGCCGCAAGTAAATTATTGCATTATTGCTTGAGGTTTTACCTGTGATAGGACATCAAGTTTCATAAGAAAGTAGTATACCTTATCTTTAATGCTACTTTTACATGCAATTTTCACACTGATTCTCTGTTCAAGCAACTAAGTGTTCTCAAGGTACAAGCAATTCGAAAGCATACAGCTCTCAACTTTTACTTCAAATATTTAAAAGGTGAAATTTACTTTGCCATTATTTTGCTACACCACCCGACCATGCATATAAAGTACACCATAAATATACTGCATATAATAACATTCCTGGAAGATATGAAACTACACTACGTATCAGGTTGTACATTCAATATTTATTGAAAAACACCCCCACCGTCAGTCAAAACACAAAAATACCACCCATCCCCCCAACAAATAGGCCGTTGCAGGTTTTTCGCCATGCACCAAATTAGAAAGTGTCGTTATTATATCCAAACTGTATTCCTAATAAAACAAATCCAAGTCAATTCCGACCAAAAGAGTCCAAAACATACATCCAAAGGTAAAAAAAGCTATGTCTAGTTTTAACATGAAAAAATGCAAACTTTTTTTAAACTATAGGCCTATTTCAGTAAATTGGCTTAAACAGGCTCATGGCTCATGTGCATATAGGACCGCACAACTCATGAAAAGGGACAAAAATATGCAGCACAGCAGAGATTGTGCAAGCACAGGTTTCAAATTTGCTGACAATATCAATAAAATTCAGCATTTAAAAGGTACTAGTTGCAACCACCGTCTCAACAATGATTATCATCCATTAAAGTCCACTAAGTGACACTAACACCAACATAAGTCCATCAACCCGCCCCCCCCCCATGTCTAAAATGACAATCAACAAGAATCCAAACAACCTGATGATACAATTTGATGTATTTTCGACACGTAGCTAAAGGCATGATGGTGTTCTAAATGAGGTATACTAAGAGTATGTCCACGAGAAAGGTTTTGAATGTGCAAATATTGTGATCAGAATTCAATACAGTGTCAAAATTTGCAAGTAAATTCGTTCAAATGTGAAACATCAGTCATATACAAGCGACATCAGGTCTCAAAACGCAAAACAGCAGTAAAAAATGCAAGAACAGTTGTCAACTTGCATTACAATAGCTAAAAATTGTAAGCATAGCAGTCAAATTTCAACTCTGATTTCCAAAAGTATTTTGAAAGGAAACTTAAATGTTCAAGAAAGCATAGAATCCCACAAGTTCTCTGATAAGTCATTTATTAAGGTAATAATTTAGAATTAAAAAAATGTAGTTTGCCATTGTAAGTCATATGCGAGTCAGGTAAGCATAATATACATATAATTCATGGTTCTATAAAGTTCAAAAGGTCAAAATTTATAACAATCCTAATTATTGTAAAAGTCTACCACATTTATCAGAAAAAGAGTTAGGTATAATGAAGAGAGAGAGAGAGAGAGAGAGAGAGAGAGACAGAGAGAGAGAGAGAGAGAGACAGAGAGAGAGAGAGAGAGAGAGAGAGAGAGAGAGAGAGAGAGAGAGAGAGAGATCATGTTTAACTTGTCAGTCAGCTGATTAAGATGCTAAATATTTATAGAAAGGGAGAGAGACAGAGAGAAAGTCAAATATGTATAAATTTATTCAAAGTTACCATGTATCAGCTGCCCATCAAACCCTTTGAGCCAACCTGACATAACTTTCACAATAGCAAACTAGACTCACTTGAAAAATCAACATCAGTCCCACTACATTTGGAACGCTTACTGCACTGCAATATGTGCAAAAAAACCTGAATGTTGAAAATGTTAGCAAAATACATAATAGTTCCATGAAAACAGAGGACGACAACAGTTTTCAACGATAGTGATGAGACCGAACCGAATATCAGCTTAACCTTGCAAATCCAGTATCATTTTTGAAATAGTAAGACATGCTAGTGTTCATCGTCGGAAGGATCCATTACTAATAATTATGAAATTTAAATGAATGAGGGTATCTTGTACCTGACTTCGAACAGGTTACCAACATATTGGCAGCGGGTTAAAAAAATATCAATCAATGTAGTATGGTATGTACACTAAAGAATTGCTTAGTTTTTCATAATGAACAAATTTAAATGTAGTGTGATAAAACAATGGTTTCAAGTTTCTTTTGTAACTTTATGTATAGTTGTCTCTGTTGTCGACCTCTGTATGCCCACGCTGTTTGTTTTGTCTCAATGCTGAATTCTAAGTGGTATTGTATATTCAGGTGGCCCCAGGGATAGCAGATTGCCTTTCAGTAGCTGGGGTTATCCTGACATTAACATTCACGCTACTTGATGCGATGTGATGCCCTTTTTTTTTTTACACCGCTGTATCCCTAGACTAAATTTATGTGTACACTGATTTCATGATAATATCAAACAAATTAATTCTAGGTTCTAATTAACGCTTCAGTTATTTTCATAAATACATGAATGCCGGTATTAAACTAGTTTTCCATTGTTTCTACCAGGACTTTTTCTTCACTGCTTTCAGTTAAACAATGGCTAGTTTCTTTTGTCTTTGGGATTATTTGCGATAGATTGGCTAAGATATTAGACTTGTTCTCCTCACTTATATACTTGAGAGTCAAGGTATCCAGCGGACCGCTACTGCTCTGGACGAGAGTCATTTGAAAAACATGTTTTTATCCAGTACCACTGGTTCCATATTAGGCTGTATAAAGCATACAAAAATCCAAGTGGAAACGGTCTTGGCATGGATCCTGTACACCGTCAGACGGCTTAGCGGATCGAATCCTTGATGTTGTAAAGACGAGGTAGTGTACAGCATTCAAGCGAAAAACGTAGTCTTGGATCCTAAAGGTTTCATATATGTGGATCACACCCTTAGGTGGTTGAGGGACCTGGATATTCCCATTATTGTCATATGCATCTAGGTAATATAATAAGGAGAGTGGCCATGTTCACGTTAATGCTGGAACCCCAACGTGCATGACGTCTCAATACTGACTACGCAGAAATTATCCTCAAGAGAGCCAAATGTATCAAACAAGAGGACTGTTACAGGACTGGGCTCAGCTGATCTTGCATGCACAGACTATAATCTCCCTGTGAACTTCAGTGTCAAGGTCATCTTTGTTCAAAACCATCACAGCTGTTTCAAATGTCGGTCTTCACTCACTCAGTTACACAAAGCGACAGAGTCCACTATTACCAAGATATATGCCAATGGACATTTTGTTCCAGGTTCACTCCAGGTGAAACTTAAAAACATCAAAAGAAACCCCAAAGGTACTTTCGCGTTGAAGATTAATAGTAACCATGAACATATGATCCACAATTGATGACTTTTTAGGCAGTATGTCGATTGACCTTTAAATGTCATTCAGGCTCAAAATTAACACGAAAATAATTCTTACAGTTACCTTCTTGCTTGTGTTTAATAGCAACCATGGGTCTACTATCCAAAATTAAGATGATATATTGGTGTGTGCCACATGTACATATGTCCTTACCAATTTGTTGTACTTTTTATAATTTATTAAAAATTAGTTAATCATAATACCACCTTGTAGTGAAAACAATTTTGTAGATTAACTTCTGGCACATTCATATTACGTTTGAGGAGACTGTAATCTACAGTTTGGGGGAATAAAAAAATCAAAAAGGAATATGCACAAAAATCGTAAAAATAAAGTAATGAATTTCAGTACTATCTGTTAAGCAGATTTAGGTGTAGGATTTTTAGACGTGGCCCTGGGCAATTTGAAAGCAAGTAGACAGACAGTTTGGAAAATGATTGTTTAAGACTTTAACAAATAAATAGGTAAACATAAAAACGAGAGGACTGCGGCAGTCCTGTGCTCAGCTGACCACGCATACAGGGACTGAAGTGGTCCAGTGACTATTAGAATTATATCAAAGTCACTTTTCCCTAAGACTATTGTAACTGTTTGCATTATGATAGTGTTCACTTACTCTCAGTATTGGAATCATCATTTTGAGGTGCAATCTGACAGGGATCCACCATTAACAAAATAAAATCCGATATGTTTGTTGGCCTTTCAAGATCACTCAAGGTCAAAAACACGACAGAAAACCTGAAGGTAACTTCTTCTTGGTGTTTAATGTAACCACGGACCAAGGATCATCCATTTAAGATATATTATAAGCCAAGATGTCAGTTTGACTTTTTTAGGTTAAAATCGGTAACACCAGAAGAAACTGTATGGACACTTTCCAATTAGTGTTCAACAGTAACAATGTTCTAAGGGTCGACCATAACCAAGACCAACAGGTCACAGTTGCTGATATTACTATATTAGGAGTGCCAATGTGAACATAATAAACCCTTATCAATAATTTCTTACTTCAATAATTACCAATTACATAAATACCCACCGGTAGGTTCGGACCTGTATCCACTATCTGGGTTGCCCACAACTGGTAACTTCAACACATTGTATTGATATTTTTAGGTAGTACTCACAGTGAAAAAATCCCATAGTATACTGTACATTACATTCATTCGACAAATTAACATTCTGTTAATACTAATCACACAAATATTGTGGATACTACCTCTTCAAAATATCCAATTAACCCACACAGACTTGACTGCCATTTTGAAAATTGTGGATTCTGCACCCAATGGTTTGTAAATGAGGACAGTGATGGAACGATGTTGGGGGTGGGGGTGTTAACATATGAAAAAAAGTATACACTTTTCAAATAATTCAGAGCATCAATAATAATATGATATGTGCTCTTTTATGGTGTATATTGTTTATTGGGCCCCTTACTCTAACAATGCATTGCACCATTTTCAAAATGGCGCTTGCCAATACGTGCATGATTTGCCGATATATCGTGTCGCATTTGGATTTGTAGTTAAGGATGATAACTACTTCAGACACAAGCGAGTGGGACGATCGAAGTTAAGCCAATACGTCATGTTTGAAAATACTTTACCAGCTGTTTGCCCTGGTAACTCGGAGAACAGACACCTGGAACCTAGCAAAATTTTACCATAATGATCACCGAACAACCGTGGCTATGAAGCTATGCTGTTTCACCAAATCACTATTTTCAGGACACCTGTTTGACACGGGACGGCGGCAGAAAAGCGGAGAGCCACAGAAGTATTATATTATTGCAGCTATGCCGTTTCCCCGGCTCAACCTAACCCTCCCGACCAAGTTGAAATAAAATGATGTGTTTGAGTTGAATTTACTGCACAATAACGGCACACGACGGCCACTTTGTCGATAAACGCTTTCAGGGTCGATCATTTTTTAGTAGGCAAGGGCAGCTTGATTTTTTTAAATCTGTCATAAAATTTATAAGGGTCAGACCTTGTCAGTGGGTCCGTTGGGTTATCAGAACCAGACATATATTTTTGTTAGGCCTTCGATAACTTGGACATTTGTTCAAACATATTTAAAATGGATGTTCTTTCCCTTTATATACATTACCTCCTTTGGCGTCAGTTTAATTTGTTACCTGTGCACAGCCGGAGGCAGGTGTTCATTAAAATAAGGAAATGCCGACACCTCCCATTTAGTGAACAAACATCATGCAAATTGAGTCAGGGTGCATTCCCGCCAAGTTTGAATAGAGTCCAATATGAATGTCGAAGAAGCCTTAATTTGTGAAAAAAAAATAATTATATGAAAATACTGCAAAATTTACAGCACCACCTGGCAAACAAATTCAGGTATATGGGACCCCAGATATGTGCCTGAGCAATTTTTAAACAGTTGGTCAAACAATTTTGAAGAACTTTTCCTAAAAACTAAACATAGAAATTTATTCAAAACATTTTAAATAACTGGAACGTGACCATTTAAATGAACTCAATGGACACTAATCTAAAGTACGTCCCCACCAAATTTAAGTGAATCTGTCTAATGCTTTTACAGAAGTTATGTGGAAATTACCATTGCAATATCCATTGACGTGTTTCGTAATCAATAGGAATGTATGCATCAACCGACACGTACCCGAATTGAAATATTCGTAAAGAATCAGGGCTCCATATTATCACCACTCAGTTAGCAAATTTGTTTGACAATTCAACAAGGTGTATTTCCACCAATTTGCAGCACAATATGAATGGTGCTTCCGGAGAAGAAGTCGACATCATTTCTGAGGGATATTATGTTTTGTGAAGGTTAGTATGTTTTGTCAATTTTTCCTAATTTTCTCCAGAACGTTTGAGTAGGATTGTAAAAAACTTTTCTGAAAGAAATCTACTTTGCAAACATGGTTGATGTGTCTTTGATATTATATTGATGGGATGTTGCGTTTTTTTTTGAAAAAAAAGCCTTTTTTTCTTTACCTTTATGGACGAGGTTCAATATCCGCTTTCCGGTCCGTGCTAAGTCATCGAATATGAACAGCCTTGGCAAAACGGCCGTCACATGCAAAGACTGTTGAGTTTACTGCAGAAATAGCGAGAACCAGGAGTTTAAAAGCAGCCGTTGGACTTATCACCGTATGACCGAGAAGGCTTCAATAGCGGACTTACGACTCGGGTATCATGTATTTGTGTATGTGTTTGCGGTTTCAGCAATATTGACGAGATTTTGTGTGGCATGAGGATGATACGATTTTCAGCACATGAGCCACAATAAGATTGTCAAATCGCTCGCTCTGTATCGTCAAATGCTTCTAAGGCACGCATTTGTGCGTTTGCTGCAATTGTTATATGGAAGAGAGCCAGCGATAAACACATTAAGGTCTAGGTCTCCCCAGAAGTGCCCCTACACAGTTTCCAAGCAACTAACCAATTAAGAATTTGACTAAAAATCACTGGAACGTGCCTATTGAAATGAATATGGTGGAGACCTACCTGCGTAACCCCCCCCCCCCCACCAACTTTGAAGTGAACGATGGTTTTGAAAAAGTCGAAAATGTGAATTACCATTGCAATCCCCATTGACGGATATAGTAATCAATTGGAGTGCATGCACTTAGAGACAAGTTCCTCAATAAAAAATGCACTAGAAATTATTGATCCGGAATATTACCAAATAGTGTAGCAATCAGTTTAACCCTTCAATAAGCTACGTTTTCACCAAGGTACGGAACAATCTGATTGACACTTTTGGAGAAGTCGAGAACAAAAACAACGAACACACACACAAAATCATAAAGAAAAATGGAATAAAATTGCAGCGCCACCTACTGCACAAATTAAGCCTAGGATATTCCAAAAGTGTCCTTATGCAATACCAAACCAATTGCCTTGGGAGGTTTGGAGAAGATCTTTTACAATTTGACCAAAAAAAATGGACGCCCCCAAATCGTTAAAAATTCTAAAAATCTTTGGAGTGTGACCACTGAAACACAATTGGTAGAAACGAACATAAGGTATATGCCCACTAACCTTAGAGGGAATATGGCTGACAGTTTTTTTTGAGAAATCGAAAATATAAATTAGCATTGCAATCCTAATTGGCTTGCTTTCTAATCAATAGGAATGTATGCGTTAACTGAGAAGTACCCGAACTGAAAAATAAGTTAAAAACTAGGGATCCGGAGTGTCACCATTCAGTGAAGAAAACTTTGTTTGATCCTTCCGCAAGCTACATTTCCACCAAGTTTTAGAATCTGATAAACGCATTTCGAGAAGAAGGTTTATAGGCCCTCCGAGGTGTCCCTACGCAATTTAAAAAAATGGCCTGGCGGTTTTGAAGATTCTTTTAATTTTGTGATGAAAATGAACGAACAAATCCACAAATATGGACAAATGGCTAAAGCACAAGTATTAGACCAAATCTTGTAGAGTCCCACCCAAGGTTGACCACCACCATGTTTAAATTGAATCGGGTCGGTTGTTATGGCAAAGACGTCGAAAAGTGAATTGCTGAAATGACAAGGACGGTCGGACAGATGGATGACAGACGAAACATCATAAGATAAGATATACTGACTTGTCACTCAGCTAAGCCAAAAAAAGGTAAATCGAATTCAACGTAAAGTGATTTATATCAAGCTTCACACTTGTTGATCTTGAGGATGACTGATGAAAACCCAAAACAAACCCCAACACTTGCTTTGAGATACAGAGCCACAACATGCAACACAAAGCACGATGAACGATGTCAATCGGTTTTACAATTATTGAAACTAAGTTGTAGATGTATTATTTCCAAATTGAGTCCTAACAAAGAAGTCAGTCATGTTTAACCAAGACCGCTTATAGATTTGTTCAATGACCTTTAATATTGACATTTCTTCAACTTTGCCAACTTGCATGTGACGTCAAGGTGCTGTGCCCATCTGAAATCCTGCCTTACGATGACATTACAATGATAAATGTATCTCGGCAATACTAACAACAAAGACCATCTGTCCATGTGCCGCGTGTGAGGGATATTTCAATGACCACACCAATCAGTGATCTCTTACTCAAACAACCTATGGTCAAAACCATGCATTTAAATTAGGCTGCGCTGATTTGATTCATGATGTAATCGTTCTCATATTTTTTATTTGTTTGTCCATATGTAGGGTTGGCCACACCAGAATGACATTTATCTTCTGAAGAAACACAGTCTTTAATAACGGGCACGTCTCTCCTCTTAAGGTAGACTAATAGGATGATAATGAAGACCACAACAAGCACACACGTGACAACGCCCGCTGTTGCTCCGGCACTGAGACCCCCACAGTCTGTGCATCCTGTTCAGTAGAAAAAACGTAAGAAGCTTCTTATCCTATCAGAAAGTTTCCTAGCATCATTGACAAGATAAAGCTCCCTAAAACGTCAAAGTGGCTCAATAGTATACTACATTCCTGACAATAAAAAGTGGAACAGCAGTTTGTATTTCCCATATTGTTATATGGCAATTGACATATACGGTTTCCCATGATTTGAACAAGACGTAACACAGGCACACGTGCCACGAATATGTAAAGTTTGCAGTCTGCTTCCCCGCAAATTAGTGTTAAGCATTCGTAGAACACTAAGATTAAAATGTAGTTGGCACAGAGCCCTGTCCACAGTGTCAAGCAATATTCACTCACTGCATATCTGCAGTTCAACACATTTGTCTCGACAGTGCCAGATACAACAAGAAGATGATTTTGAGTCATTTTGACAGTGGTGCTTTTACAGATTTCATGAAATATCATGTAGCAACTGACTTAGTTTCTCGTTACAATAATAAATAACAAAAATAGTGCCACTTAAATCTGGGCCCCGGTGAATATACGACGAAAATTGTATCCCAGGTGCTACCTGTTACAATTTCATATGTGCGATGCATGGCGTATTTGCTCTACTGCTGTGAAACTCACCTAACCTGGGAAATTTGAGACGTAAAACTCAGGCCGACTTGATTGAGCGATGATATTACACATTCAGACAGTTGAGATCTTTTTCTTTATAAGAATCTCGGATTATATGCGACAGGACACGATCCCTTGTGGAGGGTTTAAAACAAAGAAGTTGGCCCTGCACTAAGCCCATTTGATCTCGTCACATTGTTCACAAGAGAATTAAAAATGCACCACGTTAATTCACAGCAACATCCACTTTGTTTGGACCTAGGGCAAGGGCCAATATGCAACATCACCTCTCTGTCGTTCAGACTTTGAGATTCATGAACAATGAATAAGATATATAGAAATATTTTTAATATATGACCTCAGGAAAATTCCGAACAACATGTGTGGGAAAGAAAGAAAGAGCACAGGTAAGAAAGTATGTCTGTTTGTACAGAAGAGTTTCAAAAATCAAAAGCAATGTCTACATAAATACAAAATAAATACCCTTTTCTGATTTTCCGGAAATACCAGTGTTTGGACGTTTCGCGATATGATCGACAGGATATTTCCCTTGTAGAGTAGCTTGAGGGCCTCGATGAATTGTAGAAGATGCAGTCGACAAACGCATTGTTGATGTCATAGGAATTGTGGTGTTCGGAGACGACTGAAAAGACGTCACCCTTAATGGAGTTGTGGTACTTGGTGTCGTCGTTGTCGAGTTTGTAAGTAAAGAGTTTGTAGGTGCTAATATTGCAGTAATTGTTGTATGAATGGCCTCCAAAGTTGTGGACGAAAGGGTTGCTGAAGGCGTAGTGGTGGTGATAGTTTCTGCGACAGGAGTTTGTGGAGCTGCAGAACTTGATACACTTGAAGGAGCAAGAGTCATTGACGTAAGGTCCATTGTTGTTGCTCGAGTAGTTGTGGAAACTGTGCCTGGCAAAACTGTTCTTTGAACTTGTAGTAGCTCTACATAAGAATAACGTGAATATAAAAGCCAGCAGATATATAGTAATAATGACAGCTACAAAAAGGTGGCACTCCGTCTTTAAACTTGAGTTGAACCCATGCCACTCAAGTCTGGGTGCACATAGACCAGAATACATATAATAAAATTAAAATGCCAACAAAATTTATCCCAAAAAATCAGTTTCAAAGCATAGTACACCGCCATCATGTACAATACATTCCAAAACATTGAAAATAGCAGGGCGAGCAGCACTGTCTTTATTGTGTGTCGATAACTTGAGTATGCAGACTAACTTTAGTTGACGCGAACAGTTACGGTCGTTTGCACAAACACTTTTACTTGCGAGGTATCATACGTGTTTTTAAGAAGAATTAACCAAAAAATATAGGATGGAGGTACGTTTATGCTGTTTACCTCATGTGAGTATGTGTTGCCCGTCATTGAAGATGTTTTTAAAAACTGCACTCTTGGGATGTGTTTTTTTTTTGTTTATTTGTTTATTTGTTTTTTGTTTTTGTTTTTGTTTTTGATTGATTATTGTGTTGCCAAAATTACAAATGTCAGCTTTTTGCATTAGGTTTGGTAACAATTTTTTCTCAGTACTTTAAAGTTTGGGTTTTGAACAGTAAGATATTTGCCAAGTCCACAAAAAATCACTATATTTAAATACAGGGGTGACGAATTCAAGTATTATTTAAAGTCATCGCCACCTGTTTGAATATTCTTAACAGGGTATATTTTTGCATCTTTTTCGACACATAGTTTTTCGGCAACATAAGTTCACCCAAAGTATTCTCACCTTAAAACCTTTTTAAGTTTCCTGAACACTCATAATAACTTGGAAGCACCAAGTACTAAGGTCCATCACATACTTTGCTTTTATTGGAGTATTATACATATTATTTTATAGTATCATAAATATATGAGTAAATATATGCATCAAGCAATGAACGTATTAAACAAGCAAGCAAATAAATACAAGGTGGAACTTGCCACAAAATGGGATGTTGCAATATTCCCAAGTGATATTAGAATTGGTGTCCGCAATGTAACACCAGGGACCGTGAGGCCTTGCATTATCCGGGTTACGACAATAATTGGACGCCTGCTGCACAGACCGCTCGGGAAACTGAGACCAGTGCGTATATGGGTGTACGTGTGGAGCTTGGGATGCCCAGGTCTGACAAATCCATCCTGAAGCGGTACGGTTCATTGTTCCCTGATAATGCTCACCCATGTCTGTGTTTTTACAATCTAAAAAACAAAATTAAGTAACAATACAATTCCAGGGCAAGGTCTTTGCACGTACCTTTTCAATTCTAGCTTTATGTAATTTGTTGATGTGTTGGTACATAAATAAGCCATATTCGCAAGTTGGCTCCACGTGTTAGGGATGTAACTACTTGTGGGTACTGCGTTTGGAATGTAGCTGTTTATGGGTCTTGTTTTTGAAATGAAACAATTGTTTTCACACTACATGCTGTTTTTGAACTGGCATTGCTGTTTTACAAAGCTTAGATAGAATATTATAATGACCATGGCTGCATCTTCACGCGTAAATGCTTTCAAATTTTATGGACCCCGTCGTTTGGAACTGTAGATGGTAGTATATCAAATCGTGGAACTCTAAGACACTGATACGTGTGTGGTGGTCCTGTAGTCAAATTGCATGTTTCATATATGGCTACTTTTGTTGGCTATTTTGGCGGGAGGGTGAGGTTGGGTGCATCGAAATATATTATCTTTCTTTAGAGTTCACATAAATTGTTAAAATGTGCTGCATTGAATCTACACGCACATCTACCCACGAGATACAGTGATCCTTATTATGCCACCAGCCTCTTTTGGACTTCAAGCAGGCATTTACCTCCCTGAGAAAGGCTAGAATGTCTCTGAAGAAAATGTTCCTCATGGTAAAATGGAAGGCCAAAAGGGACTAGTGGAGGAGTCACTTTTGACCCCCAATTACTTGTAGACCTTTCCTGAAATATTTGATGATGTATTTTAGTGTAGGAAACAACTATTACCCGCCTGTAGTGATCACATTGTTAATTTAAGAGCGTATATGAATTGCAATAATGGGTCTTTTTGCGGTCATTCATGTTATGTGTTGGGGATCCTATGTGTGCGTTTGGATCTTGGGTACTGCTGATTCTTACTCTCGCTAAATGTAAGCTATGCTTCATATTTGAAGCAAAAGTCTTCTGGAGGACGTTCGTATTACTTTTCCCATATAATAGTGTGTACCATCGTGTTGATGTGCTGCTCAATATTTAATTTGACCATTGAAGGCCATATTCATTTGGCTAAATGTGTACTTTAATATTACAGACATAAGATTTTTTGGCCAATTATCATTGTATCATTGCTTGTAATAATAGACATCAGAGTATCAGAAACGTCCCAGTCATTGCTCTGTCAGTTGTCCGTTTTAGTATCTACTTTTTGTGCTGATATAAGGCGTTGGTTTTTAAGGTCAACGTGAAAGTCGAATATACGGATGGCATTTTTTCACATAATCATTGAAGTGATACATGCCAAATATGGTAATGACTATTTTAAGTTGTCGATTGTTGAGCTCGCAGCAGATTTTTCAGTCAGCTCAGGTTATAGGATGGTCCAACTTTCCTTGCTTATCTGTCTCCCATCGCCCGGGATAGGTTTCTACCGTGTCTATTCAACACGAATTTAGGTCACGGCCCATTGATTTGAGGCCATTTATTGGATTTTTCTTCACTTTTGTGGATAAAGTCTTTAAAAACGGTCTCCGAAATCTACTTAGCCAATCGCTTTAAAATTGTGCAGGAACCATTCTAGGGACCTTAAAAAGTTGATTTGTTCAACAGGTTCGCTGCAATTTTCTTCGTTATGAACTTTTGCATGTTTGTGCAACTTTTGATTTGATAAAACTGCATGCTGGATTCCTTTCAAACGTGGCAGAGCTCAATCTATATCAAAACTGTCCATTGTGGGTGTTCTTTCAATGGTTGGTTTTCCACACCTTTTGGAAATTACGTTGTGATCCAATAGTTTATGTTTACATGGTTACTATTAGAATACCGGTCAACATGCATGTGTTTGTAATTTTTCTCCACAATAATTGACCCGACCTATTTCAAACTTGATTGGGATGTATTTTGGGTGGCTCTCTATCAAGTGCCTTCAATACAACAACAACATCAACAACAACAACAACAGCAACAACAACAACAACTACTACTACTACTACTACTACTACAACTACTACTACTACAACTAATTATTATAGTTATTATTATTATTATTATTATTATTATTATTATTATTATTATTATTATTATTATTATTATTATATTCATTAATATTATTAATGATTGATTTTGTCAAATTGTGGGAATAATGAATAATTTCCTCAAGATTTGTCGACCAGATCCGCTTCAGTTTTGGTAGGGATGTACCTTGTTAAGCTCGTGGTAAAACTCTGTCACTTCGTTAAGCATCTGGGTCACTCATATCTATACATTATCAGTGTGAAGTTAGGCCAGGCTAAGCTATGCTCTCCTAGTTCAAATTCCACCTGAAGTTAAACACTCAGCACAGGTTAGAAGTTATTTGCGGTCCAATATATCAAACACAGCTGAGGACGGACTTTTCATACAGACTTTTTGTTCATGTGTTGATATACTTAATTAAGCAGATAAACAATGTAATATAATAGAATGTGGTGAGAAACAGTATAATGCACTATTTTACAGTAAAATGCAGATAAATGCAAATATTGTTGAATTGCCAAGAACGCCAAACTTTCTTCAGATTTACTATTCACACCCATAATAGCATATAGCTGGAAACACAATTGCTCATACATATATGTATTATAAATACCAATCTTTGGCCATCAACTGCCTGGTCATTTCTTTATCATAAGGTACTTGATCCCAGCTTTGTTATACTCGATCAGGTACTCACCGCAGTAAGGTATGTTACATCTATCCCATCGAATAGTCTGATCCATTGTGTAACACCATGGACCTCCGTGGTACATTGGCTCCGGGTTGCGGCAGAAATTCTCAGCAGCAGATACATTGCGCTCTGGGAAAAGCGTAGGGTCCAGGTAGCTATGTGAATGCGGTGATTGTGAACTCCAGCTTTGGCATTCGGTTCCACGTATGGTAACCCTTACTTTTCCAGCGTAGCCATGACCTGCCCTGTTTGTTGAACAGTCTAGAGAAAAAATGCTGATGTCAGTGAAGCAATCTTTACTTGAGCCGTTAAACATAAGGTACAGCTGTCTTTCTCTTTGATACTATTTGTTTCCTAACCCAGAAAATTCAGATCGCAGCGTCGATACATAAATTAGTTCTTCATGAAGAGCTGAAGCTCGACTAGCTACAGAAAAGCAATGTATTTAAGTTGTTTTGTAAGAATTTCTGTGCATAGTGATTATGAAGCTTGTTATGTTCCCATGGTAAATGTTCTGATCCACGTCTGTGTTCTACCTTGTGAGCAGGAGCTACAATTGTGTGACGAAAATGGGTTTTCTGGGGAACAATATAATCTTTAAAATGGTCCTGAATACAAACTTTCTGGCCTTTTTTAAGTTGACAACTTACCTGTATCTCTAGGATTCCCACCCTCATGGTATCCTTTCTACAATTTATGCTATGGGGACCATAAAGGAAAAAATGAACAAATTTGTACTTCAGATATACAAAACATTAAGGTTCCTACTAGTTTTTGAGTATTTGTGAATTTTTACCAACGATATTCCCGTACCTGCTTGTGGCAGAGGGAATATCATTGTCCCTGTGCCCACTCGAACAGTTCAAAGAACCGATTTTCTACATTTTCCCATGTGCATGCCACAATTTGAACTCAAGAGGATATTTGTTTACACTAGTTACAAGACTCACGGGGATGACCACTTTTATGTGTTTGTGAGCGATCTGGAAATATTTGGTTTTGAAGAGAAGTTGCTATCCAGATAAAGCCTACGCACCCCTAGATGTGATATTTTCCACATTATACATACATGTATGTTTGATTGCTACAGGCTGACAAAGTTGTCTGATTTGTCACCCCCCCCCCAAAAAAAACCCCACTGTCGCATGCATAAGTTCCTTTCGTGGGTACAATAGACGATAAATCACTATTGACGATTTCAAAACGAGATGAGGCTAATATACAACTACAGATGTACACGTAAACGATACTCGAGTTGTCGCACGTGAACAGTTATGTACGGCCAGTTGTACTCGATCATCTGGTCACTCCACAGCCGTTAGGCCAGTACTGATTTACAAGCCTAACCCGCCGTGATTCGTATTTGGTGATATCAGTCAAATGTTGAATTCTCACCACACATTCCTACATCACAATGTTCGTGTCGTTTGTCAGGGTCAGTAGTGTAACACCACAATCCAGGATGTTCCAGGCCTAATGGATTACGGCAATAATTTTCCGCCAGTGATACATTGCCACTCGGAAACATGTCACCGTAAGTGAAAGAATGAACGTGTGGACTCTGAGTGTCCCAGCGCTGACAAGTAGTTCCACTCTTCGTGTGGGACAACGTCCCAGAGTAAGCAGTCCCAGCAGCAGTAAATCGGCAATCTATATTAACAGAAATAAAACAACCATCTTATAACTTATTAAAGTAGTTGCAGTTCGCCAGTTGCAGTATTATTACTGATAAATCACTGCAGGGGAACTTTCAGAAGTACCTCATTTTACTGGTGCATAATTACCTTCAATTATGAAAAGTTGGGATCATAACGGGATCAGGTTTCACATTTTGGGATCATTGTGCGCAAAACAAATTTTGCCAAAATTAGAGTGGTGGGATCATGTTGGGATTGTGGCGGTGAAGTGCCGCGGTTTAGGGATAGTCGGAATTGCTGCGAGCAGTATGCCCAACCAGGTAAAATGATGGCGGCATCATGATGGGATCATGGGGAACTTTTGCTGAGCAAGTTCAACTAACGCTGAGTAAAACGTATGCTGGGGATAACTTGTGCTAAGTACATTAAAAGTTTGAAATCATTCAGGCTGTCTCTTTTTGGTTTGATGCCTCCATAAACATCTATGCAACATGCGTCGTTACGTCAAGTTTGTGAAAAAAAAACCAAACAAACAAACAAGAACAAACATGCAACAGTGTAGGAATAGTTGCGCACACAAAATTGTGTCTGCAGACATTGGCAGTTTTTGGTGTATAATGATAACATTGGTATCGCTTACTTTTCGTGTTGGAAAGCAGTTTCTCAGCGAACCTACAGCTTTGGTATAAATATTTAATAGGTATTTGAACCATGTAAAGTTTGGTCTAAATTGCAGCAACTGGCATGCACTTGTCTTTTCTGGCATGAAAGGCAATTACATTCTTTCAAGCAATACTGGTATAATTTGCATGAGCGCGTGGATATAAATTTTACATCGACACTGTTCATTTTCCATGCAATTGGAAGCAAAACCTTTAGATAACCGTGCAATAGTATGGACTTTCAGGCATTTCTGCCCAACCCTTGCTTATTTTGAGCTTACCCTGGATATATCCCAGGAGGGCCCATGGACATCCTAGATATGTTCAACATATGGGCTGACTTGGAAATGCATGGAACGTTTGTAGATTGAAATGTTGCCCTTGTTTTTATAAAGTTACATGCTAAACAATTTATGGCCAGGAAGAAAAGACAGGAAGTAGAAAACTTAAAAGCTTGAAAGCAAATCTGTGTATGAAACGTCTGCTTATTTCCATATCAATACTTGTCCTTTTCCCACTAATATGCTATTGGCGGCCATTCCCTACTATTAGTCGGTTTACCTAACCACTGGAGATAAAAACATATATCTGTCTTCAGTCTTATGTCTAATATGAAACAGTTGAAAACTGTCAAATGCTAAATATCTGTATATATATATATATATATATATATATATATATATATATATATATATATATATATATATATATATATATATATACATAATATGTATATATATGTATACCTAACCACTGGAGTTAAAACTATATATCTGTCTTCAGTCTTATGTCAAATATGAAACAGTTGAAAACTGTCAAATGCTAAATATCTGTGTGTATATATATATATATATGTATATATATATATACATATATATATATATATATATATATATATATATATATATATATATATATATATATATATATATATATATATATATGTAGTATATGTATTTCCTGTATTTGTATGGCACAAAAAGGCCTTCAAGTCCCCCAAACCCTCGTCTGCTCAATCACAACGACAAATATACCTTTAATGTCTAATATATTTTCTATGTGCTTTACTCTTCAAGGAATTACAATTTCCAAACTCTGTCAATTAGTCTGATCCAATTATACCAAATCTGCTAATTTGATAATAAGATGGGACACCCCGATAAATAAACTAGTCCACTTGCTGCATATAGACACTTATGTGGACAGCCACACTGCTTGTAGGGTCATATAATATGAAAAATAAAGCACTATGAACCTCGTAATCACGTGAACGTAATGGACAGCTGTTCAGTGATAGGATTGGGGATTTTTCCTAAGCACGACCTTATAAGAGGCATTTGCAAAGTTAAATGCGGAATATCAACATAACTATTAAAATTAGGGGTACCATTCCAATTCAATTCTGAACCTTGCACTATAGGCGCATCCACTGGACCGCAAACAAAAGTCGTAGAATTTGATTTATGCTAATTAGGGGCATTTGAAAAGTTAAATATATAATATGTTCAAGACTATTAAAAGTAGATATAGCAATCCAATTTAAATCATTGGTTTGTGCTTTAGGCACATCGAACAAACCACAACCTAAAGTTAGGTTTTAATTTATGCAAATTAGGGGCTGTTGAAAAGTTTGAATGTTGAATATCGTCAAAACGTTTTTAAGTAGAGCTATGATTCAAACTTTAATTCCCAGGTTTGTGCCCTCGCTGCATCCAATGGACAACATACAAAAATTGTAGAATTTCAATTTACAATAATTAGGGGCACTTGAACACCTTAAATGAGGAAATGGTGTCCGTAATTCCTTCCATCCTTGGGTTTGTGCCACATGTTTTGTCATATTTGTACTTTGAATGGCTGCCCAGGGATTACTTTACATTAATTTATTGATCAATGTTCAATTAATTCTGAATTTCAAGTGGAGCTATACGCATTAAGTCAACATTTAAAAGACCAATAGTGGCATTTGCATATTTATGTATGTTTTGCTGCAGGTGCAACCTGTGCAGACAAAATTCACGACGATAGGATTTTAATAAAGGCAGGCTTATCGAAGAAAACAAACATATTTGTTTTTGAAGAAAGTTTTGTGAAAGATTTAAATATTGCATATCTTCGTAAGTACTCTATTTAGCATTACAATTTCAACTTGTATACAGATATAAGACAAATGTATAGCAATGAAACATGTTAGCACAAACTTGTCACTTGCAAGTATGCACTCAAGTGTTTATGTTTCTTTTGAACAATTCGATTAAAGTGATTGCGGCAGCAGTTAAGTTAATATTCTAAGCAATCTTTAAACGTTTTCTAGACACACAGACTGACTTTCTGACAAGCAAATAAAACTGTTTTTGTGTTTTATGTGTAATAGATGTGAATATACACTTGACTTTAAAGTACTCATTCTGTTGAAGGGTATCAAAGAAAAGATAGACACCATCCTTACAGGTTATGTAAAGTGAATGGTGGACCCGCAGGTTTGAAACTGTTTACTAAACCATCTACCACGCTGATAAAATTGTGAGTTGGATGACACTAATCCTTCAAAAGTAAATACACTGCATTGCACAATACAAGAGTGCTATATGTGTATGCCATACAAATTTGAGTAAGCGTAGGGTACGTTTTGCAACAGAAGATATTCAACTTTTCAAATTTTCAAGCATCCCAGAATTAGCATACATTTAAATTCTACAAGTTTGGTTTGTGATTCATGGGATGCATGTACAGCAGAAGCCTATGATCTGAAGTTGGAATACCACCTCTATCTGAATAACAGTTTGAAGATAATAAACCATAAAATTTATATGTGTACTGAATAAGTATAAATTCACATTAAATCAATTTTGTTTGTCGTTCGTCGGATGCACCTACTGCACAAAGCTACGAATGGAAGTTGGAATGTCACCTGTATCTATTTTTTAAGATATTACACCTTAAATTTTAAAGTGACCACCACAAGCATAAATTTAAATCCTATATTTCTGCAATAGATGCGCAACCGCGAAAAACAACCCATGGTATGGCATGTTCTGTGCCACTTTTCATTACTGGATGGCATAAATATCTATATGCATGATATTCCAGTTCACTGAGAGCCAACAACAACATGTGCATTGGTAATAGATTTTGTTAGTTCCTTTCATGATGATTTGTGTGCCCCGAATAAATGTACATGTTCACTACGCTGTCCATCAAAGATACAGTCATACTGTATCAGCCCTTCTCACAGACATGAACAAAGGTAAATCTATTGGATGCTGACTATTCTTTCTTAGTTAATTCGTTATGAAACAAAATAGCTAATGAATATAATAAAAATAAATAAGGGGGCAGTCATAGCGTCAAGCTAGAACAAGCCAGGCCGCGAAGCGATCCAGGAGAGGAGTGAAGAAAGGGTCTTTTAATTTTCACAAGGTTTTGGTCGCATCCGTTCGGCGGTGCTGCGGTGCTGCGGTGCCGGTCAAAAAGACACACCGGCCAGGCAACAGCCACCCGAAACACGCAGGTACACTTTGATAACACGTGTTGCAGCAGGCTCACGGCCGGGCACCAATGTCGGATCCAGTACCATGAGCTGCGATGGCAGTTGTGGTACAGAAGTCTGGGCGACATCCTACAGGGGAACAAAGTCGAAATCCATGTTGCATCATACAGCCAAATGTTAGCAACGGCAGTGAATTTGCTAGCTTACCTGCTGGGACTACATTACATATCTGTTGCATAACCTACTTAGCAGAAGCTATTCCAATTCCAATGCCCAAGAACAAGCTTCTTAAGCTACTGTTCACAACACCGTTCTATAACATGACGTCCGAAACACCACTACATGCTTTGACTGGCGCTGTCCCAAGGGCATTTTAGCTGAACTTCCTTTCTTGGATGTTAGCCTATGTGAGGATTATGATTTGGACTCAAACACTGACGCAGAAAACGAACAAAACTGTGATTCTCTGCATTTCAATGAGGACATGGAATCCTGTGACATAAATTCTAAATCTGATGATCTTTTCGAGCCCGTAAGGCAATTACATCAGAGTAAACCATCGTGCTTTCGCTTTGCACATTTACATTTTACCAGCATTAGGTACAAATGTGATGACATTTATAACATGTTATGTGACAGTCTGATGGATTACCTTGTTATTAGTGAAACTAAGCTGGTTGGATCCTTTCCGGAGCATCAGTTCTTTGTGCCCAATTACAGTATGTATAGACGGGATCAAAACGGTCATGGTGGTGGCCTTTAAATTAATATTAGGTCTGAGATTCCCTCAGGTCGACTTTATAATAATGAATCACATATTGTTGAAAATATCTCCATTGAGCTTACTTAGGATAATATACAGTGGCCGCTGGTTGCCATTTACCAGCCACCCTCACAGTACAAAAAAGTCTTTATACATCAAGCTTCTATTGTTATTGATAAAGCTTGCATCTGCTGTGACAACATTCTTACAGTAGGTAACTTAAACTATAACATGACGTCTGAAACAGCACTACATGCTTTGTTTGATACTTTTAACCTTACAAACTTGACCAAGGAGCCAACGTGTTTTGAAGAAGCTAAAGCTACTTTAATTGATCTATTTCTCACAAATAAACCACCACTTTTTCAGGATACTTGCTCCTTTGACTGCGGTTTGAGCAACTTCCACCAACTTGTACATACTTCAACTTGACAACAGATGCCTGGAAGGAAACCTAAATACATACCTTTTCGATAATACAAACAGTTCGATGAAGCAACATTTTTGGATCAACTAAATAGGGTCCCTTTCCAGGTGTCTGAGGTTTTTGATGATGTTGATGATTCCTTATGGGGTTTCTCATATCTGTTCACGGAGGTTATTGATGAACATGCTCCTTTAAAAAGCAAAAAGGTGAGGACACAACAAGCTCCATTTGTAAATGTTGGGTTGAAAAAAATCTTTAAAAAGGATGTACAGAAATGCTTATTTGAACGCAAAAAAGTTTGAAAACCTCTTAAATGGGAACGTTTTAAAAAGCAAAGAAACAAATGCACCAGCCTACGTAAGAAAGCCATCAAGAGATATTTCTATGAGAGGTGTAGTGGCGAACCATCTAAGATTAAATTTTGGCCCACTATTAAGTCATTTTTAACCAATAATGGCTACAGCGCTCCTAGAAATATTATCTTAAGTGATGGCCCATCACTTGTTTCAGATTCAGAACAAATCTGTAAGATTTTATCAACTATTATGTCCACCTTGCTCAAAACATTGGCAGCAATACGAACAGTCAAATACCCCTTTGATGACATGGATACAAAAATTTAAAATCCCAGTGTCCGAGCAATCTATGAACAATGTAATGTGCCCTCTTACAGATTCACTTTTCGAAAAGTTGAAAACGATGAGGTTGTCAAAAAACTTCATATGATTAAGGCCAAGAAAGTCACTAGCTATGATAAAATTCCTCCCAAATTAGTTAAACTCTCTGCTGATATCCTAACTCTCCCTCTGACCGTGATAATTAACAAAGGAATTGACTCCTCTACTTTTCCACATGACATGAAGCTTGCAGAAGTTGCACCAGCCTACACAAAAAAGAGATAGTCTGGTTAAAAAGACTTGCAGTCCTACAAGTTGTTTGCCATGCCTTTCAAAGATTTTTGAAAGCATAATCAGTGATCACCTTGTTAATTTCCTTGGTTTAAGTTTTCTCACCTTTTCTGTCTGCTTTTCATAACGATTTCAGTCGCAACAGCCTACTGATTAAAAGTACTGAAGAATAGAGAAAGGAACTTGACAATGGTGAGTGTACTTATGGACTTGTCTTGGGCCTTTGATTGTAAAACAGGAACAGGAAACAGCGAGTTACAATTGGTGATAAGCACAGCAACTGGCTTACTGTCTTGAAAGGCGTACCCCAGGGCTCAACTCTTGGGCCACTCCTTTTCAACATTTTTATTAACGATATATACTACAGGATAAACGGTTGCTGTCTGTACAGTTATGCAGATGACAACACGTTATCCACTACTTATCACGATTTTGAAAGTCTTCAACATAAACTTTAACTTTAAGCTTCCGAATCTATAGAGTGGTTTTCAGAAAATGAAATGATGGCAAATCCTGAAAAAATCCAAGTGCTGTTTGTATGCCCTAATAGAAAAGACTCTTGTAATGTAAATTGTGGAATTGAAGATGAGGTCATTAGTACTGAGGATCATGTAAAGCTCCTTGGTGTATATATGGATAAAAAGCTCAAATGTGAAAATGATATTGCTGAGCTGTACAAGAAAGCTTCTAGACAGCTCAATGTCCTAAAGAGACTAAGCAATTATTTACTTTTAAAATGTAAGTTACTGATCTTCAGGTCTTTTCGTTTGATCTGATTTCAATTACTGCCCTCTGGTCTGACACTTTTGTGGATCTACTCTGACAACAACTTTGAAAAACAAATCCAGGAAGGTGGCCTACGTTTCGTTCACGATGATCACAAAAGTGATTATCATTTACTTTCGAAAAAGGCAAATTTGTCCGCGTTGTCAATTGGTAGACTCCAATTACTTCCCATTGAAGTCTACAAAGCCCTGGGGGACCACAGCCTAAATTATTTACTTAATAATGGGAATGGAAATATCATTTAAAGTATTGCAATCCTATGCCTCAAACATGCTTGGTACCAACCAGGTTTGTTCTTTTTGTGAAAGTAATATTTTTGTTTCTTGTATTATATCTCTGAGCTTGAGAAGCAAATCTCATATTCAAATAAAGAAATATATCTCACGTTGGAGATTGGGTAAACTGACCTTGGATACGGGTTCAAAGTCAGCTATATACAGTAATAAATCATTGAACAGAAAATCCAGCATCCAGAAGCAAATAGGTGGCTGTGTGACCATGAGATGTGGGTCAACGTCACTCATGTTTGAACTCAACCTTGGCCTTATACAGGACTATATAATCATGTACAATCTAAAACCCCTGAATGAAAAAATTAATAAATTATTGTGTGGACACTGAATTTCACAAAAGTGGCTTTGTGACATAGAAATTGGGTCAAGGTCACTCATGTTCTAACTTACCCTTGGCCTGATAGAAAACTATGATGATGTACAATATGAAATCCTTATAGCTTGTAAACTTTTCAAGATATTACGCCACATAAACTAATGTGACTCCTTGACCTTGGAAATTGTGTCAAGGTCACCCATGTTCGAACTTGACCTAGCTTATAGAGGGAATATAATCTTGTACAATGTAAAAGCCCTAACTCACAAGCTTCTCAAGTTATGTGGACACCAAATTAACGAATGTGGCTCTGTGACCTTGGGAATTGAGTCAAAGTTAGCCATCTTACAAATTAAGGTGGCCCTTATGGAGGACTAAAATTCTGTGCAATATGAAATCCCTAGCTCAAAAAAGATCGGGACGGGTGTGACCCTGTGATCTTGATAATTGGGTCAAGGTCGTCCATCTCAGAATTTGATCTAGCCCTTACAGGGGACACTGTGATCTTGTGCCATATGAAAGCTCTAACTTAAAAGCCAAATAAACTACTGTGCCTCCTTGACCTTGGGTATTGAGTCATAGTCATCCATCTTTATACTTCACATATCTCTTACAAAGGACAATATCCCTATGCAATATGAAAGCCCTAGCTTCAAAACTTCTCACATTACAATACCGACACCATTTTCACTAATGTAGCTCTGTGGCCTTTGGAGTTGGGTCAAGCTCACCCATCTTAGAACTTAAGATGGCCCTTATAAAGGACTAAAATTCTTTGCAATATGAAACATCTAGCTCAAAAACTTCTGACGTTATCATGGGGAAACGATCCGGACAGACGCACAGATGGACTGACGGAACCTGTGATCATTATAGGGGACTCACTTTCGGTGGTCCCTTAATGATTTAAAGTACTCTTGTAATTGATTGTTTCTGAACTTTAAGTTAAATCCAGTTGCTGGCAGAGAAAAATATCATTCATCTTAGTCAGTTTTAGGCCTTAAAAAATTGGTTTTGTATCAGCATCAAACTTGCTATGGTTTATTATCATTAAACACTTTTTCTGAAGTAGTTCCATTCTGAAATGTTTGTGTCTCCAAACCAACACACCGAAGTTTAGGTTGGGGGAGTACTTGTAAACTATTTGTAGGATATTGCAAGGAAGATACTTTAGCCTGTACATAATACCAATAACTTTTGATATTTTGGATGACACTTTGTCAATACGACTGTTCCAAATAAATTTTTTGTCAATTTGTATTCCCAAGAAATTAAATTTATCTGCACACTAAATTCCTGTGTTGTTAATTTTTATTGCTGGTATTGACGCTTACTTTTGTCGATTGTGAAAAATCATAAATTTAGTTCTGTTTTCATCTACAGCCAGCCTTCAACTATTTGATATTTTATGTAGTTCGTCATTTATGTTTAAATTTAAAGTTCGAGTGGTGTCAGACTTGAGTAGATCTTGCAGAGTACTAACTAAACTAGTGTCATCTGCATATATCAGATGGTAAATCATTTATGCAAATAATAAACAGCAGAGGACCTAAAATCGAGCCTTGTGGAACAGCAGTGGTAATATTAAAAATATCTGATTTACTTCCCCTATTTCTACATACCGCTTGCGATTTGTTAGGTAATGTAAAGTAAATTTAGTGCAGTACCATTTATGTCATAATATTTTAGGATTAGTATTTTATGATCCAACGTATCAAAGGCTTTTAATAAATCCATAAATATACAAAATGAAATTTAAAAAAAAAAATTCTAACAACCAGTTCAATGGAAGCTAGTTTTGTAGAATTTAATTCTGTTAACCCATACTGAAGGTTGTAGTACAGACTATGTGTTTTAAAATATTTACTCAGCCGATTAGACATATCTTTTTTTCAAAGATTTTTGAAAAACTTGGAAGCAGAGAAATAGGTTTGTAGTTGTCAAAAATATATGTCACCCTTTTAAAATAATGGGGTAACTTCTGCGATTTTTAAGTTGTTTTTTTTTTTAAATCCTTGTTGTAATTAACTGATTGAATATAAGGGTTTTAGTATCACTAGTTTCATTTTTCATGCACTTTAATATTTTGACAGATATACCGCCAATGCCGCAACTTGTTTTCGGTTTTAATGAACCTATGATCCTCAGTCAGTGCTCTCTTTAACAAGCACAAATGAAAAATTATGCCCACATGGGATATGTAAGTACTTATGAAATTCATCATTATTTGATGGATTAACTTTTGTGGGAATTCTGGGGCCCTTTTTAAAGAAATAGTTGTTACATATATTAGGAATTGTTTGTTTATTAGGGACAGATTTACCCTCTCTCTTAAATGAATCAGGAAATTTAAAATTCTTTTTTTTGTTTTATTTTGTACGTCTTTGAATATTTTACGTTCCCTTTATATCTAGGGAAACATGAAACATAAAGTATTTTCTTAGCTTTTTTATGTTTTTTTTTTATATTCTCGTAAGTATGTAAATTGATTATGTGTTGATTATATATTTCTTTATCAAGAGTGGTCTTTTTGAGTTCTTTATACAATCTTCCCAGTTGGTACTGATATTACAATTCCTGTGAAAGGGGGCGTGTATTAGTTTCAATAGTTTCATCTACAGTCAACAATTAAAGTGCCACATGCTTTAGATAGTCCTGTGGGTAAGGTTATTTGGCGGAAGAAACTGACAAACGCGAAAGTGTCAAAATAAGTATCCACAATATTTCTTTCGTTAATTTTAAGTAAATTAGTATTCAAATCTCCTGTAATGTATATTTGACTATTTCTGTTACCCAGTAATCCAAGGACTGGAGTGAAATTATTCATGAAAAAGTTATAATTATCAATTTTGTCGATAGGAAGTCTATACACGTTACCAAGTAGCATTTTCCTTTGAAAGACGTTACCCTCAATTTCAACGGACTGGCCTTCCCGTTTGTCTGACGCGATATAAACTGTTATTTTTTTTTTTTTTTTTTTTTGGTTATTATTACACACTCTCAAGTAAATGGCCAGTCCGTGGGATGAGCAGATGTAACCTTGACCAATCAAATTGTACCTCTCAAGTTTAAATAGAGACATTTCAGTTGAATCTGACTGCCATATTTCTTGGATACAAATTGCACTGAACATGGTTTGATCATAGCTTGCATTGGGTGAGACACAATTCATGCTTAATATCGAGAATTGGTTGCCTTTGGTTTTATGTGTTGACTAAGTGTTCAGTGTTAAAATAAAGAGATGTATTAATTAAATTTGGTTCATCCTCATTTTCGTCTTCCTCCAATTCATTTCAAAAATGCCGGCAGAGGCACTAAAGACGCTGTTTTTTTTACATTTGAGTGATCAAAAACACATGAGGTAAATATATATATGTACATAAATAGAGAAGGGGAGAACCTTGAAAGAAACATGAAAAAGTGAAAGACAGAGTTCGCATCCATAATTGGTGAGGCGATCAGAGCGCCAAGACCAACACTTTTACACTGATGGCCTAATCATGTCTGGAATCAATATAAAAGTGTTTTAATAGAGATTAGCATACAGATATTGTATTACCTGGGACTGGCATATAAGTTTGGCCCAGCATTTTGAGGACTTACACATGGTTATCACCGACGAACGTTGTCCGGCGCCATCTTAGAATTGTGTGCGGGACATTTTTTAACAGTACGCGTTGGTGTAATACAGTTAAAATGAGTGAAGCTGTTTGTCGTGAAACCACCATGTAAATGGGTTCATTTCACGGCAAAAAAAGAGTGAGATGAGCAGATAATTGGGATAGTTCTGCAGTGCTCATTGTTTGACAATACTAAAATATAACTTCACTTTCAGGAGTGTGATAACGAGGCTCCAAATTGACAGCCGTTTAAAAGTGTGCAAAGTGCAGTAATATATGACTCTTAAGCTATAGAAATCGGCAGTAACAAAGAACAATAGACATTACTTTAGAAGAAAGTATCATCATTGGATAAACAGCGACCTTTTCGTTGGCAGAGCGTGAAAGTGCAAGGTAGAGGATCAGATCAGTGTAAACAATAAATTTACCCACAAGTTAGTGTGATAACAATATTGAGGCACGTATTATCGCCCATTATGTCGCTTGGTTGGATAAGTATCGTAAATTACCTAGAGAAAAAAAAGAAAATAAAAGAGATAAAAAAAGGGTGAGCCTAGTATAATGAAAAGTAGTAGATTATGGAGATTGAGCGTGAAAGCAACTGTGGAGGATGTAACTAAATTGAAAGAGCTTGAGAATGCAGTGGATGCACGAGCGAAAGATAGCAAACTTATTCATGAAAGCTGCACTTGTTCAGTATGCAAGGTGAAATTCGATGATGAAGATAACTTAATACTAGAATGTGACGAAGGATGCAATCCATATTTTTGTGCAAAATGTATTGATTTACCTGCAGAGCAGTATGAAACTCTTCAAAGACCTGATTGCTGCTGGTTCTGTCCAGATTGCGTGGAGAATATTCAACAACGAGTGGGCAAGCAAACTCGTGAAACTGACCAACAAAGTGAAGTAGTAACACTAAAATTTGTGATGAGATCAGCAGGCCATTCTTGGAATTAGGAAAAAAAAGCTTGATGAAAAACTAAATACATAATGTGATAGATGTTCCAGAAAAATTTACTAAGACTTGGGCGGAGGTAATTGGGAAAAGAAAGCCCACCCAAACGTAAACGTACAAACAATTGTACAAGAATTGGAGAACAAGGAACCAAAAACATTGTGATAAATGTAGTAGACGTAATTGATGGGATTATCGACAGGGATAACAGAAAATGTAATTTAGTGATGTATGGTGTGCCAGGACCGACTGGAACAGCCCGGGCTGGAAGAATGGCCAATAATACTCAACAGATAAATAAGACTGTAAAAGATGGTCTAAAATTTGCGATCGAAGTGATGAAGGCAGTAAGATTAGCAAATGAAAGAAAGGGAAAGGATATGTCCTTGCTGCCTATAGTTGGAAATGAGACTCAGAACAAAACAATTGCATAAGAAGGCAAGGTTTCTGCGAAGTAGTTCTAAGTGAAATACAGTAAACATTTCACTGGATTTGTCTGCGAAGGAACGGGCAAAAATAAAAAGCTTACGGAGAAACTCAACAAAAGAAAGAATCAGGGAAAAACAAATTTGATCATAAGAAGAAGAGAAAGTACAATAAAACCACAATGACAACAATATAATGCATGGGGTGCTACAGACACAAGCCAAGATGAATAACTCGCATATAACTCAATGAATGAAAATTGTAACTGCCCATAATACCTCTATCGATAAACACGATAATGATACAGTTGATTAATCGGAGCACTATAAACTACTTTATACCAATGCAGACCAATTTCCAAACAAACGCGAACACCTAATTATGATGATAGGTGATGATAATCCATACATTGTCATGAATACAGAAGCCCAAGTTGTGTTAACAATCGCCAGATTAAGCATTCCAGGTTTTACAACATATACGATCAAGATCAAGCTCACCTAGGTGATAGTGGACTGAGTGGTATTATGACTCGTTGCGGATTCGATACAGGCAGCAGAATCTACTGCAAAAATTAGTGATTTTAATGAACAGTTGTGGTTGGATGTAAAACTGAGGAATAATGATGCACTACCATTAGGATGTATTTACGGAATCCCATCAACTGAAGGGAATTCTCGCACAATTAGTAAACTTTGCATTTTAATTACAAATATGGCAGGCAATGAGACGAGTCAAGTACTGATAACTGTTTTTTTTTTAACTTTAATAAGGTGGATTTGGAAGTATAGAATTCCACATTGCCGTGACATGGGGAATGGATTCAGACAGCACAAGGTTTAAAACCATTCACTGCGAGCCTTGGGCGAGAAGTGAACGGTTTGGCATGGGTGCTGTCTCAAATTCATTCCCCATGACACGACCACCTTTGGAGGACTTAGATATCTAGGAAGTAGAAATCAAGAATAAATTATAAAATTTAAGGACAGGAAAATCTGCAGGAGCTGATGGATGGCATCCATGTGTCTAAAATGAACTTGCTGAAGAGCTATGTGAACCTTTAAGTATACTTCTAAGGAAGTCTTTAGACATTGGACAACTATGAGATACATGGAAACTGGCACACGCTGTACCTATCCATAAAAAGGAAGTCGCAGTGTAACAGGCAACTACAGACCAAGCTCTTTGACAGCTATTATTGTGAAAATTTTTGAATCGCTAATTAGAGACAGATTAGTAACGCACATGATGGACAATGGCCTTTTTTGCAGACGAGCGACATGGGTTTGTACCAGGGAGACTATACATTACGCAATTATTGTTAATTATGGAAGGATAGTCTAAGCTCTCAGAGAAAGGTACTCCTCTAGATTTGGACTTCGCAAAGCGTTCGACCCGGTACCTCATCAGCCATTAGGGATAAGCTTATGGTTAGGTACATCTTCTACAATATATCGAAACAACAAATTATAGCTCATATTTACCTGCATAAAGTATGCATTTCCGAAAAGTAAACTTGCCGCGAAATCAAATGGCACTATTGTCAATTACGTACTTTGTTATGTGTTTATGCAGCAATTATGCAAAGATTACATATTTTTCGACAATGTTTATTCAACGTTTTCAGTTATGGTACTACATAAAGTATTCTTTAAAAAAAAAAAGCTAACAAACCTATCCTCAAAGGATGTCTGTTTTCCCCGTGTTTTGCGTTGTTCATGAGCTGCAGCGGTCTGAATTTGAAGTGATGACACACTCCATTTACACATTAAAGGATTTCAAATTTAAGTATTGTAAAAGAACCAGGTCTCATACAAAAAATTCTGAGATCCGTTTTTTTTTTTTAGTTCAACTCTTTAGGATGACATTGGGTAAAACTAAATATTTTTTCAAGCAAAACTGTTGAAGATGAAAGCGGAATTGTTTGGGATGTTGTTGTGAAAACGATCGTGTGAAAAATGAGTTTAAAGATCAAGCCGTCTTTGAAGGGATTACAGGCACTTACTCGCGGTCTTTCCAGTTTGACAACTCTATAATCCGTAAGCATATTATTTGTTTGATAGACTACCATGGGATCGTTGATTATATAATCTTTATTCAAACCCCCGCGAACGAGGAAAAGTATTTACATCGAGATGGACTTAAAAATAGTGTATTCACAATACAACTCTATAATCCGTAAGCATATTATTTGTTTGATAGACTACCATGGGATATAATTGCATAAAAAGTTGTCAGATATGTATACTGCCAGGAAGACTGGCTTTAATCATACTTGAAAGGAACGCAATTTATTAAGTTTTTGTTTCAGAAAATGCCGAGTTCTGTGTCAGACTCAGCATGTGCTGTCGCAAGCGTGGTTTCTTAACTGGCCCGCTGCTTGATTGCGCCGTATATGGCAGGCTCATTAGGATGCTTGACAACTTCGTTGCGGGGTAACCACTGGCCAGGACGGGCAATCCGTCAGTTTGGTTCACATTGATCCGAAGATATCGAAGCCTGGCAGAAATCTGCAAAACGAGCAGGAACTATTTTGGTCAGTCAAAGCTGGAAAATCCCTGTTCCTGTATATAACACGCAGGTAAAAAATACATTAGAACAAAGCCCAAGCGTAAGCAAAGCATCGACCATATATCGGCCCCAAAACCAGGCATTTGAAAAAAAAATGGACGTGTAGTCGATAAAAGTCAATAACGTAATTGGCGTTTTCCCCACAAATACCAACTCTTTATAGTCTACAACACACTTGTGCAATGGAAAAGCCCGGGAAACTAAACCGTGCTTAGCGCATGGAGATCGGCATTGGTACTTCACAGTCACACACGACACGTCTCCAACACATCCACTTTCATTCATCTATCAATTTATGCAAAAACAAAAACAAAAAGACTTGCCCAAACCAAACTTAAAAGGAAAACGATCTTGGAGTTGTGATTGATGATGAGCTCAAGTTCCATGTTCACACAGGGGCAGCGGTCAAGAAAGCGTTTCAGATCCTGAATTAATGGGAACAAGTTTTGCCTACCTAAAATGAAGAGATTTTGCTTGTACCATACAAAATATCAGTCCGTCCCCATCTGGAGTATGGGAATGTCATTTGGGGTCCACATTATAGAAGAGACAAGAGATACAAAATTTTAAAATCTTGGAAGGCATTGACAAGTTCGATAGTGCAAAATTCTTAACCCTTCTACCAAGCGCATTACCAGAGGTCACCAGCTGAAATTAGTTGAACCCTTCGCTAAAAACAGAAATCAGGACACAATCTTTTAGTATACGCGTAGTATATTGCCTTGAATAGTCTACCGGAAGATGTTGTAAATGCTGAAACAGAAGTAAATCGATTCACGTCTCGCTTAGATAGATTTTGGAGAAATGAACTGTAAACCTTACTATTGACAATCTTATTGATTGTCCACTGACATTTACCAATGAACATTAACACAATTCTATTCATTTGACACTTTAAATAAGTCCAGACCCAACAAGCTTTAAGCCCCACTTACCCGATTTTACTCTACCCTACTCTACTCTACTCTACTATTTTCTATATTTTGTAATGTTGAATTTTGGGACAGCATTTACCACTCCTCAGTTGATTGAAGAAGAGTATCGATTTGTTCGTTCTTTTTTATGAAACCGAGCTCTTCATCGTCCACGTAGTTTTTGATAAGTTTATCTTGCTTTGCTTTGCGGTTGAAGAATTTTTCAGACTGTGTCTTGAATAAATCTTCATTAATGAAAACATAGGGCATCCCTTTCGTCTGTATTTTTGCGCGTGCCTTTTTCCTTTTCCAATGATTGCCGAAAATAACCAGATCAGAACGATGCTTGTTATCCATTTTTTTACCAATCGCCTGGCGTTGTACGAACTCAGCAATATTTCAAAATTGTCAGCTACAATTTCGATAACCTCTTGAGTGTTCGCATGGTCAATCTCGACCAAACCCGTAATTTCTAAGTTATTTAGTTTCTCATTTGCAGTCATTTCGTGTTGAATACGTGATCTGGTCTTTTTTTTTCGCCAATCTAAAACCGGTTTTCTGGTGTAGATACTCATGCTACCAAGGGTTGTAGTTTTTTTATCCCAATGATTTGTTAAAGCAGACACAAGTTCAGGAAATAAAGCTTCCCGTACAGCACTAACGGCTTCGGTTGTACTAAAAGTTAGTACAACCGCTGACGTTATTTTGGCTGTCAATGCATGCTCTTCTTTTTTCAATCACACCATCATCCAACATTTCGCTAACTGGGTTACTCGTCATATGTTGAAAAACTGCAGTCCCTTGATCAGAAGCAATTAGACAGAGATTTGAGTCACTGGACATATACGAATCAGAGCTAGATGAGTGTTGAAAACAATGAAATGATTCATTATCGAACGATTCACACTTCGAGTCTGACATCCATTTGGACCTAGGTAGACCAGCATACACGTATTTTTTTTTTTTTTTTTTGAATTGGCGTGGCAACCAACCCAAAGATTCAAGTTACAAAAACAAAATTTTACAGCGTTTTCTCACTGCACCATCGTCATAATGACCTTGCGATGATACACGAATGACATGATTGTTACTTAGCTAGTGTCATTGGGTGCAGGTAGCTGCTATTTAAACAACTCTTCGGTGAATAAGACAGACGTACATGCCTGCTGTATGTAGAAGCAAAATGTCAGTAAACCTTCACATTTTTACATAAAACTCTGTGTCATCTTTTTAGAATGTCTTGCAGGGTTAAGACTTCTTTTAAAGAGGATTTTAAAACAAAATCCCCTATTTCGGCCATGTAAGTACTTTATCAAACCATACTTACTCATGCGTAGCTAATAATAACGATAGGTTAGGGTAAAAAAAACTACAAAAATCACTGGAAGGTGCCAATCTTTAAAATACTTACCAAATATTTTTGAAAAAATAATCACAGGCCTCAAAATTGGTACTAGTTGCCCTAAATTGCTCCTAGATCGTGGATCATCTTGATAAATATTTTCTTTACTATGTTGTTTTTATGTCTACACATGTATCAAGTTTGCAATTAAAATTTTAAAACTTGATTTAAAATACTGCAGTAGCCTGAATTTTTTATGAAAAGATATAGAAGGGGACAGGAATTGAGTAATAAAAGTTTTAAAATTGTCTTTGAAAAAACGGCGCAAATCCAATCCTCGATTAATTCGGAGTCTCTAACTTGCATGGTTATGTATAGAGACGAATGGATTTAGTATCTGTCTTTCTGTTCCAGTAAGACCATGTTATGTTCAAAGTAAAAATATTTTGTCACAACTAGCCCCATTCTGCGCTGACCTACAACTAGACACACTAAATATACCCGTAAATATCTCATAATTGCCCGAACGGTCAGCAGGGAATGTAGAGTTCAAAATAAGTAGGTATATCTATCTAGACACACACACACACACACACACACACACACACACACATATATATATATATATATATATATATATATATATACATATATATATGTATATATATATATATATATATATATATATATATATATATATATATATATATATATATATACTTAAATGGTAGGTGCTGGTGGTCCCTTTTCTGATGTTTTCAGTGTATTTTAATTCACAAAATAAATGAGTTGGTCACACTAAAGAGTCGAAATTTGACCAGCCGTTATGAACGGCTATATAGAGATAGAATTTGTGGCTTTTTGTCCAGAACCACTTCCTAGTAGTCATTACCCTATTCTGTAGTCCGAACTCTTTACTATCCATACACTTACCTATCACTGTTCAGCCTATATACATATGGAAGTACTATTGTCCATATTGCGCGAATTCTTGTGTAGAATTTTGACATAGGTTGTATTAGCCCAAATAAATAAAAGGGTGTTCAGCCGGCGACTACCAGGACATGTTTTAGAGCCTATACCCGTACATGTCTCTCTGACTAGCGGCACCTTGTCGAAGCTTATTATTCATCAAAGACAAGGCACATAATTATAAATAGATATGAACGTACCAAATGTTGAATTAGCCAAATACGTGAAGTTTTGCCTATAAATGCAGAGCTTGATTATGAAAAAGAATGTCTGTCAGACCAGACATATTTACTAAATTAGTATAGTACAAGTTCAGATAAGAACAATTTGATTCGCCCCTGAACCAGTATGTACCCATTCTAGCCAGACAGCTTATCTTAGATAAACCACCTGCCAGTGTATAACTGAAGTACAAGCAAACTGGGGCATTATATTCAGTCCCAGTTATTGTACAATAAATAGTTGCAGATAAAACAACTGTACAAACCGAGGGAAATCCTAACAAGTACTGCAACAATGGGAATCCTGCACTAGAAATGTGAAACAAACCCCCTGATGCCACCTACTTGTCACTTTGAAAGTCTCCAAACAATAAAGCTCTATTTCACTGCCAACCCTGAGTTAATGTTTCAACGTAATGGGTCAGGTTTGTGACATTTGAGTAAATACTGTCAAATTTGAGTTATTTTTTTGATATTGAGTAAACGTGTACTTAGGCATGTTAAAAAAGAATGAAAGTCATTAGCATTTAAGTCAAAAACATGTCACCAAAACATACTTTTTCTAAACCAAATGTTAAGTAAAATTAGGCAAACTTATAACTATTGTCAGCCCCTACTTGCTGCCGATAGCCGCTGGGGTTTAGCTTGACAGAAAGCATGTAAGCCTGAAATGTCTGAAAGTGAATATTAAAATAGAATGATGCCAAAAGATAAAATTAAGTAGCAAAACAGGCAATTCTAAAATCTGTAAAATTATTGTAGCCAAACATTCTCATAATGTTTGGATATTAACAGCAAAATTTGTAGTGCAAGTCGGAAAAGTATGAAAGTCGTTAGTTTTTAAGTCAAGAGAACGCAATCAAAATATGATTTTCCTTAACCAGATATCAAGAGCAATTAGGCAGGCTTGTAACTGTTGTAGGCCCCTACCTACCACGGATAGCCCCTGGGGTTTAGCCTAAAAAAAACGAGCTTGACTAAAATGTCTGGAAGGTGAATATTAAAACAGAATGATGTCAAAAGATAAAATTAAGTAGCAAAACAGACTAGTCTAAAATCTCTAAAATTAGTGAAGCCAAACTTTCTAACCATCTCTGGATATTAACAGCAAATTTGTAAAATTATTTGATGAAATGTACATCTTTGAATTTTCTTGACTTACGTTTATTATAAATAAATTTGTTTATAGGTGTAAAGTTCCGAAATTTAGAACAAATAAGACCAAATCGCACAATGTGTGACAAAAATGCACTATATCAAATAGTTTACGAAACATTACTGTAAAGGAAAGGACAGCTAACTACTTCAACGTTAAACTCATCTATTGTGTGATAGACTTTAATATAAAACCTGTCATTAGTGAGCCGATCATACAAGTCCAATAACACATTTAAAACCATCTGAATAGTTACCCTCCATAGGGATAACTTTTGGGTGAATTTCTTTACCATCTTTAGGATGAGAAAAAAAAGTTCCTTTATAAATCAAGTCTATGGACTGGTCTTCAAATTTGACAGGGTGAGATCACAATATTTGATAAGCATTCTAAGAAAAAATAAAAATAAAAACAAAACAAACTTATAATCAGATATTTGAAAAAATCCAAAAGATTGCCTACAAAAGATATGTTAGATCTGCATTTCCGTTTAACATCATTTCTGGTTACAGACCACAGTTGTGATTGGCTGGTTGCGCATCCCAACGGAGATAGTCTGTAATTGTGAAAATACGATGTTTTCAGCATGCTGTAGCTTCTGTTTAAATAAAGTTAACAAAGTCAGGTTTGCTGCATCACAGAGTTGCTTCATTGGTGGTCATATAGGTGCACTGTCTTCCAGGCCAGGTGGGAACTTTATGGTGGGGAAGGACAATGATGTGACCCCGGCCAGAGCACAGTTCATACACCTGTACAAAGCTGACATCCAGGTGTTGTTTCGTATTTCAATTATCACGAAAAAATGAGCTGGGAGTTGTATGACAAAAATTTGTCCGTTTTTTTCTCACATTTTTATCTAATAAATACCGTTGAAGAAATTTTAAAATATCAAAATGCTGAATTTTGAGACTGGAAAATGCTAATATGAAAAATAGAAGGATTTATAACTGTAGTCTGTGGCCTATAAGGGCTAACTCTGTATGTACTGGAACGCACATGGTGATGTTGTTATTCTTTTATCGTCCATGAAGCAAGTTCGAAATGGAGGGTCAGCGCTTTTTGACAGATGCCAGGACAATTTTAAATGATCCTGTCAACTTTTACATGGCTGGTGCATGCAAGATATGGCGTGGGACAGTAGATTACAAGGCAAATGAATTGGGCTATGGTATTGTGTACCTGAGGCCAGCTCAAGAAAGAAAAAAAAGAAGTTTTACACCCACAGATTGGCTGTGAATATCAAGTTTAATTGTCTAAACATTCAAAACAGTCATGAAGTATCACATTTATGTCACAAATCATTGTGTATAGAAATGTCGCACCTATCGGTCGAACCTCACCACACAAATAACAACAGGATTCACTGCAAGACATTTAACAAGTGTACAGGCCATGCTCCCTTTGCTGACTGCTCGGTAGATAGATAGCAAGCTTTTGTAGTCTTTAGTTTCGTGATACCTCTCAGGTGTCCAAGAAGGCTTCCCCAGGTAATTTTATAAAAATTAACAATGCAAATATGATTTTAATAAATTATGCTAATCCCATTAATATGATCAAACTGTTACATTGACATTGTAGGCCTACTGTTTGCATTTATCACTGCATCCACCAAGTACATGCATTTATTTGCTGCAAGCATGATCCATATTTCATTGTCTTTTTTTTTTCTTGGACACACTGTAATTTAACAGTTTTTGGTTGTCACAGTCTCTTTTGTAAGATACTTTCCCCTTTGATTTTTTATGTCTGTGCAGCCATTCTAAAGTCTGTCTTCTTTCGCGTCTTGCCTGCTTGTACTTGATGTTACCTGTATACTTTTTATTATATTCAAACTGAGTGGTAACACTTCTCAGTTGTTTTACTTGTGTAGACCCATGTGTTATGGGAGCTCCAAGTGTTTCCAATCTTGCTAAAGTGGAGTTGCCAAACCCCAAATTAAACATATGTACAGCAGAATGCAATCTGCCAGTCACATTTCTACACCAAGTTACATTTTTTGGATTTGTCCCAGAGTAAGACCTGTTTACTGATTCAACACGCTGTGTATCAGTTTTGAATTTTGTTGCCTGTATTGCAGGCCGTCCTAACCTGTACATTACGAGATGCTTCAATTTTTCTAAATCTGATACAGAAGGAGTAAGATACACACCAGCAGGCAAGAAAGAAACTTTCCTTGTACCTTTTTAAAGTCCTGTACAAGCATATGAATGTCTAACACAGAGTGAGTGATCACCTTGATAACACAATATTATTGCATTTATTACATATTCAAATTTTATGTTCATGCGCTTCACATTGCCACACAATTTTTCATAACAGACATTATATTCATGTGTACACCTTCTTGATAAATTGTACCCAAATTGCCTGATCATAGAACTTACACTATTTTTATCTCTTGCAGGGAACATTGCAGAACTCCAGTTGACCTTTTGTGCACGTCTACGCTGTGACTGTGACAAATGTCTTGTACACTTTAAGTTTCCTGGTGCCAAGCCATCCTTTTTATACACAGACTTGACAGCTTCCCCAGCTCGACTGTCAAGGTCAGTTGTCAGTTGACTTATTTTAAGTGGCACCTCATCTTTTTCAAAAAGTTCAAAACTTTCCGTGCACCATTGGAATTCATCACCAATGCTTGCATCCATGGGTACATTTGCAGTGCATTTTCCCCCATGGTCTGGGCAAGCTGGTCTGTGCAAATTATGTTTCCTTGCATGTACATGCCCAACTTTGCACAGTTTATTTTTCACAGTGACCCCAATAATTTTTTTTTTGCAAAGTTTGATTTTCACAAACAGTGTAAACACACTGCGTCGCAGGTTGGAAGGGTGTCTTTCCACCACCAGATGTCAGGGCGTTGTTGTTTCTGCAGTCTACCTCCATCATTATTGGTGTTTTTTCAGAAAGTCCCAGCAATTTGTTATTGCGTATGATTTGGCCTCTCTGCTCCCTCATGTTTTCTTCATTAAGCTTTGTGATAATGTCATTCACTCTGTTTGAATTTCTCTGCATTGATTTTCTTGCAGGAGCTGGAATATTCATATGGAGTAGAATATTCCTCAGTGCTGTGTTCCCAATGCTTGTAGTCATGAGGCCAGCTTGAGCTGCCAAATTAATGTTGGCTGCTTTCTGGCCTGGCTGAGAATTGTTACTTGTGGCTTCTTTGTACAGTTTTTGTTTTCTTGAAATGTAATCACACACTGTACATTTCAGCGACTCCTGCCATGCTAGCCCCACTTTTTTTCTTTTTCAGCGTCAAAAATTAACTGACCTGTACAATCTGGCTTGTACAGTAAATGTTCCCTCATGGAGTCATTCCATAATTTCTCTGTCCTTTCAGCATGTGAAATTCTATAGGAGTCCATGTTTGGTCTGTCATGCTTTGGTGAAGCATACCAATCAAGATACGTGGTGCTGGGTGGAGCTGGTCTCAGCAGTTTTACATTCACCTCTGCCTCCAGGCCTGGTTCCTGTTGTAGCCGTTCATTCAGATTTTCTTGTAATTCGCGAGGCAGGCGTGTCCACCTCACTGGTTTATTGGTTGTGGGTTCTGTTGTCACCTTGCATCTCTTGTTGTGGGGAATATGACCCCTCTGAAAACTAGTTTTGTTTCTTCTGTGACCAGCTTTCATTGTATCAGTCAGTGGGCAGCAGTAGTCTTCAATATAGCTATGTTGTAGTGACTTATCAAGGCTGAAAAGCTTATGAAATATTTGGAAATTTCTGATTCTTATAAATCTTAAAGTTTGTGTGGGTAGGGGTCTTTGTGTAGGAAAGGAAAATGCCAGGAATGGGGTTGCTTGATGAATCAGAATCCTACCCTCTGTGATGCAAGTAACTTCCAGGATTCACACAGCATCAGCAGCAGGGTGAAATGTGATACCCCTTTCTGCCCCCACAGATGGGTCAAGCTGACCAGATCCTGCTTGCAGTTACACAAGTGATGGATGTCTTATGATTAATCAAAAAAGTCATCAAATTCACAATATTTCTTATAAAATTTCAACTTTATACTAAAAATCAATGTTAAAATTAATGGGTGGGGTGTGGTAATTTGATCTGTCATTGTAGGAAGAGGGCTTGCAAGCAAGTGAACTTGGCTTAAATGCATAACCCATATGCTTATGTATTGATGCCAGGTCAAAGACTTTTGTTATAATCATGTCTCATAATTTTTTTCCAATTTTACATCTTTTACAATTATTTCACCTAAAACTGATTTTTCTCATTTTAAATGTTATTACTGTCAGGGCCATTATTTTGCTTATTATTGAAGTCAGATAGAAATGAATGAAACCATGCACACAAAACAAGTCAGGAATTCAGTTTAACAATTTTTAATAATTTTGATAAGCGTATTAGGTTACAGACCACAGTTGTGATTGGCTGGTTGCGCATCCCAACGGAGATAGTCCGTAATTGTGAAAATACGGTGTTTTCAGCATGCTGTAGCTTCTGTTTAAGTAAAGTTAGCAAAGTCAGGTTTGCTGCATCACAGAGTTGCTTCATTGGTGGTCATATAGGTGCACTGTCTTCCAGGCCAGATGGGAACTTTATGGTGGGGAAGGACAATGATGTGACCCCGGCCAGAGCACAGTTCATACACCTGTATAAAGCTGACATCCAGGTGTTGTTTCGTATTTCAATTATCACGAAAAAATGAGCTGGGAATTGTATGACAAAAATTTGTCCGGTTTTTTTTTCACATTTTTATCTATTAAATACCGTTGAAGAAATTTTAAAATATCAAAATGCTGATTTTTTAGACTGGAAAATGCATATATGAAAAATAGAAGGATTTATAACTGTAGTCTGTGGCCTTCTACGAGGAGTTACTTTCCAATTGCAACCTATAAGGGTTGAATGTGCAACTGGCGCAACATTTCTGGCACTTACTTGCCGAACGTTTTCTTGTCAGCAACACCTCAAAAACTATAATCTTTCCTAACGGCATATGAAATTCTAGCATTGTAGGTCTCAAAATTTGAGCTTTCCTTGACGTTCCTGATACCCTGGCGTTTAAAATTGAAAACAGTAACAGCAAAAGAAGTTAGGAAAAAAAAACTGGCCCGTTGGCAGTGTTAAGGAGACAGCTTGTAGGTCCATTTCACAACTTCAAAATCTCATTCAAAAATTCGTAAATTAGTCTCATTTCTAAAAATTCAAAATTTGTATGTAAATGTGCGGGACTGTTGAAGACATATATTACAAACAGTAAAAACATAGGCAGTGTAATGGTGGTCAAGGAAGGGTGAGTCTTTGGTCAGTCTGCCAAAATGGTTGAAACGACCCCCCCCCATGGAATGCGGTGTAGGCGGCCGAAGTCTGACGTAGTCTCCCTCCCGACCCTCGGGCGCAACCTCATTTGAGCGCAGTCACTCCATATTTGAAGTCAATTTTCTGACCTGACCTCAAACCACCATACAGGTGTCGTATGAATTTTGAGACCCACGACCAAGTAGCCATTCTGTGTTTTGTGCGCAGTTGTTGGACATCTCATTACAACTCGAAGTAACCACATACGGATTTAGTAAGGGACATCTGAAGAATCTAGAAGCCCCAGCCACTGGATCGGAAGAAAAACATCAGCTAGGTTCTGTCTGTAATATATTAATGTACTTGATACAACCCGCAGAAAGTTCAACTCCTTTAACGAAATAATCATAAATCAACGTTCATTTTTTCATTTATGTGTTGCTTAATCGCCAAGTTTGTCAATACATTATTCTCAAGACGTGGATGCCGCCAGTTTAACAAGCTTCGGTAACAACTGCATCGAAATATATTGAAAAAATAATTAAGAGAGCTCCTTTTCAATGACAATATTCCCATGCACCCATCTGGCCCGTATTTGGCGGGTCTGGTCTTCCTATCAGTCTCCAAATCACTGGCCCGCCGATACTGACATAAACCGGCAAACTACAAAAAATAATAAGAAGAAAAAAAAAAAAAAAAGCAAAACAAAACAAAACCAAAAAAAAAAAAAAAAAAAAAAAAGAAAAAAAAAAAAAAAGAAAAAACAACTGGAGAGTGGCCGAGCTATAGCATTTGAAAACAGACGTGTACCAGCTTGCTGTCTGCAGGGAGAATCCTGCTTTCTACAACCGGACAATGTCATTTTGTAACATCACCTTTGATTGCCTTATCGAGCTACATAATGACCAATGAAATTCCATTTCAATTTTGTGATGTATCAACGGTCACTAGGTGTGGTCTAAGTCTCCTCAAGAGAGGGACTACTGTAAATTACATGGGCCCACAATTGTCTCGGATGCCTTGTCATGGAAGATCAAACATGTATACTTTCTGGAACTGAATACTTTAGTAACTGCCTTTGAATTGCTAGATTTTATCTACAATGACATGGATTACTTAGTGTGAAAGACGACTAAGGTAACATGTCCTCCCGTACGTTAATTGAGGGCAGATCTGTCTTGCAAGACAGTTGAGTTCGAGTGGGTGGGACAAGAGCAAAACGGTTAAGCCATGCAATGTGTAGTAAGATTTGTTACAAATAGTTAAAATTTATTGTGCATGTAAGCTATAGTGTATCGTCTATAATTCCTCGCTGACCTGTTGAGTTGATACCATAACTACATCATGATACATGTCAGTGAAGGACTGCAGAAGTACAACTCCAATAGTAGAAAATATGCCTAAAGTGCACAGATTTTGGTTATTTTAGGTCACATTTTTCAAACGTTTCCCACGCGGGAGGGGGGGGGGGCACTCCCTTTCCGTACCCACCCCCGCTCAACCGCTTCGCAACCTCGCCTGGACCAGCATTTTATTGGTCTTAAGTGGGGCTTTATGTATTCCCGTATCATTATAATGTTTGCACACCATGTATCCTGTATAATCCATTTATGTACACGAGGAGAAGACCTGTATTAACATATTGGCTATTTTTCTTATCGTCTAACAAGAAAGTATGTTATTAGTAGAACTTCTTGCGACTGTGAGTTCAATCGATCGGCTCAGGGTAAAAGGCAGAACGGAACCAATGGTTCCGGGAGGTTCCGACATAAAATAAACAGGAACGGGTATGCCTGCGCCAGAAGGGTGCTTCCCTTATCCTTCGCGCGTTTTCTGTGCTTCTCTTGCCATTCCAGACTGCTTTATACTTTTTCTTTCTTCTCTTATCACATGGAAATCTCAAAATAGATGTTAAAGCAATTCTACAGGGATAAACGCACACGACTCGATCACCAGAACGAGAGGTCTTTCGGTCCGCCATGATGTGAATATTAGATGTTTATACAAAACTAGCTATCCAGTGGATCGGACAGCAAACTGTCGATCAATACGTGGGATTATGATAGCTTCTTATGAAGAATTACTACGATCATAATTCCTTTTTCGAAAAGGTTCATGTTTTCAAAAAATGGAAGAAGTAATCTTGTGAACCAGGTGCTTCGCTGCGCCCACCAACCTAACTAGATTGTATACATTTCTTATTGTATGATGTCATGGATGTCTTAGATGTATGTTGGCTTGTACATAGTTATCATTTTATGCTATCATGGACGCATCGTGGACATACCCCGGTCTACGGTGCCCCCCCCCCCCCCCCCGTGTCAAAGGGGTAGATTTTCCAAAATGAATTACTAGTATATAAATTATTAATTTACCTCGCGTTCCGACCATCAATCAACGTGTGTTAAACCATGTAGATTTCTTTTAATATACACTTCTAGCCCACCATGCTATTAAACAAGAAAGATAAATGTGCCAGACAGGTTTTGGAGTGCCTGAATAGCCAAAGAAAAGCGATACGGACAAGGAAAGCCCCGTACCGACATATATTCCCTGAAACGGTGGTTCCGTTGCGCCTTTTACCCTGTGCCAGTTCAATCAAACAAGGCAGAGGTAGATCCTTTTTTCCCTGAAGACAAATGCCTCAGGCTCTGCCCAGGTAACAAATTAAACTGTCGTTAAAAGAGGTAATGTGTAAAAGGGAGAAGAGCATCCATTTTCAACATGTTTCAACAAATGTCAAAGTTGCCCAAGGCCTAACAAAATTATATGTGTGGTTCCGGTAACATGACAGACCCTACTAAAAAGGCCCAACCCTGAAACTAATGGAACAAAATACAATGTACTTTTAAGCCGCCCTTCCCTAATAAATACTGATCGACACCCAGGCCAGTGCTACAAACTCAGTCAGCAACCCAAGTGGCCCCAAAATTTTTTCAGTGGCCTAAATGTGACCTACACAGCCCAAAGGGCCGAAGGCATGCTGGGGGGGTGGTGGTGGTGGTCAGGGGGCTTCCCCCCTCTAGGAAAAATTTTGAATTTGAGCATGCAAAATGGTGCATTCTGGGGATTTTCGAGTATCTTGCTTTCACATGGTTACCGAAATTACAATATTTTTTAGTCATCATTGTACTGATTTGGCTATTTTCCCTCAGATTGTTAAAAAATCTGATGAAAATAAGTAAAAAATAAATTGAAAAAAAAAAAAATCGCCATGTTATCAATTAAGATATGACAAATTTTGTATTCATACGTAAAAGGCTTTAGAGAATTTCTGCACATATATTATGTTTATTAATTTGGGAAAAATTAACAGATAAATTACCCCGCAATTAGTAAGTTGTGCATTTTCTCTACAAAAGTAATAAGAAAAAATACATTAAGATAATCACTAGGCCTGAATGTACTTAACTTTTATCCCTGAATGTTGATTGGTAATATTGTATGCACACATATGCCAGGATGGTGCAATATAATTGCTGAAAGCACACCACACTATGATGCATGAAATGGGAGTACCAAATGCCTAGGGAATCTTGCCTTGGCTTATAATCATGGTGGACAACAACATGAAAATAGCAGAAATGCAAGTTTGAAATCGGAAAAATATTAAGTTGCTTTGCACAGGTTTGTAGCTGAAATGCTTTAGTTATTTATGAATTAAACGATTGATTTAAATTTCCAGTAAATTTATATATAAATAAATATAAGCACCAAAGGCGTAATTTTTATAACTCCAGGGACCCGCTATATATATATATATATATATATATATATATATATATATATATATATATATATATATATATATATATACATATATATATATATATATATATATATATATATATATATATATATATATATATATATATATATATATATATATATATATATATATATAAATTCCAGGTCCCTGATGACACTAAGATACTGAAACTAAAAATATATAAAGCGGTCCCTCTCCAGCACTCCCATCTGATGCATTAAGAATGATTTAACCTTAGTTTTGAAAATGTTCATACATTCACTCACTTTGATATACCCTGGGTGGTCCTGCATGGGAATAGGTATCGCGATGGTACAGCAGTATCTGCAATTACCGACCCATGTCCCCACCTGGTCAAACGACCAGATTTCCTTGGCACGGGCGCTTTTGCAATGCTAAATGACATGACGTGCAAGACCACAGAACACTGCTGTCCAATTGCAGCAGCGAATTTACATTCCCTGCATCATTTTCTCAATAAACTTCTTCCCATGAGATACACTTATTTTGGATAAATTCTGTAGCATTTTTCAAGAAGTGTGATGCAAAATTTTGGTACAATGCTCCAGTTGGACAGCCTTAGACCAGCTGCAACACGCGACCGACCAGGAAAATCACCCCACAAACAACCATCGGTATAACAAAAAACGGTCGTCCAAATCAACCGTAACCAAGTTGTAAGACAAAGTTAATAGAAAAGCTGGCCTACATGTGTCTTTATTTTGCAGTAAAGTCAACTGAAACTTAGCATTTCATTTCAACTAGTGTGGACGGTCAACTTGGGCCGGGGGAAAAGCATACTGCTGTATAGCTGCATATAGCCACGATGGGTGCTGTATCGGTATCTAGTATTGCTAGGTTTCAGGTGTCCGTTCTCCGAGTTACGAGAGCAAGCGGTCGTGTATTCTTAAAAGATGACTTAGAATCTTAACTTTATCTGCCCGCTTGGTAGTGTCTGAAGCAGTGATCATCATTAGTTATAAATGCAACACAAAGGCATGCATGTACACACGTTGAGCGCCATTTTGACATGTACAATGCATTTTGGGAAAGGAAAATCACCGTGGCTCGTGGCCACGCATTTTCAGCACGGTTCCAGGTGTCCGTTCTCTGACTAACCAGGGCAAACGGTCGTTAAAGTACTTTTAAAACATGACTTACTATCTTAACTTTAATCTGCCAGCTCGGTTGTGTCTGAAGCAGTCCTGATCGCTAAATACAAATCCTTATGCAACACGGCATGCTTGGGCGCCATTTTGAACATTGCACAATTAATGCATTGTGTGTGGAGCAATCTCACAAAAGGACACTTGATTTGGATCATATTACCTGTTGTAGGACAAGCAGAAACTCGAGGTCATCTATATAAAATTACCAAAATTAGAAATAGCAGTATAGTATGGTGCCATTTCTTTTCCCAACGTGTTGTAAACAACTGGAATACACTCCCAAGTGAAGTAGTGGAGGCACCCTCAGTATTTTCTTCAAGAACAGATTGGAAAAGTTCTGGATAAATCATCCCCAATTGTATGACCATAAGGCATCCATGGATAGTTTTACCTAAAGACTGTATCTAGGAGTGGTGTATAGGCATTATTTGCCTTCTCACCGAATCAGTTACTATTATTATTATTATTACAAAGTGAATTGCAGCAACAGTATATATATGTCATCATTGATGCTCTGAAATAATTGCAAAATATATACTTTTGGTTTCATATATTATAGCCCTCTTCCCACCCGCACTCGGCAAGATCGTCCGAATGCTCATTTACAAACCATTGCCAATGAATGGGTGCAGAACTCACTATTTTCACAATGGCAGCCAAGTGGATTGGCTATTTTGAAGAGGTAGTGCCCAAAATATATGTGTGATAAGTGTTAAGAGAGTGTTAATTTGTCGAATGAATGTAACGTACAATATATAATGGGACTTTTCCAGAGTGAGCATTACCTGGAATTGTAAATACAACGACAAACAGTGAGCAGTTGTAGGCCCCAGAATTAGGATTTTGTATCAGACATAAATGTTGCCCTGAGGCAATGAAATAAGGGTCAGCTACAGGCTGAGTGCCAAGCGCCCCACTGCGTCAAAAATGAAGCTGAATGGAGAAGGTTGCCCCGATAGTAGATACAGTTCCGAGAGTACTGTTGAGTTTTTATATAAGTGGTAAATATTACTACTGACTGGAACTATACAATCAACACAACTGACTCGGAGGTAGAACAAATAAAGGTGCAACGTACATGTTCATATCGAAAGTATAATCAGGCTGTCACAAAGAATTTTCCGCTAGTTTCCATGTGTTTAATCAAACCAGGCATGTACAGATACACTGCGGTAAAACTTTCAACGGACGCTAGACAAGACTGTAACACTCATACATATGCATACACACACACACACACACACACACACACACACACACACACACACACACACACACACATATATATATATATATATATATATATATATATATATATATATATATATATATATATATATATATATATATTATAGATTATAGATTATAGCATGTTTTGTTGACGATATGAAGTATATCAACGTGCACTGATGCCATATAGCAGAATGAGTGGGGGAAGCGAACGAGTTCTGCTTTATGGTATCCAGTGCGAGTTGATTACTTCATATCGTCTACAAAGCATGTTATAAAATTTTTATCTCATGTTTGGGTTGATTTGTACATTTCAATACAAAAAAGCAAAAATAAGAACGACATTTGCAGAAAGTTTTACTCCTCATCAACACAATTACTGATGAAACTGGAAGAGTACCGATACTACCGGCAGAGTGCTGATACCACCGGAAGAGTGCCGATACATCATATCGCGGCACTGTAGCTTTTAGGCCTATCATACAGTATTTATACAAGCCTGTTAAAGTACTAAAATCCATATATATATATATATATATATATATATATATATATATATATATATATATATATATATATATATATATCTTTATTTCGTATCACAAATATAGTACACAACTGAAACAATACATACACAATCAGTTAATAAAATAGCGTTCAATGTAAGCACCACTGGTACACAAAAGCGGGTATTGTAGTCGAAAGGAATAGAACAGGTTGCCAACAGGTGCTCAAAAATAATTATTTTATTTTTACATTGTTGACGATATGAAGTATATCAACGAGCACTGGATGCCATATAGCAGAACGCTGAAGACCCTTTAAACTATTTGGGCTGATACAGCCTATGTCAAAATTTCACAGTGGAACGTGTGCAATATGGACAATAGTAATTACATATGTATATAGGTTGGACAGGGGTAGGTTAGCTTATGGAGAGTAAAGAGTTCGGACTGCGGAATACAGTATTGACTACTAGGAAGTCGTTCTGGGCAAAAAGACGCAAAATACAATTGCTGCTTCGTAAGACATGACTCCATCTGACCATCTCTGATATTCAAAGTGCATTTATCAATGAGGCAACAATTTCTGTGCTGGCAGGATGGTCAGAAGACTTGCTGAAAAAGGATTGCATAACTTTGAGAGATTCATTCTAGGAGACTGAGACTTAGGAATTCTAAGCCGAGACATTGTGTCATTGAGGGAATTACATGCTGGTGATGGGCTGCCTGCATAAGGCATCTGAGCAGAAATACTTACAAGCACATTGACACTGTGGAAAAACCTGAGGAAACGTTTGTGCAATTGAGACTACAAGAAACTGTTGAACTTCTTTCCTAGAAAAATCCTACAACTGGCACCCATATAAAGGCATGCAGTGTTCCTTGAGCATTTAATATTTGGTAGTACTATAGACATATTTGAATTGAGTCATGAATATGTTGATTTCAAGGTAGAACCTTTCAAGTTCATCATGGATATTGTCCATGGCAACTCAAGACCCCATAATGTAGTCTAAGTGTTTGCAACTTTTGACATGTTGGATACTCTTACCACCAGGACTAACAGTAGGCTTACTGGACTCTTTGTCTTGACCCAAAGACAAAAAGTGCGATTTGATAGGGTTGAATTTTGAATTATATTGGCCAGCATAATTTGAACAACTTGTAATAGATTGGGTATGGATGTTAACGTAGGCGCTAACAAAACAATTTTGTCAGCATACGCCAATGCCCCAACAAAGATTCTTCCATTATGACATCCAAAGCCAAAGGCTTTACGTCTGGTGAGAAGTTCATCGAAATATAAATTTAAGAGAATCGGAGACAGCACGTCACTTTGCATGGCACTATTTCTGCAACTGAAAATTTTTCACATTAAAATTTTCCATTTTTCATGAATATTTTGACTTACATACATATTTAGTAACAAACAACTTATAATGGGGCATAAACCTTTCTTAATGGGTAACCTGAATAATTTTACATACTGAACTCTATCAAATACCTTCGTTACATCCAGGAAAACTGCATATACACCAGAATCATGATTTTATTCAGTTACCATAAAATGTACACTGTTTAGTCGAACTCTCGTGTTTAAAGCCAAACTGCAGCTCAGTTTTGTGTGACGTATCACGATTACCATGAAGAATAATTAGATCAAGAACTTTACCCTATACACTACTCAAAGCAATACTTCTGGAATTTTCCAAATTGCCGGGAGACTGTTCTCGATAATAGGATGCAACTGTATGTTCAGCAAACCAATGGTTGCGTGCCCATTTATAATCACAGAGTCAAGAAAGATAGGTGTATGTGCAGGGAACAGGGAGCATTCACTGTATGATCAGATTCACACCCAATGTCACTATCGTGCTTACCTACTTTCAAAACTTATAGCTGTTTTGAATTGATTCACCGATGCTTGAATAAATTATCCTAGCCATTTGCACTGGAGGCTATGTTCTGGGAGTGTTTTCATTGAATGAGCCCATTAATATCTGAATGCAGTTTAACCATTTCTGCTTTATCGTAGGAGACGTACTCTATGCACAATTTTTTTGCGATACCATCGCTGTTACAGTTATTGTATATAGCACCAGGGGCATTATTTGAAAAAACTTTCATTTTCTTCACCTCTCTCAAAAAGTCTCCTCCACAACTGCTGGAAATGGATTCAGCTAATTTCTGGGCACGTATCTTTTCATGATTCTTTTTCAAAGAGTGGAGAGCACAGTGATATGTGGCGTGTATTATCCTTCTTACAAAGGCGATAATTCCTTCACGTGGTCTGTTATTAGATTTCCATATCTTGTGTTCAACATGCTCATTTCATCCTTGAACAACTTAAGTTTTTTTTTATTTCTAAAATATAAAAATTTTCAAGTCCGACTTCAAAACAAGCATTTATAATACTGTCATGTTAATGTTCTGTTTATTCTCGATGTCCCTTGCGAAATACATTTTGGCATTGTAAAGCTGCCAACAGAATTTCAATTTGATGCAATCTGTGTTCAAGGGACACATGTAATCATCATATCGTTAGCTGATATCAGGTGCAACTGTGGCAGAGGGATGTAGTTTCAGTATCAATATGACAAGTATACTGCCTTGATGTAAACTTTGTGGCTGAATGATCCGGTAAATTAGCCCCTTCGTGCTTTACATATTAATAATAAACACAACTGACCCGTAGGTATGCACAGATTGTACTAAAACAATCTAATCTTGTTATCAACGGGATCATTACTAGGTAGATGTTTCACTGAAACAGTGTTTTGTATTTGCTCTCTTAACTTCAAATGGCATGGAAAAACACGCGACAATTTATATTTTAAGCAATGATCGGGCAAGAAAAGAACGATGCATATTATGGTTCAGGTCTTGCCATTACATCTATGCAGGAATTTAAGTCTGATTAAGCTGACCAGCAATGAATAACTTAGTTTGCATTGGTAACGGGAAAGAAAATATAATATTCGGCTTGGTACGTAAAGTTTTACAAGATATAGTTTTTACCCGTGCTTGCCTTACATTCAGAACATTGCTACAAGGATTAAAAAAGAGTATTGTATTGTAAACAGTAAAGATGTATAAAGTTTAAAATTCTATGAAAACAAGAATCTATGAAATCTTAATTAACTTCCCACATGATACGAAGCGCTTCATAAAGCAAGTATTAAAGGCACTCTCATGCACTGGCCACGGAAACCATACAGTATATCTGTACGTTTACTATCTGTTGCGTAACTTTGTCAATGTTGTATGTCTATGTCAAACGTTTTGTCCTGTGACGCGTGCTGTTATTCTATTTTTCCTTTACGTTGTGTTTTAATGATACTTTGCAAGAGGGTTTATTAAATGCTTTGCCTACTCCCGAAGCGCTTTTAAAAAAATAAAACATGATTCGAACACTATAATAGTGGTCTGGGTCAACATTTTCTTCGTTGTGCGTTGGGAGCATTGACTCCATATAATACTTGGCAATGAAAGAGTTAAAATATTTGATTATATTATTCAGCTAATATTTCAGTTATATACTCTAATTTGCTTTGAGACGATTGGTGTTGTTTTTCTGCATAACATATGTTGTAAACAGTTAAGGTATAAATTATTGGAAATTTTGGAAACTACCAGCGTCTTCCCAGGTGTAGTCAGGATAAAGTAATTTTAACTGATTTTGAAAACTTAAAATGTCCATGAAAATGTAACATATATGATTGTATATGGACAAATGGCCCTTTCCCAAGATAAATGTTAATATATATCTTTGTACAGCTTTGAAATAGTCACGAGAGTACAACGTAAACGCAGTTACTTCATGCATGAAAACAAATTGGAGGATTAGTTAATCTTCACGTAGACACTTTGTAATGGCAAAGATTTCCAGTAAAACATATCGTTTTGTGTGTGCTTTGATTTTAACATTTTTTTATGCTGGAAAGCCCGATAGTACAATGAGAGTCTAATACAATGTGGACACGGGGAGACAATCAATATATCACGCACTGGACAGTAGTACCAACGTACCGACCCAAGACTAAAGCACAATTACAGACAAATGACATGGAATGAAGAATGAAGAAAAAATAATATACAATGCCACATGTAAGTCTAATTCCTAAAAGTATAAATTTACTATAAAGAATATGTTTTCACCATTTAGCTAGCTGTTCATAATTATGTTGGCCCTGAATAGAAGGGAGAAGGATATGTGCAAAAACGTTGTGATGTGTAGCCAATTTCCCGGGGAATAGGAAAATGTTTACAGTTTTCTTCTAGCCCAAAAGTAGTCGTAATATGACCGTTTGAAACTCATGGAGACTTTCCATGGATAATACTCATTGGGAAGTTCCTCCGCCAGACCAGGGCCAATTTGTGCGATTGCCCGCAAATATAATGTGCCGCACATGGCACCTGGTAATTTGGCACCAAATAGTGCTTCTTTTTGCAATGGATTTACATTTTCATTGAGCAAAAATATAAATTATCTGCACTGTCAGATTGAACAGTATACATTCAAGTCAATATGAGAGGCAAAATGGTAAAATAACCATAGCTACAGGCTAAAACATGTAAATGTGGAATATGGCTCAATATTAGGGTTCATTGTGTTAAAGCGAGCCAGTTTGTCTTCAAACACCCTGCACACACAACAGTAAATGAAAGGTAAACTTGTACGAACATAACACATGTATTCCGGAAAATACTTCAACCTTCCCGACGCACAGTGTTTTGCATATGTAAGTTATATTTTAGGAAGTTTTTTTTCATTGCATGTAAGGTGACTCACCTTCCCAGACGACCCATGTAAGGCAAGCTATTCGAGTGTAGCGAGCTACTGCAATATATTTCAGTCTTTTTAATCAAAAAGAGAAAAAAAGGCTTGTGAATGGCATCATTAAAAATGTTACACTGTAAAATGCGAGAAAAAGTTTCCAGACAGTGTTTACAAGAAAAATGCCCGATAAAGTATTACAATTGTGGTGTCGAAGGGAAGATAATTTAGATACGCATTGAAACGTATCTCATTTTTTAAAAAGCCCCTTTGTTGTCTCACAGCAGGTGTTTATGTCACACAAAATGGAAAATTTGTGGTGTCTCACCCTTTAGAAAACTCTAACTCAACAAAACGCAGTAAATAAAAAACCAAAGCTACCTTTCCCAGCATACATTTAATATCTTTCACCTGGACACAATTTTTGATATCGAAAGCTTTTTCGAGTAACCTCTGTTCTGAATATGTTTTTGGGGAAAATATAGCGTCTCCAAAAATTGCTCATTCAGAAAAAATTTACTTTATTGGGCAATTTTTAACAGCAATACAACAGAGGCACCTGAAACGCAAAACGCCACAGCACGGGAGTCGAGTGTACTGTAAGCCCTTAATATTGCAGATAAGAAAAGATGAAGTTCATCTTCTTATTGACAAATTAATAAGATAAATGAATTTCTAATATGAATTGTTTCAACTTGAAACTTTGCCGAATGATGTAGCTAATTCAGGTTAGCCTGTTGCTTTGATTTAAAACTGTATACATGTACAGCGTCAACATTTGTCTCGTTTCGATTCAGGGATGCGGTTCAACATTGTCATCATTTTCAAGAGCGTACACAGAATACTGTTTTTCACACCACCCACCCCTCCCCCAGAAAGAGTACTTACCGATATTAAAAAAAAATTTGACTTTCAAGTTCAATTGACAACACGGGAACAAATTTATGACAAAACTTGACCCATCTTTTGGCTTTTGTTTGAAGTACATCTGTAAGTGTATCGGCAAGATTTATTGGGCTTGCAACGTACGCATATCCAGTCTTCTTGTTTACCTCAAATGTCAATGACAACGATTTTGTCACTGATTTAATCTTCATTGTATTGTAATGTTAAAATAGTGCACCCCTCCCCCTAGCATACTGTCAGTATGCTTGTGAAAATGGTTAACCACCCCTTATGGATGGTTCACTGTTTTCATCATTTTCAAGAGACTACACGCAGAACCACCTTTTATTACATCCCCCTTTTCTTGCCCAGAAAGAGCACTTTTCCTCTTTTCAAATGATGACTTCTTTGATAAACGTGTAACACAAGAGACTGAAAATAAACATAATTAATAATATATTTATGTGACTCCCACAAGAGCGGAAATGCGAAACAAGACAAAATAACAGTAGGCCTGCAGCAATAATACAATCAGGCAATGAATTTAGAACTTCAGCATACAATATAGCTTTGTTGAATCAGTTACCTAAATTATACACAAATTAAATCTTTTACAAAAATCAACTGTAATCGAGTGGTTTAAACCAGTTTTTGGCAAGCTGCATCCAATGAAGTGCTCTAAGTTATATAAAATTGCTGCAATATACCTATGACTGCACCGGTGTGTTTATGCACTAAAATTTTTCTTTTCAATAGGTGTAAAAAGATAACAAAATTGATGTTTTCAGATTTGTTTTTCTGGACACACACACACACACACACACACTATATATATATATATATATATATATATATATATATATATATATATATATATATATATATATATATACATATATATATATATATGTATATATATATATTATATTTCCCATACAATATACATAAAACTCAAGGCAATTTTTGTGGTTCATTATATTTAACCGAATACAATATTTTCTTTGTTAATTATAATGTTTATATAATATAAGCCCAGTTTCCCATAAGTTTTTTAGTTGATTCCACAACTCTTTTGAGGCTGGGCATTCGAAAAATTTATGTACAATGGTCTCTTTCACATTTACTCATTTTTCACAATTTTCACTCTCTGTAATTCCCATCTCATAAAACCATGACTTAGAAGCAATAATTATGTGTATTATTTTGAATTGAGATGCTTGTAACTTACTTTAAACTGTTGTTTGGAATGCCAAAGAGGATTTTTTTTTCCAATTAAGATTCAATAAATCAGATCAAATATCATACCATTTTTTTGATATAAGTTGGTTCTGCTGAGCATTTATTTTTAACAAATACCAAATATATATCTTTGCTGTTTAAGTCTTCAATAAGCATGAATTTACCCATTATAAAAAAAAAATCAAAGAATTTTTATGTTTACATCATTCTCACCTCTTAAAGTAGTTTTCGACTGATGTGGTATTGCAGAGCGTGTCTGCAAATACTCTAAAGAGTTGGGTTCAAAGTTAAATTTCGCATGCATCTGTTGCAATATAAGAAAATCTCCATTTCCATTAATTATATCATTGATGTACATAATTCCACTGTCATACCATTTCTTATAATAAAAATTGATTCATTGGAACTAATATGTTTTCATTGAACCAAATGACCTCTTTACGGATGGACACATGTTTTTTACCAGGAAAGAAAGATCGAAATTCGTTCCAAGCTTTTATAATGTGTTTATAAAATGTAGGTATATTTTTAAAGTTTGAACTAACATAACAACGACTTTGGAATAAATCAGAAATAGATATTCCAGGAAAGAGTTGTTGTAGAACATGTTTCCACGTAACATCCTCATTAACGGGTTGTTTTCCATCATTACTACCTATCCATATACATTCAGTTTTATCAAGGTTTACTTTTAATCTACAACTTTTTCAATATTTTTGTTAAAAACTATCACTGCATTCCCAGATTCTTCATCTAGAATTAAACAGGTGGTGTCATCTGCCAATTGGTTTAATTTTATCTCTTGATTTCCAATTTGAATACCTTTAATATTTGCATTTTTCCTTCTGTCAATTGCCAGTAATTCTAAAATGAACAAAAAAAGGAGACAAGGGGCATCCTTGGTGTACACCTCTATGTAGGGGGAAAAGGAAGAAGTAAATCCATTATTTTTATAACACAACTGTTTATATCAGTGTACATGATCTTAACCCATTTCCTAAAAACTTCACCAAAGTTGAAAGATTGTAATGCATTATTTAAGAACGTACACTCTAAGGTGTCGAAAGCTTTTTCTAAATCTATTCGTAATATCAAACCTGGTATATCCCTTAAAAATGTTAAATATATAATATCTGAAATTTCTCAAATTTTTTCCCCAATATACCTTTCTTTAACAAAAACCAGTTTGATCGCTCCCAAACAACTTGGGTAAATATTTTTGTATTCTCAAGCTAGCATTTTTGACAATAATTTGTAATCGACATTCAATAATGATAATGGCCGCCAGTTTTTCAAATAGAGTAAATTTGTGTCTTTCTTGGGGATAAGAGATATTACAGCCACGTCTCTGATCTACAGATAACATACCCTTCTCACAAGCAAAATTGAAGCTATCAATTACTGAATGTCCAATATCTATCCAAAATTTTTTATAAAATTCTGCTGAAAAACCATCACATCCATGACTTTTATTGCTTTTAAAGTGTTTCTATGCATTAACACATTCACTTACAGTAACTTGCTCATTGCATTTAATTTTTTCCTCATCTGACAACTTTTGAATAAATGGATAATCGAACAAATCATGAAAGATGGTTTTTCTGGTTCCAATGCATCAATTTTTGAAGAATATAAATTTTCATAAAAAACTTTGTCTTCTTGAAAAAAATTCTTGAAAGTCCTCAATATCCCTCCCATTTGCATTAGCTAATTTTGTGATACATTTAAGTTTATAATTTCGTTTTTCCAGGGACAGGAAATATTTTGTACTTTTGTCCCCTTGTTCACACCATCTGGCATGTGATCTTATCATAGCACCTTCTGTCTGTCTGTAATATATTTCATCCAGTTCTGCCTGTACTAAATAAATCCTGTTCCTTATATCGAAAATCCATGCTCATTATAGTTAAACACATAATAACATACGCACACATTGCAAACTTATCAATCAAGTAAAAACAACAACACATGGATTATGAGAACGGTGGGCGGGGCGGCCGGTGGATGAAAAAAAAATTACACAACTACGCATTATAGAGTCCATTTCATACATTCGTAGGGATTAATTTCAATTTAATCTGCGAAATAAACTGTACATGAAAATGTTACAAGGGTGCGCTCTTTGCTCGACCCCTTATCGCAAACGGCGACCCTGCGAATTCAACTGATTGTGCGGGGGGGGGGGGGGTAAAGCATCATGCAGCTGTGAAGTGGACCTTCCTAGCCTGGTAGAGTACAATACACGGTGAAAGACAACTTTGTTTGAGAATTATGGAAAAAGATTAACTGCAGTCGACTGACGGAACGGACAGAATGGGCTGGCATGCCTTGGGCGGTAAAATATCGTGGGCAAGGCCGACAAAGGTGCAAAACCTATATCAGCTGAAGGGCACGAGATAGAGAGATAAATGTGGTCGCATGTACATTAGGATGAAGACAGTAAGGGTATTGTATCATATTGTAGGCAACCCTCCACCATCATAACGTGGGGGAAAAAACGCTGCCTCCGGCGCCCTGTGCCCTTTGACTGCGTTGACGTAGAATATAGATTTTGGTATACACAGGTTAGGGCATAGAAGGAGCCAGTTCGCTTATGATAGGGAAGGGTTAGGCTAAGAACGTGAATGTAGCCCATGGTAAACAAAGCCAATACTGTCCACTGATATTGTAAATGCAAATCAAGGACTCCCATCCTCCTTCGCCCTTGCTCCACCCGATGTACCATTTGCCCCTCAGTATCTTGCAATTGACAAGATAATTTCAAGGACACCTTGGAGACCTCTAAGAGTATAATGGGACTTTTTCATCTGTCCTTGTGATATATCTGTGATTATATTAAGTTATGGGGTGGAGTTCATATTTAAGAGTAAAGGAAATATCTATGTTGGCTCTAAGATAAAATACAGTGAAAGCATAACTATGTTTTTGGTACTCCAATCAGGCATGCTTCTCGTGTGAAGATAATTTTTGTGCAAGGTGCACCCTGCTAGTCATAAAAATATAGGTAAAGGAAATATCTATGTTGGCTCTAAGATAAAATACAGTGAAAGCATAACTATGTCTGTGGCACTCAAATCAGGCATGCTTCTTGTGTGGAGATACCTTTTGTGCAAGGTGCACCCTGTTAGTCATAAAAATATCTTAAACCTTAAAACGATAAAAATTTAAAACAAAACACTCTTCTTTATCTCCTTAACTGGTAAAAAAAATGGCAGCTCTCTTTGCCCGACACGTGTGCTTGGACCCGCTCTGCTCCTCGGGCAAAGTGCTGAATCTTGGGCACTGGCAGCGTTGATATGTCACAAAGATCAGTAACAGACAAATCAAAATGGAGTCGTTGATTAGAAACAAATTCTGAATGGGTGGCTAAACTCTCCAGCGCTTCGAAGTTTATCTGTTTTAATGTGGTGAACACTCATTGGTCTGGCATGCCCCCTGGCAGCGGAGGACGAGTTTTGTCTGACTACAGGACGGTTTGACAAGGGTACCCTTTGACTGGGGGTACGCCTTGACGGGCGCACAGTTTGGCCGGAGCTCACTTTGACTGGGGAACACTTCCAGCAATTAGTTGGCAGGGCCGACGGGAACATGTGGTGAATATAAAGGCCCATCTGCCCACCATATGGTAAGTGTTAGGGTCATGGCGGGATTTTGCCAAATCGGGCCATGATATCCCGAGGTTAAATATTTGGCGTTTTTTTTCCGCCAGCCACATTGCCAACATGTTCCCGGCATTGCCCGCCATGATCCCGACCTTCAGAATTTGGCTGGCAGATTGTCGTACACCCAGGACTTGGCAGTTAAAAAATCCGACATCCAATTTTTGGAAGAGGAATACGGCAGGCATATAGCCCACCATGATCCCGTCAATAGCTGCCAAAACTATAATCTAGTGTGCATTTGTTTCTCTGGCAAGTTTATGAAGATATTTCGCCAAATTCCGTCATGAACCCGCAATTATATGTCACGCTATGCCCCTAACATTGACCAACAAAAAAATAGAATTGGAGGGGCATGTTCCCCCCATGCACGCGTGTTTCACGATACATATTCAAATTAATTAAATTTGCAGAGGAGTTATAATTTAAATTTTATGGCATGACAAACCTATTGATTTATGATATTTGATATATAAATGTACAGAAATTTAATGCTCGTCAGCACGGGTGACCACATTGTCAACAGGGAATAAAAGTGATGGTCCATGAGGCATTTGTTTTCTTTAAAACTGAATTTGCATGGAAGCCTCATAATTTTTCACCTGTAATCATAAAGCAAAATTTGATTTCTTTTTCAATGACCGAAGAAAAGCTGAATGAAGTTAGGCTAGACATAAGCCAGTTTAAAAAATCTTACTGAATCTGACCTCATCTAGGCCCGTTATTAATCGTCAATTCAGATAATTTGTTTATGACAATGTGGTCGATATATCGATGTACCTTCACCAGCAAAAACACTTTATAAAAACAACGTAACAAAACCTGTCAGATCATGTCTATCAATTTATCTATGTGGTATTAAGTGGCTTGAACAATTTAGTTTCTGTGGATAACAAAAGTTACTGTGTCACTTTCCAGTGCAGTATTTTGTTACTGTGTTTCATATTATCCATACTGGATTTCGGAGAACTTTGGCATCACTGTGACATTAATAAATGGCTCTATTACGGGTGTGACAAGTATTGCTTTCTATCTGTTTTGCCAATGTCAGGACATCACCTTCACCATAGCAGGTAAACAAAATTTGAAACAATGTATCGTAAACAGTGTCCTTGAGCACAAATTTTAGATTACATGTCCTGTGATCAATTATCAGTGAAGCTTGGCTAATATGTCCATAACATGTGATTTTTTTTTCTTTCGAACAAAATTGGTAATTGAAGAGAGTTTTGACGAGGAATTTTTTCCGTGTTTTGCATTCGGCGCCAGCAAGTCACGTATCAAATCTGGTATGGAGGGCGAGTAAATCAGTACATAGAACAAGTGGGGATTATGACAGAGAAAACAATAGCAACTGGAAAAGAAGATTTGCCTGAAAGCAAATCTGTCTGTGTGCCTTCGAAAGTTGTAAATATTAAATGCTACAACTTGTCCTTTGGTACTTCACATTCCATTAAACTTATGGCTGGATGAAAATTTCAAAGTCCAAATGACATTGACCTTTGACCTGTAGGGGTCACATGTAAGTTTCAAAAAGTGCAGTGTTACAATAGCTGCAATACCGTTAGTCACCACTGGATCTCACATTAATGAGGTACAAAAAGTTTTTGGGGGGATCATAAAGCTCCTGGTTATACATTTTTCCCCACAGCTATACACTGGACAAAGACCCACTTTTTCTTGGAGGTGATGTCTTATGTGCAAAAAAGTGAATTTTATTCCACAAAACAGAAATAAATATTGACTTTGTGCCGGTGATAGCCCAAGGTGCCTAGCTGATTATAATACAGGTAAAAGGTTGATGTGATTCTTTTCTTGACACTGTTATGAGATACAACTATTTCTTGAAAGACGACATGGAAGCTTACCAAAGTATATTCTTCACATGTTAATCTACCGATCATGAGAGGCCACCTGTCTTATAAGACCACTTTTAGTGGTAATGGAGTAGACCCTCGTGGCAGAAACTATTGTTTTGTGATCATATCCTTGTCAAAACGTATGGGACAACCAGACTGAACAGTTCTTTTAACAATTTTTGGTACCTGCTATAGAGACAACTTATCAGGAAAGACCAGTTCAATTTTTTAGACCACCCTTCCAGTAAATTTCATTGTTAATTTAACTAGCGTGCAATTCAACTACTATGTGCAAGAACTTGTGACGAATACAAGGGATGGTCTTAAATACCAGATTTCATGCAGAGTCCATGCCCTTAAGAACCACACTAATGAAAGACCACCGGTCTTGAATTGCTATGCATTCAGATATACTTTACAATGCGTTCCATGATTACAAAACACCTCTACTAGGAAACTGCAATCTGGTCACCCATAAGGGTTGCCTTTGTTTCATCATTTTTTTTGCATCGACAGCAGTACAGTACATGTAGTTCATATCTAGACAGATCCTCCTTATGACCAAGTTAAAGTAGTCTTATAAGACAGGTAGCCTATCGTGACGAGTGAATTCACATGGTAAAAATATTTGTTGGGATCCCACAAAGTGGTCTCTCAAAGGATAAAAGTCTCTTACTGGATATGTCCTCTATACAGTGGTTCCAGCCCAGAGAGACCTTTCTTACTACCAGTTAAAATGGTCTTATTTTCAGATGGTCTCACATGACAGGCACTGACTAACCCTTTACGGCCCAGCATGATCAAAATTAGATAAAAATTGACCAAGTTATGGCTAGAAGAAAGCCACCATCATAAGTAGTCTTTGACCTTGAAATGACCGTTGACCTTGAGATGACCTCTACCTGAAGTGGACCTTGACCTTTAAAATGACATTTTGACCTAAACCTGGCCTTTGACCTTGACATTTGAGATGACCTTCGCCTTGCTATGATAGAACGCCTATACACTCAGAACCACATCTACTACAGTATATAAGATATTGCAGATTTAAAACTTTAATTAGCCCTCATTTGCATAATTTGAAAAAGCATGACCTCTCATTATAAAAAGGGGAGACTTCATGTATAGAAGTATAATTCTGCCAAGTTTGGAGTTTCTACGTATAATACTTTTCAAATGAAATGTCGGGCAAATTTGCCTGTAAAGAAAGAAAGAAAGAAAGACAGAAAGAAAGAAAAAAAGAATTCCTAGAAAACCAATATGTCTGTGTTGGCACACATACATAATTATGTATTAGCTGCGCATTGGATCCTTTGTTATGTGGGAAGAAGTTGTAAAATGTTTACGTACTTCTTTGCACTGTCCTTCGCCAAAACATTTAAACATAATGGCAATTTATATTTTAAGTTGTTTGGGTTTTATTTCATTACCGATTTACCATTCTACGATGCAAATAAGTTGTTTTGGTAGTTAGTATGTATTGTAAATCAATTTCTGATGCCACATTTAAATTGGAAGTATGTCAATAAAGTTAAAAAAAACACTGCAGATGAAACCAACAAATCAGAACGATCAGTGTCAAAGAAAACGTTTCGCTGATCACTGCGGTCTCTATGGAATTCACGCTGCAAAATTTTCTCCAATGTCACAGAACATGTGAACTTAATGTTAATACTTTTATAGCTGACCCTATAACCTACAAACAAATTGATAACAAATGTCACATGCATTACAAATGAGTGTAGGGTCTCGAAATACAAACAACCCATCATGCACTGAACGCTTCATGTTTTGGTAAAGCTCTCGTAATTAAAGCAGATAAACATGTTCAAAATTTCGCCTAATATGTGTTGCGGCTTCGACATTGACGGCAGGGCTGCATAGACAGCTCTTTCTCAGCTGACCGTCAGATCCAATCAACAGTGAGTCCCACCCCGGTCTGGAAGTACCCAGAAGACTAGTGTCCCCATACAGTTTTAAAGCAATTGATCAAGCAGTTTTAAAGAACATTTTAAAAAATGTTCCAAAAAATCAGTGAAGCATGGTCATTTCTACAGACTCAGTCGAGACCCACCTACGGCACATCCACACAAAGTTCAAAGTGAATCTGGCTGACGCACAAATGTGAATTACCATTGCAATTCCAGTTGACTTGCATTTAATCAATAGGAATAAATGCATTGAACAGAAAAGTACCAAAATCGAACCAAAATGTTAAAAAAAAATAGGGATCCACTGTAACACCACCTACTGAACCACTTTGTTTGACCCGTTCACAAGGTACATTTCCAGCAAGTTTCAGCACAATCTGCTCGACGCTTTAGGATAAATCAAAATAAGTTGAAACCACGAAAAGTCATAAAAATAAATAAAATGTGGCAGCGCCACATGTTGCAAAAATTAAGGTTTATGGGTTCCGAGAAATGTTCCTGTGAAATTTTGTAGGACATTGCCAGGTGGTTTGGAGATTTTTAGCAGATTTTTTTAGAAAATGAAACTGAAAAAATAATTTAAAAGTCTACAAATTAAAGCAGCGTCATAATTTGAACAAACTTGGAGGAGACCTACCCAAGACACATCCACACGGAATTTTGAAGAGAATCTCGCGGATGGATCAACACCTATTCAATGACCAGAAAATTTAAGTAAGGGGTAAACTAGATGACGATGACGACGACGACGACGATGGTGATCGTGACCATGATCAGTGCTGTCTAGCTGAAATTCTTTATAGCATAATTTTCTTATTTGCGGCATTTTTTCCACTTCTTTACATAAGAAACACTTATTTTCGAAAAAATCTGCAGCAATTTTGAAGAGCTTTGTAGCAAAATTTTGCTACAATGCTCCAGTTTGACATCCCTGATGATGATAATGACGCGTTGGGCAGTATTACTTCTTTGCAGAACACACGGGTGCTCACAAGGTTCAGCATTGGCTTTTCATGTGCTGAAGGTTGGCTAAGGGTTGGTGTGTGTTCTATTCATTTCGTTACAAAATGACATATACATAATCACCATATATATAATCTTGGAGCCTCTTTGAAAAATATAACATCATAACACTTGGTCTAATTTGTGTCATTTCTATATTCAAGGCTATGTGCGGCAAATACTGTTTTCGCAGAGTTTCAATTTGGACTTCGAAGTAAGGGAATATGCGAAGTAGTTTGTTTTGTATGTTAAAAATGACCCCCCCCCCCAAAAAAGAAAGAAAACTATACATGCAAATTTGAAGATTTGCGTGAGAATACATTATTTTGTGCGTGAACGGTGTAGTAGCGTGTCCCAAGGTTTCAAACGAAAAACTGAATATCAAAGTATAACCATGTAATATGACATGCTTCAAACACAATGCGCGCGTTTCAGCCTGAAATGAGCTGTATCTGCTAGATTGACAACGTACGTTTGATAGTTTGAGTGCAGTACAACTATAATACACATGTTCAGAAATGAAAAAAATTACAAATGTTTGTTATATCCATATCAACACACTATAATTTTGTAAGTTGTATATCTAAGTGTCCATTTTGTTGGACAAAAACATTTTCTGTCGTGATGGTCTGGTAAATCAGAAATTACCCCCGCCCCCCAGCACTTACATATATATCATCAGGTGTACGCTCACATTCAACTGTGACTGAACTGTATTTTCTTTTACCTGCAGATTATTGTGTTAAGGTCAACTCTGCTTAAATAAACATTTTGATGGAAACCTACCTTTTTGAGCTGTTCCTGAGTTACTGCAACAGATAATTGCGAAAAGCCCAAGCTTTAGTAAAAGTAAAATCATCGCCATTGTTGTCTTTCACGAAATACTGAACATTATGCCTCCAGGTTGTATCCATATATGCAACTCCACGCAAACAAAGCACAACTAAACTTTATATGTACATACAAATGTGTACAGCAAGTACTTTACGTAAGCTCAAGCATATTTTCTCGCTCCCTCTCTCTTACTCTCTGAAAACCAGCGTCAAACATTATGTTTAGTCAGGGCACAATAGGTTTCGAAAACGTGGCATTACGGACTTCATTTCTGGATATCAATACCTTGCATGTCTTCCCATAATTAAATCACTTCCACAGCCCAAATAAAACCTTTGCCCTACTCCACAGCTCTAATAGATATGCATTGCACACATTTGCCCACTGCAGAAAAGAACATACAATGGTACATAAAGTTATCTTTCCAGAATTAATTCGAACAAATTGATCCCTTGTTGAACAACTGAACGACATGCTTAGGAAATTAAAATTTAGGGGTATTTTAATCGCGTTATATCTGAAAGTTATATCCAATAGGTAGTCTTTTGCTACAGACAAAACAAATGAGTTTTGCTTTATGATATAGAATAGGGCCATTAATCAATATTTAAATCAGGTTGTTATAATTATGACATGTGTAGTGGACAAGGAAGGGGCGGAAAAAAGTAAAAAGCAAAAAATATGAAATAAATATATATATATATATATATATATATATATATATATATATATATATATATATATATATATATATATATATATAAAACAAACAAGCAAACCTGAAGTAGAGCTAATGGCTAACGAGCAATGCGTTGTGCTCAATTTTATCGGTACCTGTAACATTGAGTTGTACATAGATGCTTCATGAAGCATTGGTTGTGACTCGTAAAGCCTCCTTTTCTGCTTTTCTCTGTCCGTTGGACTTGTATCTCAGATTTTTCTTCTTCTTCTTCTTCTTCTTCTTCTTCTTCTTCTTCTTCTTCTTCTTCTTCTTCTTCTTCTTCTTCTTCTTCTTCTTCTTCTTCCCCCTCCTCCTCCTCCTCCTCCTCTTATTCTCTTTTCTCCTTCTTCTTCCTCCTCCTCCTCCTCCTTCTCCTCCTCCTCTTCCTCCTCCTCCTCCTCTTCCTCCGCTTTCTTATTCTTTTTCTTCTCCTCCTTCTTCTTCATCCCGTGCCTAGTTTTTGCCGATGTCGTGTGTTTATTAGCTGACAGTGAAGATTGTCCAGAAAAACGTTAAACGTAGCATATGCCATTGCTAAAAATGGAACATGTCTTTTAATGATGAACAATCGGAAGTGATGGCAATTCGTAAAAGTATTAATCACAACAAAGGGGTGAAGTATGGGAGGTATGTTTATTTCTGAATGCTCTGGCTATAAATATTTAGGTGTAATATTTTCTCGCAATTTAAGAGACGCAAGTCACATTAAGGTGCACCTTAACGATACGGTTATGCGCTCGAGACGATATCAATGTAGTATACTCTCATAACAGAATGATGTTAATAAAGTTAATTTTGGGACAGGTATTTGGAAACTTGTAATTCAAATTCTACATCCCATAAATGCTCGGTACGGCTGCACGATTAGAAACTTAAATCAATTCAATATTCTAAACCTGGGGCAGTCATAACTATCAGGAGCATACCAGACATATCAGCCACTATCGGCTAGCTTGGATGGCTCCCAAACCAATTCATTCTTGATAGTCTTCATGTAAAGTATTTTCACAGAATGGTATATCATTGACCAGATACACCTTTGTGTAAAAACGTTTTCTGGCTTTAGTAAATGACGGTGATTTGGGTATACGGTCTGAGTGGCCGTATTGTGATACTATTCACACTATTCTAAAATGTGGGTTGGGATGGGGCGTTTAACAATCAAGATTAGGAGTGGATTCCTCGAGAACCCTGTGGGGTAGGCCGACAACCATCGTAACATCTTGGCCATGTCGTACTTTATTGTACGTTGTTTATATACGAATATATATACGAATATATATATATATATATATATATATATATATATATATATATATATATATATATATATATATATATATATATATATATATATATATATAAATAGAGAGAGAGAGAGAGAGAGAGAGAGAGAGAGAGAGAGAGAGAGAGAGAGAGAGAGAGAGAGAGAGAGAGAGAGAGAGAGAGAGAGAGAGAGAGAGAGAGAGAGAGAGAGAGAGAGAGAGAGAGAGAGAGAGAGAATTGTAATGCTTTTATGTATACTGAATATTTGAATCTGATGAACCACCGATAACCCCGAACGTTGGAGTCCCCGCTGTGAAGGGGCTGTTTTCAACCTTTAAATACTAATAATTATAATGATAATCATCATCATCATCATCATCATCATCATCATCATCATCATCATCATCATCATCATCATCATCATCATCATCATCATCATATGAGTTGATGTAAATGCATTTAATCTGCGGCACAAGACGATGGAGTGTGGCTTGTCGTGGTCTTTGGGAAAAACATAAAGCACCATAACCAGTTTGCATCATGTTGCCATTATAAATGCTGCAAATTGAATCGTATTCCCTTGTTTATATTGAGAAGTGACAGTCCTATGCTCAGTTGACCTTACATGCAAAGACGGAAGTGGTTCTGTGAACTTTAGAGTGTTATCAAGGTCACTTTTGTTTGAGACCATCTTCACCGTTGCTAACATGAACATATCCCTTTACCAATTTTCCGAATTTTGATAATTTGTTAAAAGTCAGAAAAAGACAGCACCACCATGTAGCGACAAAATTGTGTGGAGATCAAGCCCAAGTACATTCACAAGTCTGAAGAGGTATCCAACTTATGTTTGAGAGAAAAATGAAGGCGCATAAGCATTCTTTAAGAAAGCTAGGGAATAATCACAGCGTCATTTGTTGAACAAATTAAGGTCTGGAGGTCTCCGGAAGTGTGTCTATGCAATTTCAAAGAAATTGTCTTGGTTGTTCCTGATATGCTTTAGGATTTTTTCAAAAAAATGAACAAAAGGCACCAAGTTTGAAGTGAAAAAGCTTGATGGTCTTCAAGATAAAGTAAAAAAGTGTAACTTGCAATTACAATCCACATTGACTTACATGGTAATCACCAGGAATGTAGGGATTAATCGACGAGCACCCGCAATGAAAAATTCGTTAAAAATCGGGGATCCATTGTATCATAAACCAGTGAAGATTTTCGTTTTACCTTCCAATGAGATGCATTTCCACCATATTTCAGAACAATCTAAGTGACGGTATTGGAGAAGAAGCTGGTATGTGGTAGCACCACCCCCCCCCCCAAAAAAGTGAAATAATTGAAATGGTTGCTGCTCTACCTTGTAAAATGTTCGCTTTATATGGATATTTCTGTTGTTATTTGATTATTTAACTTGTATTGATATGGCGAAATAATATTCAATTACTGACTCATCAGCAATCCCAGACATGTTTATAAAAAGTTACAGGATGTGTTTATGATGCAAAGGATCCCGGGGAATATGGATCAGCTAATATAAATGAAATATAAATATAACCAAGTCCAGGATGTAATGTAAAGCAAATAGCATAAACATGCGCCGGATCTAATTATACGTTGACATTGATGGATTATTATGTTATATAATAAACAGGAATGTGACTTAGAAACTTGGATTTTATACATCACTCTTTATTATAAAGGAATTGTTAGGAACAGAATCAAACAGTACTTATTAGGTTATGTGGATTCTGTACATATAAAAAAATAAATATAGTTTGTATTTTTATGGATGAACTTTTTGAACTTACTACATCACTTCCTGTATGTTAATGAGTAACAAGAGTTTCACACAACGTTTTCTTAAAGAGGAGAGCCTGTGTACGGTATCTGTATTGTATCTCTGTGGCGATGATGCAGTGAGATTTTCCATGACTAAGTCAGAAATGTGTATATAAGGTGGAGCCTCTGCCAAGCATGCAGAGTCTTTATTCTCCGCCATAGAGAGTTGTACGGACCTGATGATCAAATAAACCTTGGAAAAAGACGTGCAAGTCTGGAATCACCATTGCAAACAAGCTGACATGCATAAAGGCCAGTCTACTCCAGAAACCGCACTCAGATTGAGAAAAGACGACCTGGTCGTTAATAGTCTGTTGAAGTATAGGGTCCCCAAAAGTGTCCCTATATATTCTCAAAGCGCTTGGGTGACAGGTTGCAGAGAAGATTTTTCAAGGTTTGTCAAAAACTGAACAAAAATAAAATAGAATATTTTTTTTAAAAATGTGACCATTTGAAGAAATTTGGTAGAGACCCACCCATGTCACATCCCAATCAAAGATGACGTTTTTCAAAAAAGTCGAAACTGTGAAATGTAGACGGACGGACGACGGATGACGCTGTCCATCCTATACGCTCAGCTGACTGACAAGTCAGCTAGCTGAGCTAAAGGAGGTACACGTTTATCGTTAAATTTAGGAAGTCGAAGAACGATGCCACCCATTATTTTCTGATTCGACGTAAAAGACAGAAACATCCCAAGCCGGTATCAGCAAACATCGAGGTTTATCTCCAAGGTTCAGGTCAGCCGTACTGAACACCTGGTCATGAAAGTAGCTCGTGAAACGTCAAGGTATGAAAGTAGTTTCAGCCGCTAAGTTTTGGTATATTGGATTTAATTGTATTTACAAAAACCAAAACAAATAAGAACAAACAGGTTTAACCGTTTTGTTGCCTTTGGGAAAAAATCCGAACCGTCGTACGACGTTACTGATCTTGTTTCCCTATGGACATATATAGGAAAAATAAAATTAATCAGCCTGCATGACAGTGATATATTTCAGTTTATTCATAATTTTGTAGCTATCATTGGATGTAATAGTTGCTTAAAAATATATGATAACTAATATTTTACACTGAAGAAATGATCCAGAAATGAATTGCTTTAAAAACGTTAAATCCCACCATGCGAGGCTTTTTCTGCCTCTTTATGTGTTACTAGAACACGACAGAAAAAGTCCTTGGGCATTGGCAAGATAATTTGCTGTTAGAGTCTTGCTGTTCAGGACTTTGAGAGCATAGGTCTTCAGCTGAAAGCTCTGTCAAGCCGTGGAATTTTTTTGCCCGCTGTGTATTACTCGGACATTGATATCCAAGTTTTGGCTGGGCGTCAGCGAAGCTTTTGTTCAGTTTTTGATAATTTTCTCATCTGATTTGAACCCGACGTCACAGAGCCTGTTTGTCATTATGTCGTTATTGAAGTGACGGTTTGATTGGTTAAACTTATTTTATTGGATTATAAATACACGCAGGATAGTTGGTGACTCCAGATACTACTCGGGGAAAGAAACATAGAATCTAAAAGGATTAGGACCCATAAATACCCCCAGCATATGAAGGGCCAGGTAACTGGACGCAGTAGCCGAAAGACAAAATACTGGATACCCCCGCAACATGTGAGTACATTGTGCCTGAATGATTTCTATAACTTTCAGCAGAGAAAAAAACTGTTGCTTTTAAACAGACATGTCATTTGTATTTTACCTTCAAAAAGGAAGGAAAATACATGTACCCTCATGTTCCCTTGCAATGTTTGAACAAAGTGGATATGAACTTTTGCCTTGACCTGTTTTGACAAAAATTGTTTGTACTCACCCCTGCTTCATGACTCACCTATAACCAGATGCCTGCTATAATTGACCAATATAAATCAAGGTCATTGTTCAGTACTAACTCACTGTTACTTCATGACACACCTTTGTAAAGAAGCTTGCTGTGGCCTTTGCTTATTTATCTCAAGGTCATTGCTGATTCATGACACACCCTTTAGTGATAAACAACCATTTAGTGATAGAAAATAACCATAACCCTTCTCTATGAAGGAGTTATAGACCATTATGTCTACAGGTCTACTAACAGATGCCTTCTGTGACCTTTACCTACATAGCTCAAGGTCATTGTTGCTCAACGACACACCTTTTAGTGAAAAAGAATTACCATACAAAGTTTGAAGAATATCCATGCATTAATAAAGGAGGTTGAGACTGGACAAGATTATGTATACAGGTGCCTGCTGTGACCCTAAGCTTTAGAGATCATTGTGTCTACAGTTCTACCGACAAATGTCTGCTGTAACCTTGACCTACATATCTCAAAGTCACCGATGCTTCGTCCAAACAGCTGGGCACGTTCTGTCAGCCCTGGCCATTGCTTCAAAGGCATACACCCAGGGCGTTTTGAAACTTAAAGAGTTATTTAGCAAAGGTGACATATTTGAAGTTTTATACAAATTTTGAAACATTATGAATTTTTAATCGGGCCTGATTTTGTAAGGGACTAAAATTTCAACCAAATGTGCCTACTGCTAAACATATTCAGATTTGGCACAAAATATCAATTTTACATCCATCTGCAGAAGTTTTTTACAAGCCTCATAAGTGTAGCCACTTCTTAAAAATTTTGTACCAAATTTGCATGTTCCTGCAATCATGTCATATATTTTCTATATTTTTGTTTTGTAATTATCAAAGTTAGAACTGATATCATATTTATTGAAGGATCACTACAAAATTGAAAAGCTCTGCTTTAAGGTGATCTACAGTGTGTTTACTCATAATGAAACCCCCTCCAAACTGATTCCTAGTTCCAAGCGCATGAGGTAACACGACGTGCATGGAACCGTGCATGAGATTTCTGTCAAACATCACCAAAACCAGAATTGCGGGGGTTAATTTTTCTTGTGAATTACTCTCTAAATCAAAACCATCTAAACATTGTTATAATAGTTTGGTGGTGACGAACAGCCTGAACCGACAATGCTATGCTTGAATTTGTATGAATAACGCCTTCGATTGTGTGTCAATAAATTAGGGCATTCAATAGATCCAAACCGGATACAAAGGAGCAAATCACATACAAAAGCACACAGTTTCCAATGAAGCAACTTCTTTTTCCTCACATAATGACCAAAAGCCACAAAAGTAAACCAACAAAACAAAAACAAAAACAAAAAAAAACAAAACAAAACAAAAAAAACCCCAAAAAACCCCCCAAAACAAAAACAAAACAAAACAAAACAAAACAAAACCAAAAATGCCCCCCCCCCCAAAAAAACCCTCAACTTACTATGCAAACCAGCTCTGTTGTTTGAGCAACAAGTCTGCTTACAAAGGTTTTTACCAGACTCACGTACCTTTACGTTCACAAGGCTCTTCTGTGAATTTTACAGCAGTTCATGCAAGGACATTTCATGCATGCAGATGTCCTCTTTCATCAAAGCTATGGTAATGTGAATAGCTTTACTGAAAAAAAAAACGGATTTATGGGGTAACATAACTTGAGTTGTATTTTTGTCACATGTTACTAGACTCAAAAACATTACCGTTTCATGCTTTTTACTTTATGCGCTCTGGAAATCCTATTTAAGGGTGTCATTGTGTGTTAAAAATACTGCGGATAAAAAATATGCATGGTGCATTACGTGCGACATAGGCCTATATTAATCAGTACAAACTATCAGAACATATTTGCACGTACCAAAATACATCGATGTGTTTATACTAATGCACGCGATAGGTCACAAACGTTGGTTTATCTGATGAAGACTGAAAGTATTTTAATTTTTAATATGTTTATCATCTTAACTCTGTGTTGGGATATATATTTCAAGCGTCCAATTTTTTTCTTTAAGGGGGAGCAGGACACATATATCGAAAGTGAATGATTTGTATATATGTAATGTTCAGGAATCTATGAAAATTGTATTAAACATTTAAATTTTGTGAAAAATAAATTCCAATTGCAGTAAGCGCGTAGTAAGGCAATGGCCTGCCGACTTTGTATATTTTTTTTCATTTTCAGATTTCGAGACATTTTAGTAGAGTAATGTATTGTCTAATATGTCTAAATATAGTGACTCTTGCCTCAATACAGCCTTCTAAAATGAAAAAAAAAAGAAACAAACAAACAAACAAAAAACGAAAACAAATAAAACAAAAACAAAAACAAAAAAGGAAAAAAAAAACACTTTAAAATGTTAACACGGCCGTCAAAGGACCGTGTTAACCTTTGCATCCTGGTTACTGACAATAGGTATCTGCTCCGTGTACAATGTTCGATTCACGCAGCCATTTCTCTTAAATGAATTATCTGATTTTAATCAAATTAACACTTATTTACTAAACAAAAAACCAGCAGACACGTGTAAGGGATTTTCTAAGAAATGATCAGATTTATTAAAATTACGTTTCACAAAAACAACTGTTTTCCAATTTTTGTATCACCTTCGCAAACAAACATGAATTTTCAGGCTACACATAACTGATATATTGTTTATTTTGCTGCCTTTCAGGACAAACAGTGTTGGTCCGTGTATTTTTTCCGAAACATAATTGAACAATCAAATAATGCTCCCTAAAAGGAACATTTAATAAATGACCTACTTTCAATTAATTTTGCAATTTTTTATCGTGTCCCTAAAACGCTTTTTGACTGTCTGTGCAAATTCCTTCAACACACTGACCAGCATAATTGCCGTTGCCGTCGGTGTTGTTGCGAGCACCAACAATGAGGTTTTGTAACTTTTGCTTCACTGCTCAAGAGTTTAGGCCGCATTTATATTACTTTATTGTTTTCATCAAAGCAGGCTTTAACATTTCTAATATATATCTATGATATACTGTCACTTTGTCGGTACAAAAATACAACTGGGCGGGACAAAAATTTGTCCCCAGTGTTATGATAGAGATTACACTTAACTTTTTTCCGTTTCGGCTTTTTTTCAGAGGGCAAAGCACAAGCACTTGTCACAAACATGTGGAAGTATTTTAGGTAATCAGAGGTCACGTGACCGACAGCGTCATTGCATAGTTGTATGTCCGCTCACAAGCTGCAAAGGTTACCAGCAAGAAGGCAGGCGAGCAGTCACCACAACGTAAGTCCTCCCTTTGAACTTGCTCAAACGGAAATGGTACTGCAGTAACATAATGATATTTGCAGTATCAGTTCAACGGAGGTTAGACTGGGAATTACAATATCCGTGTGAACAATGGCACCATTTGAAAAACTTAATCAACTACGTTTAATTTAACATTACAATGTGCATTTTTGCAGCCACATATGTACACATACATATTCACCTAAGTTGTTGTTTTGTTGTACATCTCCACTTAAAACATGCAGAAAGACAACAAAACGACAACTCCCTTACGCACTAAGGTATATAAACGTTACCAGAATATCACGAAAGCATGAATAATTAGTGGAGTCATGGTCTCTATAACCGCCGTGAAGAAAGGAAAAGAATCAGGCAACATACATTTCAGAATGTCTTTCACTTTTTACGCATATCGTTAGAAATGTGTTCTCATTACAGTGAATTTTCTACATCATTTCAGCTAATACTAAATATAACTTTCAGAACCATCTTAGTTTATGTATTTTGCGAAAGTATCGGTTTGTGCACCATGTAGGCCAAGATTATGTCTGTTATTTTTATACTTCTGCCTTACACAAGTGATTGAAAATGATATGATTTTCTGTAGTGATTGGTATTGATTTTAGTTGCCTCTTACCAATGAACGATACATCTTTCCTTTTTCGACAAAAATAAGTGGAGAGAAAAAGTTAGTGTGGAAACTGAGATTTTTTTACTGTATTTGTTTGAGCCAAATAAATACGGATCTTTACTTTTGACTGCCTCCCACAAACCAGCGGCATTAACGACATTCACACACACCTAAATACTGTTTTGATGTTGTTACTCACTTGGAAGAATGTTTGATGCATTCAGCGCTTCTTACAATTAACATTATAATGCTTCACGGATAGGCAGGTCAGGATTTTGAATATCTCGGTTTGTTGGATAAGCTGCAGCGGACCTTTTGTAAATTTGTTCAAGGGTTCAAGGAATAAACTCCTACTTGTATTGTCTATGGTGAGCTGGGACGTTTCGCTCATTTCCCGCCAAGTCAAGAGCCATACACTTTGTTTTTGGATACGTTAGGTACGGTTAACAACTCCATTATACAAATATAGTCTTTGAATGAGGTCAATTCACAGACTGAGAATTACCATTTGCCAAGGCCGAATGCCGCAGTTAATGTTGATTTTCGCAGGTCCGTTGAGCCATATTTTGACTGAGTGCAAAGAAAATAATTGCTTTATTATGTGATCAGGATTTCTTTCCCATTTTTTATTTTGAAATATCAGTATGGTCTTAATACTAGTAATAACAAGAAAACATTTTACATAAACTTAAATCAATTTGATGCCTTGATTTTAATTCAAAATGAAAATCCATAAAATCAACAATAAGTTCCAATTTGACCTTATAAGGAATCTTTACAGTGCAGTAGGTCTATATGTAGAACGTCAAACGCGCAAATACTTGCAAGCATAGCTGTATGTAGTACGCAGAAAAGTGCACGGTTTCTGCTGACAGTGTGAACTGAGTCGGTTCCTTTGCTGATTGGAATGCATGTGCAATGCGTGTTCGTAACCGCATTATTGAACGTGATTGGTTGAAATATGCTAGAACGCAAAGGGATTTCCTCGCTCTATTGTAAGGGGTCAATAGACTGTCGACGGGCTTACTGTCTTGACAGCTGCCTGAAAGGCACTTAGAATGGGGTCTACGTATGTGTTTAGAATATCACACGCGAACAAATGCAGCAAATTATAAAATCCTAACTATCGTGATAACACTATAAATATTAATATCAGTTGATCACCGCGCTTAATATATTCCAGGTCAAAAAAGAAGCGCCCCCCCCCCCCACTGGTTTTTTGGGCCGCCCTAAATATTATACCCGGTCCACACTGTCAGTTTTTTGACTGACAACTTTTGATGGAATATCTGAGAAGTTTGACTGACCAACTCGCTCTCTTCAGTCATCACCGTCCACACTATAAGTCATGACTGATCAGTTATAAGTTTCAATTAGGTCATTTTTGGTAGGATTTTGCTTATATGGAGGGGAAAAATGGATGGAGGTGTCCTTTTGGCTGCTGTTGTTGCCCTCATAGTCAAAAGAAAGAAAAGAAAAGAAAAAGATCCAAACGCCGTGTATGGGTTAAGCCTTGGATTCTGAGAAGACAACAGTGTGTTGCCTGTGAGACAATAGTACGAGAGTGATACTGGAGGACCCATTGACATACGTGAACTATGCAAGGGTGCCCCTCGTGGCTGCTGATGCTGCTGTTGGTAGCCATAGCTGCTGTAACCATGCAATTGTCAGGCTATCAAATGTAACATACTGCTACATAGACATCTTTATACACATACCAAATGTTGGAGAGGGGAGGGCTGGTTTTTTGGCTAGGAGAATACTTGGTACTGAAAAAATACAGGGATCACCTTGGTATAATATTATACCTGCTATAACAGATAACATTGGCATCAGAAACATTTGCGGTGACTTACATGATGTTGATATGAAATAATTGTCAAATGCGTAAACACAAAGTTTTATGCATCAGATCAGAAAAAAAAATCTTACACTAGTAAATGTTACAATTGTCGGATTTTTAAGATAGTTTGGTAGTTTAGTTAAGTTTAGTTTAGTTACGGTTTATTGTCACAAGTGTACATAATTGTCAGTACATACCTACAATCTTACGTATGAAAGTACATTGTTGTGACAAGGCCTGACTTGGGCTTATGTGTCCCTGAAGAGATCAGGCAAAAGATAATTACCAATAATTTGGAGAAATGTTGGTACAATATGCATATAAAGAGATACACAATGACATCTCTCTATATATAAATACTATATATATCAGTGGAAAACAGAAGTATTTCAAACTAGTGAAAGTTACAATTGTGGCATATTTCATCCAGTTTGGGAGCTTTGTTTAGTGTAGTTGAATTTAATAAAGTTATTTTTAGCTTTAGTTTCACAGTATATCTGACAAATGTGTACATGATAGTAAATACAAACCTAAGACGGTACGTGCAAAAATATATTGCTGTGACAGGGACAGTAAACCATGCTTATGTGTCTATTCAGTAATCATACAATGGAAAATTATAAACGATTTTAACAAAAGGTTTTTGTATATAAAAAGCTACACAATTACATCTCTCACTATATATAAATACAAAAGAAACAATTGCTTTAAAAATGGACAAGTGCCTCTAAACAACTATAAACCAGTATGTTATTGAGATAGTGTATGATGGAAGTGTTGTTTGACCAGCCGTTTGAATGTCTTATGTTGTGTGCAAAACATATTTTTCGGGGAAACATGTTCCACATTTTGTTACCCTGAAAACGAATGGCAAAATTGGCCAACATTTGACCTGCACAATTGTAGGTGAAAATACAGACTGTCTTCTACCATAGTTGTGAGCATTGGGAGCTAGATTAAGCCAGTCATCAAGGACTGCTAGAAGCATTGTCATTGTGTATCTGCGCATAAAATACCCATCAGATAGTCATGTCAATTATTGGTTACAACATGTTTTATTGTCAAATTTACAAGAAAAATCCACAACATGATCATACATAGCAATTTGGAAAAGGGCATGCCCTATATGAATCCCTCTTGCGAGAAGGGAAGAGAAATAGACAGGACAATACAGAAACACACATCAAAATAAGAAAACATAAACACTGACAAGACAGATAGTGGGGCAATATCTACAGTGCCCATGATATACGCTCCGAACCGGGTCAGAAATCAAAATATATGGTAAAGATTGCTGTGTATTGAAAAAAAAAAGTAAAACATTTTGAGGAGCACAAACCAAAACCCGAAAGATGATCATTAGTGGTTGGAAATTCAAGTTGAAGCTGCTGAACGGGTAAAGAGACGATAAGAGGGCCGGATGGTAGAAGCGAGGAACTACATGCAATGATGCCGCCTGATAACAGTTCAGACTTTGATGCTCACTTTGGGCGTGGAATTCATGATTTGCATCTTCTAGCTTCTACCATCCGGCTCTCTTATCGTCTCTTTACCCGTTCAGCAGCTTAAACCTAACGGCGGCCATCGATCCTCTGATTCATCTTCGTCTGCTTTCTTTAATTTTGACTTTCGAGCTGCAACACGCCCGCCTTTCACCTCTGCGGCCCGGGTTCGATTCGCGGCGGGGGAAGCATGTGGAAAGAGTTCCTACCATTCTGACTGTGCACGGTGGTTTTCTCCGAGTCCTTCGGTTTCCTCCACCAAACATGAGGTAGGAAGTATACGCCACGATCTGTACCATGGAGAGTGATTAATATAGGCTTGGCCTGCTTCGCAATCCATGTAAAAGATATGGGTCTATACTTTTTTACCAATGCCAGTTGGTTAAAAGCGGTCAGTTGCAGAAATGTATAAATGTCAGTTATTAAATTGAAGATAGCCAGATCGTTGAACAATGGAGCAATATGTGAGTTTGGTACTAAAACGTTATGAATCTTATAATTTTCTTTTGTAAATTTACTTGCCGACGTAGGTTTGTTACATAGTTCAAAGACCAAATATAGCGCGGTATATCAGACCAAGATACAGAGATTTGTATTGCATAAAGTTTAGAGTGGAAAGTTTTTTTGAGTGTTACGATTAGGTGTTTTATTTCATTATCTGTCACTGGCTGCAAAAAGAAGGAATCCGAAAAAAATTCCACTTTAGTTAATTGTTTTGAAAATGATTCATGATTCAGATTTGGTGTGTTACCTGAATAAAACGTAATACTTTGTAAGTTTCACATTTTGAATGAAAAACGTCCCACAAAGTCATGCTCACATGGAACGTAAGAGCAGGTACTGTACTTTATGTAAAGGTGATAACAGTTAGACTCATGTGAGAAATTTACACCACTATATTGCCGTAGAAATAATAATAATAATAATAATAATAATAATAATAATAATAATAATAATAATAATAATAATAATTTTTCCTAGGTAACATCAATCAGCATGGCTGGTTTGTATTATGGCCCAGCTATAAGACAAAAAATGTATATATTAAAATATCTTCAATTTATACTTTCCGAATTCAAATGAATAAGATTACAATGGTAAAATGTGCTGGCAATTTACAATCGGTGCTGTTGAGTGCTCATGTTACTGCACTTCTGTAAAAAAATAAATAAAATAAAAACATTTAAAATATCTTGCTTTAAAAGCATCCACAGTAGTGGCTGTCCAATAATACCATTGTTTGTCATCATCGTATGTAAAAGATCTGGTTTTGTATGAAGTGCTTACCTTCTCAAGGCATTCATTGCCGTTAGCTGCGGTCCTGGTCCTATGTCAAAGCCCTGATGCTACAGGTCGAAATGAGCTTAAATAATTTGGTACGATGATGTTCAATGTTTTAAACATTAAGAGGAAACGCTTGTATACTACTCTGTCCGGGAACAACCTCCATCGCATGCATTAATAAGAGATTTAGAGTTGATATCCTGAATTTTGCACTTTAAAATAACTCTGACTGCCCTCTTTTGCAACTTGCAAATGCGGTAAATGTTCGCTTGATTACAGCATCTGTCTCATACCATACAGCCAAAGTCTATATGAAATAAAACTATAGTGTTAAAATAGTTTTGATATATTGAAATCTAAACTCTCAGAAAGCATCTTTAAAACTCCTGTTTTTGAAAAAAAATTCTTGCAAATGGAATCAATGTGTTCCTGCCAAATTAGATAACTGTCAATGTACACTCCTAATAGCATGGCTGTGTATTCCTGTTCTACAGCTTGGCCTTTGTATACTACAGTATACTTTGTTTTTTCTGGTCACTCTTTTGAAGGAGCCGACTAACTGAACTTTGGTTTTGCCGACATGTGAGGTTAATTTTTTTTTTACCATCCGTTCTGCCAGATGAATGAAACTGGTTGTTAGTCTAATTTAGACCACTTTTAGTGACTTGTCGCAGGTAATTATCGTGCTGTCGGCAGCGTACATGTGCATGTTGTCTGTAAGGCATTCTGGCAAATCATTTATTTATAAGGTAAACAGCAGGGTGTGCCAGAGTGGAACCTTGGGGGACTCTTATTGTTACCTGCTGCCGTAATGAGGTTTCACCTTGCCAATGGACGTGCTGGGTTCTGTTTCGGAGATGTGTTCAAAGCCAGTACCAACTCTCATTTGAGACTCCATAGGTAGCAAGCATTTGGAGTAAATATGTGTGGTCCACTGTGTCGAATGCCTTTTTCAAATTCACATAGATTAGGCCAGCATTTCTACCATTATCCACTCATCTGTCACTTTCAACAATGCATTCTCACGTGAACAATATTGCCTAAAACCAGACTGATCTAGAGTGATCAGATGGCATATTTCCAGGAAATTATAAAACGTATTGTGTGCATGCCTCTCCAGCAACTTGATTGACATAGAGAGAATTGACAATAGTCTATAATTGGAAACATCTAAATTATCTTCTGACTTAAATACCGGTATTACTTTGCAAATTTTCAGTCCTGAATGAATATTTCAGTAGCAATTGACAGATCAATTACCTTTGCCAACGGTAAATTTATACCTGCAACTGCACATTTCAGTGATTTTGCAGAAATATCATCAAGCCCTGTGGCTTTATTGGTATTTAATCTGGTTAATTTCCTACTTACAAAATTTGGGTCATTGAGAGGAATGATGTATGTGTCTCCACATTGAACCCTGTTTTGAAAGTCTAAATAACTGTCTTGCTAAAAACCGTCAGCCAAACTTTTTCCTGTTTTCCCTAAAAGGTCATTAAAAGCCTGATCAATTATTTTGGGACATGTTTCTGTTTTGCCATTGATCATAAACGATTGAGCCACCTGTTCCACTTTGTTTCGTAGTAACAGCTTCAGTTTTTCGCCACAGCTTTCCTATCAATTACATTTTGCTCAATAATCTCCTTACAATATTTCGTCTTGGCCTGTTTAATAATCATACCAACATTGTTGCGGGCATTTCTGTAGGCTAGCCACAACTCAGGAGAATTATGGGCTCTTGTCAGTTCATGTGTATCCTCCCTGTGTTGCATAGCCTCACACTTTCATCGTTGATCCATAGGGCTGAATTTCATTGGTTTAAACATATTTTATTAAAGCAATTGGAAATCACGCATAGCCTATACAAATTCCTCTTGCAAAAACAAAAAAATAATAAGGAGTAAAATACACAGTATGGTGTGAAAGGTAACGGCACAAACCACAGGGCAGTACATTAACGGACACATAACAGAATGCAAGATAAAGACACCACCAGACGTCACAGATAGTGGTCCGAGTAATGAGTAGTTTGCATTGACTGTAAGAGATGAATGATATAAATAGTCTCGAAACAAGTCATTTTAACTCTTTGTCTCTATTGGTGCATTCTTGTCTAGAACTTCTTCATATAATGTACTCCATGTCGACCATGCATTATTGGAATCATCATCCATAGCAAGCTTAAACCATGGCGACATTCTAGGTCTTTATGAAAAGTATTTTTATCTTATGTTTTGTTGCTTCTGTATTTTATGTCGATATGACGGTGTGAGAATTCTGGTTGTTAATGTTTTCTTACGAAATATATCATATGTTGATCACGCACACCAAGGGGAATAACTCCCACTGTCTCTCGCTAATTCCCTGCTCGATGTATTAACATGGTCGATAATTATTATTATTATCATCATCATCATCATCATCATCATCATCATCATCATCATCATCATCATCATTATTATTATTATTAATATTATTATTATTATTATTATTATTATTATTATTATGACGCTAAAGTTTCAGCAACTGATACCACAAAACCAGGGTATCACAAATATGATTTGCAGAGTCACAATTGAAGGCCTCAAGCTATTGAAATTGCCTACAGTTTGTCAAGTCGACCAAATTACTATAGTCTCGCTGTACCATAATTTGTTTTCATATCATGGCTTCATATTCCCGTTAAATATCGTTAGCAACACAAACAACTTTAAATTAAATAAAACTCCACATGCAAGAATGCAAGATATAGTTAAAGATATCCTTTTGCTAAGGAGAGGTGTCCACAAAATTGGCCGTAAAACACAAATACACTAACAATTGTTTCCACAAAGTGTATATGCTTGAAAAGTACATGAAGTGCAGAACTGTGTGTCATTGTCGTTTGTGTAACATGTCTGGTGTTCATACAGCAATTGCGCAAAGTGAACATACCTGTTTCCTATTTTTTCAGTTTGAAATGGATTCAACCTTTTTATTTCTCATTCAAACTTTGACATTCTTGTGGCAAAATAAAATATAAGTAGTGAAAACAAAATGCAAGTCGCCCTTTTTGCAATTTTTGCAACTGAGAGTTTCGTCCACAAAAAAAAACCAACGCCTTAATGTACCGATATAACCAATTTTATTGTGTAAGATTATCAATTACGTGCACAAAATTGTAAACAGTGATCAATTTTATGCACAAAATTGAGTAGGTTTATCAATGTTTTGGACAAATTCGTATTACTACCATATTTGGTACTTTTAACCTGAAAACTTTTTTTTTGGGGGGGGGAGGGGGGATCGAAGGAAATAAAATTACTAAAAGACAAACGGAGGAGATATTCAAGTTCGTTCACAAGTATCTTACTCCTTCTGAATATTTATGTCTGTGTGCCAACACAGACATACTGTTTTTCTAGGAATTCTTTATTTCTTTCTTTCTTCTTTCTTTCTTTCTTTCTTTCTTTCTTTCTTTCTTTCTTTCTTTACAGGAAATTTGTCCGACATTTCATTTGAAAAGTATTTTAAATAGAAACTCCAAACTTGGCATGATTATACTTCCATACATGAAGCCTGGTCTTTTTGTAAAGAGAATCAACGGTTTTGAAAATTATGCAAATTAGGGCCATTGGAAAATTTAAATCTTGAATATCTCCAAAAATATTATAGGTACAAGTAATCAATCCAACTTCGATTAATATGTTGGTTAGACTGCACATTTTTGTAATTTACATGTGACCTCTAAAGGTCAAAGGTCAATGTCATTTTCACATTTGAAATTTTCATCTAGCCATAACTCAGTCAATTTTCAACCAATTTTAACCATGTTGGACCCAACCTGTAGGTATTGCAACACTGCATATTTTTGTAATTTACATGCAATGCCAAAAGATTAAAGGTCAAGCTCATTCAGGCCTTTTTGTTAAAACTAGCCATAAGCGTAATGGAATGTGAAGTACCAAAGGCTTCAAAGATGGTATCAGTCAAGATTCTGGGGTCCGCTTTGGTAATTGAAACTTTTTGCCCAGATAAGAGAGCCTGGGTTTGACATCAGGCTACAGGCAGCATGCTTGTCTGTATGTGTGCCCCCGAGTGGCACACAGAATGCCGTGTGTGACTGCTTTTGTCATGTTTACACAAGACAGACAAGACATAGCTTAGAACATTGGAACAACACATAATTAATTAATTGGGTAAGACATAACAGATTCAACTGAAAGCCACAGGAAGCTGTAGTTTTTCTTGCAGTGAGGTTGCAAGGTTGGGATATTGTACAAGCCACGGGTAGCCAGGTCAGTGTTCAATGTAAACAAAGCATGCACAAGTATGAATAGACTGACGTCTACAAGTTGTATCATGCTTAGAAGACTACTTGGTTCATGAGAATGAAATGGAAAAGAATGATGACACAGTCTGTGGTAGTTTATATATCATTACATACTATCAAAAATGTTGTCTTTCTTTCTTTCCTTTTTTTCTTTTTTATGGATGTGTGCCAACAGACATATTGTTTTTCTAGGAATTCTTTCTTTCTTTCTTTCTTTCTTGCTTTCTTTCTTTCTTTCTTTCTCACTTTCTTTCTTTCTTAATGTCTGTGTGCCAACACAGACATATTATTTTTCTTTCTTTCTTTCTTTCTTTCTTTCTTTCTTTCTTTCTTTCTTTCTTTCTTTCTTTCTTACTTACTTTCTTTCCAGACAAGTTTGTCCGACATTTTATTTAAAAAGTATTACACATAGAAACTCCAAACTTGGCAAAATTATACTTCTATAGATGAAAGTCTGGCCTTTTTGTAATGAGAGGTCATGCTTTTCAAAATTATGCAAATGAGGGCTAATTAAAGTTTTAAACCATCAATATTTTATATACTATAGTAGATGTGGTTCCGAGTGTATAGGAGTTTGATCATAGCAAGGAAAAGGCCATCTCAAATGTCAGGGTCATGTCAAGGTCAAAGGTCAGTTTTAGGCCAAGGTGTCATTTTTGAGGTGAAGGTTCACTTCAGGTAGAGGTCATCTCAAGGTCACAGGTCATTCAAGGTCAAAGGCCACTTTCGATGGCGGCTTTCTTCTAGCCATAACTTGGTCAATTTGTATCCAATTTTGATCATGTTTGGTTCAAATTGTAGCTATTGCAACACTGCACATTTTGAAAATTACATGTGACCCGAAAAGGTCAAAGGTCAATGTCATCTGGACCTTTGAAAGTTTCACCCAGCCATGACGCGGTCAATTTCCATCCAATTCTAATCATGTTGGACTTAAATTGTGAGTATTGTAACACTGTACATTTTTGCAATTTATGTGTGACCTATAAAGGTTAAAGGTAAAAGGTCAAGGTTATTTGAACTTGGAAATATCATCCAGCCATAAGCTTAATGCAATGTGAAGTGCCTAAGCACAAAAGTTGTACCATTTAATATTTACAGCTTTTGAAGGCACACAGACAGATTTGCTTTAAAGCAAATCTTCCTTTCTAGTCAAAATAGAACTTGGATTTAAGTCTGTTAATAATATAATTACTATGTTGTTACAATGCTCACACATCACCATTGTTACCCTTCTTTCATTAAAGTGTGTGTGTCAGCACACACTTTTCTGTTTTTCTAGGAATTCTTTCTTTCTTTCTTTCTTTCTTTCTTTCTTTCTTCTTTCTTTCTTTCTTTCTTTCTTTCTTTACAGGCAAATTTGTCCGACATTTCATTTGAAAAGTATAACACGTAGAAACTCCAAACTTGGCACAATTATACTTCTATAGATAAAGTCTGGCCTTTTTATAATGAGAGGTCATGCTTTTCAAAATTATGCAAATGAGGGCTAATTAAAATTTTAAATCTTCAATATGTTATATAGCTGTGGAGCTGGCTCTGCTATGTGTCTGCCACCCCACCAAACACACATGACCAGTGACAGTGAATGATTGGTATCGAATGGCCAGCGTATTCCAAAGTCCTGGCAAGTGTAACCACATCAAAATAAACCCTACCCTTTCCTCCTGAAGTTTATGTGTATTTTATTACCCCCAATAGATTTCACTCATAATCCAGAGCCTTTATCAACATCGTAAGACCTGTGGGACATTTTTACAGGGGTGTCACATCTCAATTAGACTGCAAACAAGCCATAATCCTGGTATATATTTTACAAGATGTGACATCAAAATGACCCTTTGAAAATGCGGCATGCCTTGACTCATTCAGGACAGAAGTCTTCATTTACTGTCAGTAAAATTTGTATCAAAGGGATATACTGGGTATTCTTATCTTTTAAATTAGGGGGTTCTGATTTAAAATTTCTGACAATCATAATAGAATATAATATCTGCTCATAATTTGTGATATTCTGACCTTTTTTATTTGTTTCACACCTTGTATTAGCAATGCAAATTTGAAAGAATTAGCAAAGAGCATATCCTTTGGGTTTATCATTGAATGAGTTAATTTTGTCATATAAACATTGGCTGCATTGATTGAATGGCTATGTCTGTTTGGTAATTTAATTATAAGTTAATGTTTTCTTTTTGGACACCAGTCAGTTCAGTGGCTCTTAAAGAAAACATTTTGGGCAACATTATTTATATACAATTACACAGTCCAGGAAATGCTCAAGATCCCTGCTCATGCATTCTATCATTAAAGTGTGTGTGTGTCAACACACACTTTTCTTTCTTCCTTTCTTTCTTTCTTTCTTTCTTTCTTTCTTTCTTTCTTTCTTTCTTTCTTTCTTTCTTTCTTTCTTTCTTTCTTTCTTTCTCTCTTTCTTTCTGTCTGTCTGTCTGTCTGTGTCTTTCTTTCTTTCTTTCTGACTGAATTTGAAATTTTCAATCTTGAATATCTTCAACAGTATAATAGAGATGTCATTCCAACTTCTACTAGGGGGTTGTTGACCATTGGCATCTAATCACTTAATGAATTAAAAATAAAAGTTGTAGCAATTTAAATTATGTAAAAAAGCACCATTAGAAATAAGAAATCTTGAATAACTTCAAAGCTATAATAGATAGAGATGCCATTCCAACTTCTACTCCTGTTTTATTGAATAGTTGTACATAGCCATACCAATATGCTTTGAAGACACACACACTGATTTGCTATACAGCAAATCATCTTTCCTAGTTTCTTATTGTTGGTCCGGTTTGTTATCCATCTGTTTACTGGTATTCACAATTTTTCTGTTTCATTTTGTCCGATGGTAAATGTACAAGAGGCCCTAATATAGGCTGGTGAGCCTGTCGGCCAATTGTGTTTACCAAAAAGATATGTTTAAGCCAAATTCGTATTAGGCTCCTAGGTTGGTCAACGAAATTGGATGAAACAATCAATTTGGCACACAAATATGTGAAAGGTTCATAATTTTGTACACAAAAAAGCGGTCTCATAGCGCTCGGGGGTGGGTGTAGGGGGTAGGGGCAGCCTGTAACGATTTGTAAATCATAAGTGATGATAGGTTTACATGGGTTTTATCAGCAGGACTTCGAATTCGACTGAGAACTAAACATCTGCTATTGCCGGGTAACCATTCGTGAAGTGCTTGAATGTTTTGTAAAGAAGCTGATTGTCAGAGACCATAAGTTTCTTTCCTGTTTTTGATTTCCATTATTTTGTTAGTATCTTCAGCATGTTTGATCAAAACAAACTGTGACCTGCCAGGTCACACCGACCCTGATGACCCGCAGTTCAGACGGTACGACCCGCCACCTTATGAATGATCCGGATGACCTCGTACTTCGGGTCAACCGTGCCCAATCTGGTCTCTATTGCCATGTACAGTTCTTGATCCACTTGGATTACATCTTTATAATAATGACTGTCTTATGTAGCCTACTACCAGACATGATAATTTTGAAAAAAAGTACACTTTTCTTTGAAGCAACCCTGTGCATGACGTCTGTTCGGAAATTGGATGCGTGCTGATTATAGGAAAAGTTCAAGTATGCTCTTGTGGGATGCTGCTGATAATAATGTTTCTCATGGTTGACTTGATAACAGTGTGTATTTCCCTTTATTGAAAACTCTCATTTACACGGCCAAATCCTTGAGTACATTTCAAATTGTTACAAGCTTCAATTATACGATTTGAACTTGGAAATGATAAGGGTAATTGTGAGTCTGTCAAACTGACGCACGGCGATACATTCTCTGGCCGAAACTAACACTTTGATGTGATGAATATTTTGAACATTTTGGCAATTGGTATATGGTTTACTGTTCAAAACGTTTTCGTGTAATACATATTTACGTATTAATGCTAATCAATGCACTCACCTGCGTACAAGCGAGTGAAAGGTACATAAATACATTGTGTCAAATACATTCGTATCAAATCTAAGTTGTATAAAATAATTTAGGTCATGATTAAATGCGTCTGTGTACAAGTGATTCACTTCAGGTTATGGTTCACACATTAAACCTCAGCTGATCGCCAAATACATTAGCTAAGTGTCTGTCAACCTGTCACTTGTCAACTTGCCACGTGTCAAATCTGAATTTAGATACAAATTGTTGTACCATGCGTTCTTTTTCTTAGATGATTGTATTATAAACTTATCGGTCTTACTGTATGAGTATATCCTCTGATAATAATCTGTCGTGCCGGTAGTTGCGCCCAATCCAGTGTGCAGTACACACTGGGACTTTTCAAGTAGAATCAAAAGCCGGATTGTACTTAAGTGGGTTGTTCTTACGTCGTGGGCAAACTGCAGCGGTCTCCCCAGAAAAAAAAGAAAGGTGAGTGGTGGAAAGTTTGGGCTATAAATCTCCTACTGTTATAGATCAAACACTTATGCAGACTCCCACTGTTAGATCCGCCTCGTATCAATTTCGAGTAGACATGAACATGGGCATATATGTTTTCACGTCCGCCAAAAATTACGGATAGCGTTAGAAAGAAGACATCGATGCGGCCAGGTTCAGATACGGTACTTCGCATTAACCAGTGTTACCAAAATCTGCGCAACACATATATGATAGAATACAGGTATAAACAAAATATATTGTCAAAAGCGAGCCAAACAAGCAATGTCAAACTACTGGACGGATCGACTCGCCAATGTGACGAATGGAAATGTGGTACGACGGTGCGTGGAATAATAAATAATGTGAGAATGAAAGAAAGTAACAGGGGTGGTGGACGATAACGTCAGCAATGCATTATTCTTTTACAAAACAATTTGTGGTCTTAATAAGCGTGTAGTATAATTGAGGAAACCAAAAAAGGACTGCAAATTTGTGGCTTTAATATATAAATCGTCTCTTCATGGTGGCCTTCTTAATCGTACTCTACTGGGCTCTGTGTATTTATTAATTGGTGGTATTTTCAAGTTTCGTAATTAGATCATTAGATTCCAAGTGCTTCATGTAGGCCTCTATAAGTTGTTTATCCTGATGGGTATTGACTGTTTGTAATGGTCCGTCTCAAGCACGGTCGCAATCACCTGCAAAAAACGACAATGGCACACTCAACCCGTCTAAGAGGCAAAGGTCAAAAACATTGACACAGGACTGCATAAGAATTTAATCTAAGAGTCATTGATAAACACCTCCATGTCACCACATAATTTACAGCTATCGGGCATCGTGTCACATTTCATAAGTTAATGCTTCACGACCAGTCTGACCTGACCCTGACCCGCACTCTATGATGCTCCGTGCTATTTTGATTTTTCCTACCGATATTCAGCCTTCAATAAAACATTTTCTCCTGAATGTCCTCCAAGATTTGTGCGTTGACTCTCACAATTATCCCATATATAATATATATATATATATATGGTTTGTGTTCTTTTAAAAAATTTGCCTAAAGGATAGCTGGACCTTCTCAGATTTTTTGGTTTTCACATACGTCACATTAGCAAAAAATACTGGAGCGGCGGACACACAAGTGTAACACTACCACATGACTTGCTCGTGTTTCATCCAGCGTCATAACTTCCAGTTATTTTTCTTTTGGTTGTTGACGATAACAATTCTTAATTAAATGATAATGATAAAGATAAGTGATATTTCGAGACTCATAAAAGCAAATAAAAAAACACACACATCATGGCTAGACCATAAAGCTTGTGTGAAAAACAATGGGGGGGGGGGGGTACCTTTGTGTGCCTACTAAAAATACTGACAACATAAAAGATCATAAGATGGACATTTACCCGAGATAGAAACTGTCAAATGTGAAAAGGCCAGGAGGGGTGTACATGTAATCGTAGCTGTTAAATTACAGATTTTTTTTGTCAAATGCAAATTTCTTAATAACCACAAATTTCAAGTTTTACAAAATTTGCATTCCATTCGCGGCATGCCCAGGTATGTTGAATGTTACATCAAATAAAATCAAACATATATTCCTATATTAACGTTCAAGGTATGGAAGATTTGATTTGCAACAGGTCTGAATTGCATTAATGTAATTCTTACGAGGCCATGTCCTTATTCTGAGACGAGATCTCTCAAATGCACCTTGTGGCATAGCTGCGCACGGAGGAAAGCTGTTCAGGGTGCACACCACAGTTGTTTGGCTGATTGAGCATCCGGAAATAGTCCGTATATTGCAAATTACAGTGCTTTAAAGACACCATAACATATATCTGGATAGAAAGAGCCATGTCAGGCTTCTTGAAGCACAATGTTATTCCGTTAAAGATCATGTAGCTACATGGACTACTAATTCAGGTGAGCACTAGTTGATGGGGCAGGACAAATCCAGGTGTAGCTTCTTATTAGATTTATTTTTTCAAAAGTTTGTGGGGTCACCCCCTGAAAGAAATCAGCGAAGGTTTTGGGGACACCATCAGGAGTTGATTGCAATTTCCACATAAAAGCTTTGTTTTCAAATTAATGGCACTGAAAATAGCAATGATAGAAATATACAAGGATCTACAACTCTGGTCTACTGCCTTTAATGAATGTATGTTAATCTAATGAGCCTCCTTTTGAACTGTCGGTCATTATTTTCGACGAAAGGAAACTGCAGGAACAACTGCAGCGGCCGGTATTTTATATTAGCAATTATTAAAGAGTGATTAGGAAAAGATGTGTTAAAAAGGACACCAAATGCACAGGACGCTCTTTACTGGATGCGCAGATAAGTTTTCAATCATTTTGCAGTTCTCATTATTAAGGCAATCAATGTTTCAATTTTCAGTTGTTGCTCATTACGTGTGGTGTGGTATTCTATCCAAAGGTCGTACAGTGATCCTACGCATAATAATAATGATATACCAATGTAATTCATTTATCTCAGAGGATTAAACTCATAAAAGGGCTGATGTGCATTGTTTGCAGTCGCAAACGACACAATAATAGCTAGTCATCTTGGTTAAAGGATAGGCGACTTAACATATGTGAACGCAGTGCGTTGGGTCAGGATAACCCTGCAGGACGTGTGGCCCAATTCATTCGGAAGGATGACCTTGCGATTTACTATAAGTACACCTGAATTCTACTTACGTGATCACTAACTATGTAATATTGCGCACTTTTTATTTTAGAAAAGAAATCAGGAAGGCATTTTTAAATTCTAGTTTTTGTTCGAGTTTCATGTGAGGTTCTTGTGTGCTCCACGGGTACGAGGTGTATAATACGCTTTATCGACTCTCCGCGATGATATGTTACATTAAATGCTCAATTAAGCTGTTTCTCATTATAAGTCAAGTTTGTCACTTCATTATCACACAATTTAATTTTACTCGATACTATTTTACTGTAGTCCAAAAAGTGTCAATATTTTAGTTGTCACTACTCGAGCTGGTATATTCACAATCACCTATACTGTAAGTTACATGTTAAATTTGCCCTATAACCATTGTCTTTCACACACTTTCTCATACTCTTCAACTATGAAAATTGTGCCTCATAACAGCAAGAGATATTATATGTAATCAGCATATGGAAATAGCTCCATTATAAGGAATTGTTATTGGAACTTCATTTGTCTCACTAAACTATACCGAAGACACTGGGATGATGTTCCTATAAGCACATAAGTTTGTCTCACTCATGTCCACTAGTGTTTTTCTAGATTTAACGATCGTTGGCGTATGAGGCCACATGCCTCTTCTCCAAGAATCTGAAGCAAGTATACAATTAATATGTATGTCACAGAAGCTGTGTTTTCCCTTAGTGAGAAGATCACATTTTGTAAACACAATATAGTGCTATTTTCTGCTCTGCAATACATTTTATATCATGTGTAGACTGCGACCCATGTATGTGATAGTACAGATGTGGAAAAATACAGACTTTTACTTTATTGCGGCAAGTATCAGGTAGCTAAATATTGTTTTGCCCACTTATCTGTTTACTTTGTTCATCACAATACCTACCATAGATGGTGGACGTAGTAAATGATACCATACATGGATTCATCGTTAAATATCAACTACTAATTCAACATACAAAATTTAAATTCAAGATACATATGTTTTTATCATCACGAGACCATATTGCTCCATCCCTGTGCTTTTTCTCGTTTATTTGAATAAATTTGACATGGGGGGGGGGGGAGTTTGCCTCCCAAAGCAACCTTCCCCGATGGATAAATGAGCCACCAGCACAACTGCTTATAATGAAAGCTTACTGGATCTATCTATTATCAACCGTCCTGATCTCACCATTAATAGTGTCACTACCTTACGTCCAGTATCGACCTCTGATCGTGGATTATGGGACTTGAAAAATGCTAACTTAAGAAGCTTAATACGTCACTTCAATTTGCCATATGGGCTACTTCCTTTAGATTATTTCATAATATTGACAATATGCAACATATTGGTCTGAGTTGGTGTTTGATATTAGCAAGGAACATATTCCATAGAAAAGTTTTTTGACAGACAAATCTTAAATGGAGCTCATTTATCAAACAAACGAGGAAAAACTATGACCGCTGATGGGGACAAGACAAACAAAGTACAAATGACTCGCAATATCAAATTTCTAAGAAATTTTGTAATTCAACTGCAACTGCTAAAAAAATTGGGTACTTATTACTTTTCGAAACTGAGGAGTGACGTAGGTATTTAAAAAGCCTTTTTGATCAGAAAATGGTGAAACCTGACCAAAGCTGAATCAATATCTATCCAAATATACGCCCTTTATTAGAAATTCTCTCCAACATCAAAGAAAAGGCTGCCATTACTAATGTGTACTTTGTCAGTCATGCAATCTGGATAGTTAATGGGTTGTGACTTATCCATTTTTTTCGCCAGTTCTAGTCAGACTTTTCCCTTGGAGACCCTCGACTGCTGAGCTACAAGTACCTCTGATAAACGCAAAAACATTTTGAAACTGTTTGACAGTTGTGAATTGGTACTCATGGCTGTGCAAAAAAAATTGTTGGTCGTTATATCAATCACTCTGGAAGGTGATAGAATGCACAGAGTGAGGTACTGTCAATGGGGCATGGTCACTCGAACTTCGCAGGTTGTTTTTAAGAGTAGAAACTTGTGCTGCTACAAGGTCTTGGTACCTTTTAAACATTTACGTCCCCATCAGGCGTTTATGTCTCCATTGAGGACATGATTTCCTCTCAAATACGTACCCTGCACAGAGTAGGTACTGTACTTGTGTCTACACAATTCTATTCAGCAGATCCGTTTGTATCTGCCTCCAGACTTGGTAACAAACACAGTCAACCCCATTGATCAATATTATGTAAAGGGTGCACATGGGTAAACTTGCAACAGGCTTTAAGTCTGTAAAAGATTTTTTTAAGTCTAGTCAGGTAAATAATTATATCACTGCTATTATTGACATTAAAGAGGACCTTAATATATTTGTCAGGGGAGCATTCAGTTACAGGATGCCTGCACCAGTCCATACTCCATAGGGTGGAGTGTCATCATTAGCCCAGTTTACTGTGTATCTCCAGCCATTTTGAGATGAGGGACAATCCATCCTGCTTCCAAACACGCGGTTAACTATTTGTTTCATCTATTGTGACTGCTAATTGAGCTCATGTCTCCTGTATTGTTCCCATTAATCTAGGGCATGCTCAGATTCCTCACTCGGAACATTTTGTCGTTTAAACGCTTTGACAAATACCTTGTGATAGAGCTAAGCTTTGGCTCCGCCACAATTCAGATTTCACCATGATTTCCTTTTTTATACCAATTTAGCGCCTAACAAATTTGCTAGTAATACAAGTTACAACCTAAAGTAGTACTCTCAGGTATTAGAAAAATGGATGCGATAATAATGGTCGATAGAAATCCAAGACCAGGCATTTCTGTCTCTAGACCAGCTCAAGCAAATGCTGTGTCCAGCCGAGGATCACCACTTCTGTAGAGTGAAGCCCTTGTAGCTCTTTTTAATCGAGATGGGTGTGGTTCTCTCATTGTTTTGCAAACGGCAATTTAACTGGCGTTCAGTCTGTTCCTCATAAGATACTTAGGGTAAAATGGTCCAATTTCAGTACATGAGGTTCACTTGCCATGATATACACTGTTTATCACATAAATACAGGTGAAGTACAATTATGCCATGCTTGCCATACAGAATTGCACCAGCAGTGACCTCCAACGGCAAAGTAAAAGTTTTGTACTCTCCTCTGTTGTTTTGCCAGTTTGCAGACACCATTCAAGGTTTCTACACCATCCACTACAACATGAATAACTGCTCCGGAGTTGTGATAACCATTATAGGGGACACATAAATGCCCCATCCTCAACAGCCTACCAAATGCCATCATGGTATCCCAAGGGGATGAGAATGCTTTTGGTGGGAATTTCTTAAATGAGGCGCAAACACTGACAGTTGTGTCTAACAAAGAAAAGTACTAGTATATTTACATGCACACACACACACAAACACACACACACACACACACACACACACACACACACACACACATTGAAAATCAGCGGATAAGCTGATAGTTCCCACCCATGATACCTTCAATAGTGATTATCTCTACCCTGGCTTCTCTCCCCCAAGATTACCCAATCAGTTAGATATCTTAAAGAATGTTCTTTTAATTCCTCCCTGTCATGCAGGGCTTACACCAAAGATTAACTCATCAGCACCACCTCTTAAAGGGCTGTTTTTGTTTCAGTCCACTGTCACGGTGTTACAACTCTCAATATATGTTTTAATATCTACATAACACAGTCGAAAGCCACATCTGCTTCTTGTGCCCGTTTTTACAGGACATTTCCGGGTGCTTTCATCTGCTTTTGGCCTTTACTCCGAGACCATCATGTTACCGGGTTTTGGTGTTGGTGGTAAAGTTGGTTGAAAAACGCCAAAGCTATTTGTCAGGGCCAGTTCACGCCTGCTTCGGATGAAATGGAGAGATGAAATGATAGAAGCAATGCTTGACCGCTGTTCATGGAAGATAGTTCTAAGGTGCTTTACGAGTGTTTGACGGAGTATTCTGTTTCACATATACTGTTTATCAGTGAATGCAAAGCCTTCATCAGTGATAACAGTATGCACTGTATACACTAAAAAAACGTGTTACTACAGTTGCAACAAACTCCGTATTTAGAATGTATGACTGATGCTTTGAAAAGACAGCAAAATATAGAATATCATATCAAACATCACCAGCTTTCAGCAACATCCCCTCCCCCCCCATGAAAAGATAGGAGGGTGAAAATTTATTTTATATTAGGTTAAATGTTATCATGGCTTTATCTCTTGTTATTCAGAAACTGTCATTCAATACAAGTGATTAATTCTAACAATATATGACCTCCAGCTTAAAGCAATTCGAGAAATATGCTTACTGGAAGCTTTCTCTTTACAAATGCCATGTATGTAAGTGCTGTATCAAGGTTAGTTAATACTATGGAACTGAAGCAGTTGTGACGTTATGAGGATTAAACAATTAAAATGTATGTGAGAAACAAAATTTAGCATTTGGTCACAGTTAGTTTAAATCTTTTTCTGATAACGTCCACCAGTATGCTGTTCATGACACATAAAGTATTAAAATTTATTGTACCCACCATTGTCATAAGAATGTTGTCCAATGAATGAACAGCTTCGTCTCAGTACACTATTCAACGTAATCCTGATAGGAACTTTTAGACTTTCCATACCTGTAGTGTTTTTTCAGGTTGGGATGCAATTTATTTTTGTATCTGTTCATGCAATAATAATTACATCTCTCTCTCTCTCTCTCTCTCTCTCTCTCTCTCTCTCTCTCTCTCTCTTTCTCTCTCTCTGTCCTCTCGATTCTCTTCTATTTTGGGAATATTACAGTTCGACAGCATGGAATTCAGTTTTTTACTTCATGTTTTATTTTTGGAGCTCTGCTTTTCATGGTAAAGGGATTGGAAGCTTGTTTACATGCAGACAAGACGTAACGTATATTGTTAGAATGGAAAATGAAGTTTTGTCATCAGCATAATTGCATTGGTAGCATTTACTGGCATCAGACAAGACAAATTATTCACACACAACATAGACATACACACACAGATATACATACATATATATATATATATATATATATATATATATATATATATATATATATATATATATATATATATATATATATATATGTATATATCAAAGCAGAATCAATTTTGGCCATTTCCTTTTTTTGCTTTGTTTTGACTGACCTTTACTAAGGTTTGCATGTTATCCATCCTCTTACAAAATGTGGAAGAGCATGTTTTGTTTTCGTAAGCTGAACCTGCTTTTGACATGCTCCGCCCCCCCCCCCCCCCCCTTCCGAAAAAAAAAACGAACAGACAACAGACAAAACAACCAAAAACAAACAAACAAACTGGGTACCGAGTACATACAAACTGATATATCTCAACCATATGTAACAAGAGTGTGATTATTTCATGTTATTTGGCGTCCTTGGTTAACCTCCACTCGTAATGTTGGACAGATCTTTGATTTGTCATGGCCTAGAAGCTTGTCCCGTCACACTTAGCTATCATCAGCTGTTCGTCAATGGAAGCCAGAAACAATCTGCTTGGTACAGTGGCACTGAGGGAATTTTGTGAATAATGTCCTTGACGCCCCTAAAACTCACTACTATTAGTTACACTGGGGTTGAGCAAATAATACGACAATATAGTCCACCCTGATGAAAGTGTAAACCTGTCCTCCTCTCCACTTTAACTACCAAATACTCTTCTAAACAAAGTATAGAAATGTGCGGTTCCCAGTAACCCCAAATCTTACAGTATAAGTTCACAGTCAAGTGAAATGATATCCGCCCATCATTATTGCTATAGAAGTCCCGTCCTACTTGCCTATCTTGTTTCAGCATTACCCTTAATTAGGTACACTGAAATACTATCCCTGACGAAGTTGTACTTAAAGCCAGTGATATTAAGATACTTTTTAGTTGAACAATAAATTCAGTCAAGATTCTTAAAGGGAGTAAGAAAGAGTCACAAATGGATGGAAGAGAACACAAGGAAGATGTAGCATTGTTGCTCCTGCTTCTGTAAATTTGACTGATTTGCACAAGACACAGCTACATCTGAAGTGGTATACTAGTGAGAGAGAAATCACCCCTGTTATATGGAAAGTTAAAGTGAGTTGGTCAATATAAGCTTGAATAGTTGGTTGTCGATGTTCAAGTATCACAATAGATTTGCTAGAAAGCAATTGTTTCCTTACAAAGCACACTTGGACATGTTGCGCAACTATTCTAAAGATGCCAAGCCAAACTTACTCTCAACATAGTTGTCTCATGGAGACCATACATGTTTCATGGATGAAATAGGCCTGATATCTGACTGTTATTTTGGAATATATGTAAGACATGAATTTACAAGTTATAGCCAGATTGTTCTCATAGTGGGCCCACTATTTTCGAACACATGTCAGCAACTTTGTTTTCTAACAAGGTTCATGTCATAAACTAACACCATCGTCACTTCACATTCGTATCTGTGATGGGAACCAGCTCAAGAAACTACAACGCGGTCACACTATCTGGCTCAGGCACACCCCAGGTACAACTGGCCCATCTATTTCACGGGCATATGCCTTCACAGTTTATGATTGGTTGCCTTGCAGCCAGAGCTGTGAGGGGTAGCTAAAGCACGAATCGCTTACACATTTATACTTATAAAGGGAAGCTACTGAAGATTGCAATTTCTATTTTCTGAAAGCCTTGGAACCAGACCACGCCAGTAATTCATATTTGGCTACTTGCCTTTGTTTATCAGCACTGGTAAATGGAACGCCACTGAAGACCATAATGTAAACAAGGGGTGATAAGAACAAACGGTATTGTGTTTATCTACTCAGCATTGACCCTTCCTGGCAGATATCAGAGACCATACCTGTATGAAAGAAATGTAACATGAAGCATATAACTTTATTTGGAGCTGTCTCAAGTCAAGAGAGAAATCTTTTCCTTCAAATTGCATTTCGTATTCGCTGACTGATACATGAAAATACAAAATTGTTGGTACGTTTTCCTTTAACTTCTGGATTTTGACCTGGCTTGTTTCATGACTGAAGGGGTTTGATGATGGATAGTTTTTGTGTATTCCTATATTTGGTGCAACTAACATTATTTTAAACGGCTGTCAGCTTCTTTTTCCATGAGAGTCATAATTTCTACATTGTCAATATGACAGCTTATCCTCTTTAGATGGTCAATGAATATTGTCAAACTTGATGGCTATTTATTTCTTGCTATTACATCAGGCGATGTTCATGTTGAAAGACTTGTCAAGACTTGGACAATTTTTGACTTCGACCAATTTTTCGACTATGATATTGACGCATAATATTTTCACTTCTATCGAGTGACTGATGGACCTATGTTATCAGGAAAAAAGTCTAAAATATGCTTCACACTTGGTGTCATTCTTTTAATGACATTCCGTATTGTACGCTCCTTTGCTGACTGATACATGAACACAAGCATGATTGTTTTGAAAAGCATATTTAATTTTAGCCTTTATATGCCATTACAGAATCATTGATTTCTACATCTGTCTATGGGTATAGGTTGCAGTGAACACTGCAACAAGTTTTCCTATTGAAAGGTAAAACGTTAAACGCCTCTGTACTTATTGGATCTTCGTGGAGGTCTGCAAAACATCAAGACAATGCAATCAAATCCTACGAATTTTCAATTTGATTTTTGCCTATTTTAAAATATATTGGTGCATACACCAGTCCATACAATTCTTCTAATTCTTGCCATTATTAGCAAGAATGTGTTCAAAATTATGGATTCGTGTATGTGCTATTAGTTCAGGTCCATACACTGTCACAAGAAAAAGAGGAAGAGGAAGAAGAAGAAGAAGAAGAAGAAGAAGAAGAAGAAGAACGAGGAAGAGGAAGAGGAAGAAGAAGAAGAAGAAGAAGAAGAAGAAGAAGAAGAAGAAGAAGAAGAAGAAGAAGAAGAAGAAGAAGAAGAAGAAGAAGAAGAAGAAGAAAATGAAGTAGAAGAAGAAACTATCTGGGACTTCAAGGCCGGGAAATATCTTTTTCTGTCCTTTTTTTTTAATTGCTTTCCCCTCAAAAAAGCAATATACAATACATTTGCAGCACAATTAAAATTGAATATATAGCAATACATATGCACCGTCAAATGGGTTAGAATGTAATGTAATAACGGAAAATAAATGAAATATGTATCCGTCTTGTCCAATCTTAGTGATCTGACATTAAATTAATGCACCTGCAACAGACTACTTTGAACAGCATCCAATCCAAGATGGTTGCTCAGCAACGTACAAATTGTTCAAAATGGTTATACATGCTCAAACCGAGGCTGTATACCTCGGCAAAACAACAATAAAACAACAAAAACATGTTAGAAACCATTCATAGACAGATGGTAAGAAGTGCATGAATCACAAGATGGCTGCCCAAAGTTGATTTAAACCAGCCAATTAAAAATGTATATTCTGGGAACTTTACATTAGGCTTCAAATACTTTACTGCAATTGTTGCAGTGTTAAATACGGAAAAATGTGCACCAAATCATAACACACGACGTCAGTTCAACAAGAATAACACCATGTGTTACCTAATCTTATGTAAGTTATGAAAATATATTAGACAGAAAGGTAGCATGAATCAAACTTCCTCCAAATAGAAGAAAGTTAATTGGAATTCTGTGTCACCGCTTCAGTTGAATATGAATAATACCATGTGTTACCTTACATGTATATTACGTAAGTTATGAAAATGTACTAGAAAGAATGGTAGCATGAATCAAACTTCCTCCAAATGGAAGAAAGTCAATTGAAATTCTGTGTATACTTGAAATCAAATAAATGGAAATTAGTTATACAATTATTTCATGTGGCGATGTTTATGTAAGTTTATATTTACTTTTACCAATGTCCTCCCCGTCCACTCTTTTTTGACAGCTTGCTTGGGCCAAATATATGCCACATTCTTAGCATGGAAGGTACAATTTGCCACACGAACATTGTTTAGTTTTACAGCCAGAGCTGATCAGATTCAGGACTGTATCTGGCACAGCCAGATGCCCTGGTCGTAGTTCTGGGCCAAATATTTTCAACCATGCTGCAAAAGGTCAAGTCAGGTGGTGCAGGCATACCTGCCGTTTTCCACGCAGCTGCTCGAAAGTGTGTCCTTCGCCAGTGTGGCTTGAAGGCACCCATATTTGGCTCTATTTAGGGGATGGGCAGGCACATGGCATTTGTCATCGACCTTTCGTTTGAAAATGTTTGCTCGCATATTGCCTAATGACATATTCGAACTCTGGACATACAACGTGGCTAGGCAACAAATGCCAAAGCAGAACTGAGTATTTCATCTGGAAGTGCTCCCAGGTCACCTAGGCGAAGCCTATCAGGGGACATTTCAAGCTTTATGAAGACTGTTGCTTTATCAATCCAAGAAAGTGACGAAACTACATCACATCCACTTACAGTGTGAGTTGCAAGAATGTTAGGGTATGACTGCAGCATGCTTTGAACCACTTTATTGACGTTGATTAAAATGTGGCTGCCTGAACATGCTTCCATGGTTACGCCCACAGTATTGGGTATATCATTGGTGCCTGCATGCAGATAATGCGCCAGAATAAGGAGTACATCAGTGTCATCAGAGACTACCAGCATGGGGAAGAGGCCTGCAGCTGCTTCCCGGATCATGTGATATGCCATGATCACATCTGCATCCTCATGATTTATTGCTGAATGTAGTGGACCAACTTCAACCTCTATTGGACGGGGTACAGAATCAGTTACAACTACATGTCTGGAATCGGACTGGAGCACAACTGTTTGATGATCATGTTAATGATTTTTTTCTTTGTTTTTGCTCACATTTAATACCATGGCTGTCTTTCGCAAATGAGAGTCTTCTGTCAGCACAAGTGCATGGCAATACCCCTTCTGTCTTGCAGTTTGCCAACATGACTTTATACTAAGACTGTAGTATCTGTAAAACATTACATGAAGGACTGATGCCATCTCTATATGTTGCATAATTCGGATTGCTGCAGCACTGATGAATGCAAACCCCTCAGCCGGTAATGCTGGCCAAGGCACTATCCACAACGAAGCACCACCAATATGGATCACCACCATTGGTGGCCGGTTGCTCCTTGCACTGCACTGTATTTGCAGTTTGGTCTTGAGGACAGACTTGTTAGTTGTCCTCATTTCACCACTTTCATCAAAGAGAGTTGTTGTTGGATGTGGAGCCAATTCATGATTTAAAAAAAAGGATTTCTACAGAAAAAGGGGCTCTGACGCCATTACTCCAGGTGACCCGTGCATAAATGAACTCAGTATCAACAATATACTAACTTTAGCAAACTGTGATACCACGTTTTGTTGCTGCTGCCACCATGTTCTTGTCGTTTTTGTTTATCTTGCTACACAACCCTAAAGGTCAATGGCTGCCATACTCTAATTGCTGTGCAGTCCCAATTTCAAGGCAACAGTGAACATGGACTGTAGGATCATCAACAACTTATAGCTAGGCTACGGTCACCTGACTAAATGCAACATGTTTTCCAAAATAACTACATTGAACGCACTAACTTGAACTTGAAGTTTTCATATTTAAGAACTCCAGGTTGCAAATAGGAAATACAAGAAAGGTAAAGAAAGGAAATGTCAATATTGCCAATACAATGACAGCAACGTGTCAAAGGTAAATAAAAAAGATTGAGTATACACAAATTGGAATAATTTCACACGATATCATTCAGATTTCTAAATACTAATCCATGTTTTATGTCTCAAACAATTACCATCATTGAAAATAACAGATTTTGCTGCATCTTGGGAACACTAAGGTGGTGATCTAGTGAAGACTAATAAAGTGCTTCATAGTTTAATTTGTTTTATCTGCTTCAAAATTAAATTGAAACACCATCAAAACTATATACTTTCGAAAAGAAGAGAATGACAGGGATACAACAATGGCAATTACTATTGCTTACATCCAAACTTTCAAAAGATATGATTAATTACACAACCAATTAAATTTTAATTAAAATTCTAACTTTCGAAAAAATTCGAACTGACCCTAGTAATGCAGAATCAATTTTGGTGCCAAATGGAAGGATACGGTATGTATTCCAAAAGGTGTTTTGCTTTCTTCGTACCATCAATATTTTTAAAGTTATAACTAATTAAAGAATAGATCATCATTTTAATTCTAAAATTTCATTACCAAATTTGAATAAACCCCTTCTTAAAAAATAAATATGATACAGAAAACATGAAACAACTTTTTGCAATACATACCTAATTACATTACTTGCTTATGTGATTAGTGCTATTTTTTAAATATTGTATTTCAAAAAAAATAATTGCCATTGTTGCACCTCCCCCCCCCCCCCTTTTTTTTTTCTTCTTTCGGGAAATATATGACTTCAATGGTGTTCAATTCAAGTTTGAAGAAGATACAGCAAATGAAACTATGGAACACTTGATTTGTCTTCACTAAATCGCTATCTTAGTTTCAATTGAATTTCACTTAAATGCACAACTCTGATCATCTGGCAACATTCGAATTTGGGATCAACTTGTCTGAATTATTTAGAATCAGTCAAAAAGAAAATTATGCCCTAAAACACGCTTCATTGAGCAATCTTCGTTTCAAACTTTGATTACTACTTCAGTGTGTATCTGTTACTTACTGAAGTCTCTCACAGATTATGAAATGTCAGGCCCAGTGGCCCTGTACAAATGGAGAAAGTATGTCTGCGCGATTACTACTTTCAGTGCATCTGCCAAGTTATGAAAAGTCCTCTTGTTTTCGAATTCGCACTCTCATCCTTGTAATAAGCAACAATCACTGTCATTATTTAATGTACCCAATATCTCACATTTTGAGACAGGTTTGGCATCACAAACGTACGCTCGCAAGAAACATATCCAGATTTTGTGATATCCCCCTAAATATTTATACAAAAATATAAAATGTCCCATAGTCTCTTTAATGGTGGTAAAACCTTGTCGCTTTTGGTTGTCATGTTGCATTATGTCTAAAAATCAAAAGATATTAATATTTTGGTCATTGCTGTACATGAGTGCGTTAGAGAGCGAGGAAAATGTAAGAATAGTCCAAAGGAATATTTTTCCTCAAATCGTTATTATGGAGGTTTGTAACTTTATAGTATATAACAGTATGTTCTCCTCTTATACATTAAAATTACCTTAATGCATAACCAAACGGATGAGATACATAACTTGTGTACTGAACCACACTTTTTTGCAGCCAAATAGGTTTAACCATCCCCATAATGCAACGTTGTGCACACCGGCGGCTTATACAGTGAAAAAATGGTAGCATTGCATGCTTCTTACTACTGACAGCAACCTAACATTTTGCACACAGAGTGAAAAAATAAATAACACCTTTTAGTACTTTCGATGACACGCAATCTTTTGAGTTTTTATTTTTATTTGATATTTATATAGTGTACTTTTATACATGTGTGATAAATGCATGTACGAAACCTGATTTTGCTGAAAATAGACTGCCGTTTAAACTGTGTGTTTTTCATCAAGCCATTCGGACTGTGAGCCATTGTTTACATTGTACCTGTGGAGTGAGGACAGTGTCTTGAGTTGACTTGTACATTTGATGCTACCCATTTACACTTTGTACCTGTGGAGTGCAGACATTTTCATTGAGTGGACTGGTATATTGTACCACATTTGAACCAAACTATACCTCTGTGGGATTGGATCAGCACCACACCTTTCAGCACCACATTGGACCCAAACCATACCTCTGTGGGATTTGTACCAGATTATTTGGCACCTGTCATAGGACTTGGAACTGTGGGACAGTACCTGTAGATAATCTCACCAGGGATTAGTATATACCTAAGACTGCTTGACTTTTGAAACATCAGTGGAGATATGTTTTCCTACTTTGTACTGATTTTGATTGTTAATATATTGTTATTGTTTAAGTTATATCATTGTTGTTATACTTTGTTGAGTTTTGCTAATATTCAAAAGGTGGGCATCATAACAGGAATATTGTAAAACGTTTGTTCAGTGCAGTAACCAGCAGCCACAATGTGAATGTGCGAAACCTTGTCAAGCATGAGATGACTATTGAATCACATTCAAATTCAAACGTCGATGTCACTCTTCTTCGGCCTCACAAAGCTCACCAAGCTCATTCAGTGATTTTTGTCCATAAACTGATCCACTGTTACCTGTTTTGAATGCATGTGTGATAATAAATAGTATAGGATTGGCACTACTTTGGTAGCTTGCCAATGCACATTTAGTGATGTGGCTGACACTTTTATAAAAAGTGTGCTTCGACACTTCTGTGACACCTGTTTACAAGTCAATTTCATTTTTGATGCTTAGAAACTTGCCTCAGTGAAGCAAGGAACATGGGAAGAAAGGTTTCTGGGTTTGAGGAAATACACCAGACGTAGACAGCCCTGACATTCCGATTCCAGATTCATGGCCATTGTTCCTAGCTGTCTTTGACAACAAAGCTAACGTCGGTGTTCTTGGACCATGCATTGTTGTCCTACACCAAAGGAACCCTAACGAATCAGGAATTAACGGTTGCTGGTGGCTTTGACAATGACGAAGTGGTGAAATGTTCCTCTGAACTCAAGTCATGAAGAGGCTGACAAAACAATTTTATGTAGCAGAAACAGCTTAACATGAACTACAGGGTCTAATTGGTGAAAGCAGGGATACCTATAATTTGATTCCTCTGTTGGCACATGAGACTGTTCCCGAGGTGTGAATATATGCTGGGACAACAAAACAGCAAAGATACGTAGTTGTACATACAGTTGAAGAATCAATTCCATCAGAGGTCACGGAAAACCTTCATGCATATTATTTTATCAGAGGTTGTGATATCGTAAGCCACCTGTATGGTATTGTCAAAAAGGCAGCCTGAGAAACATGTCTTGCAAACAATGACGTGCTTGCAAAATTTGGCACTGGAAAAGATGTAGACATGGGTTTTCAGTTTAAGTCAGCTGAAAATTTTGTAATAAAGTTGTGCAACCCTATATCAGATCTGAAATGTATTGACTATTTGCAAGCTTACATGCTTAAAAAACCTCAATGAGCCGCCACAATTGCTTCCCACCAGCAATGCCCTTAATTTTCATTTGCTTATATCAAGTTCAGGTTAGGCGGCATGCAAACATAGCCAAGCTGTGCCTCCCAGATCCATCAAAAGCAGAGTGGCACCTTAATGCATATAATTATATAATGCAAATCTTGATGACAACAGAGCCAATTCCTATCATTCGTCACGAACTCCCAAAGTGTGGTTGCAAGACTGGGTGTACAACTGCCTGTCCTTTGATAAATTGTGTTCACGTAAATATATGACATAATCAAGCTTAAATGTTTGCGCTGCATTTTGCCCACTGCACTTTTTCATGTCTGTGTGACCTAATAAAAATGGGGCTTTTATTTACCCGAGCCTGTGCATTTTTTCAGCGTTGTTTTAAGCGGTTTAACTCGATTGCTTCGAATGACACTGATAATGTCTGACACGGATGAGTAGGTCAATTTGCACAATCACTCAAAACACTTATTAAGAAAATAGGAAATAAAACGTTGTTCAAGCATTTGCAAATTAAGCCAACTGCTTGTCCTCTGATTAATTGTGTTCACGTGAATATATGACATAATCAAGCTTAAATGTCTGCGCTGCATTTTGCCCACTGCACTGTTTCATGTCTGTGTGTCCTAATAAAATTGTAGCCAAGCCCCACTCATGGTCACTAATGGAACACTGTGCCCCATATTGCTTACGTCAGCTCAGGGTTAAGGGTTGATAAACCGCCCCAATATTGAAGCCATTAACTGACTTTATTCCAACATATCATACATCAGCGTAAACAGAAGACATTAAAGCAACTTGTAATGTATTAAGTATTTGCCCATGGCACACAGGTCTTGCCAAATGGGCTACTAAGTCAATCCTTTGTTTTAAAGTTAATGAATTTTGTACATGAGACGCTGTTAATTGCGCATATCTGCTATAAATTCCCTGACTATAATTTGTGTCATTAGCCTCTCTAAAGGTTAATGAAATTAGACCACTTTGGCTACAGTTCAGCGTCCATTGATAACTTAAGATATGATTATTTTTCCATTTAATACTGTATATCTTTGAAAACAGCTATCCCTCAGCTCGGCGCATATGTTGCAAGCGACAACCGATCTCAGATGTCCAGTCACATAATCTAAACTTTTAGCCTAGTTGTTGCCTTTTGCAAAGATGGGGGGGGGGAGGGGGGGAGGGGGGAGGGGGCGCAGCCTACTGGTCTAGTCCATGGCAGGCTGCCCATGTATGAAAGTTACGAGTTCGTAATACCTGCTTCTACCGCCAGGATCGCACAATGCGATTCCGCGGTAATTTGCAGGAATTCGGACACTTACTGAAGCGGATTTAACACAGCATTGCAAAGCGTATGGGTTGACAGCGGACATAAAAAACGTAGCCATTTTTGCAGTTGCTGACAAGGTATAACCTTAAAAATGCTTGTGTACAATTGCAAGGTGCCAAGCTGTTATGCTGACACAAGGAATTTAAAATCATGGAACAGAACCCATAGATGGAAGGTGTTACTTTCCATATTTTCCCTGTTCCTGCAAAATAATTGGAAAATATCATCAGTGCATTGGAACAGGGCATGGCCAGTTCTGCAGTGTTTCAGAACTTTTTTTGGTCAGAAATGAGAATACACAAAAATAGAAGCGTCTATAAACCTTACAATTTTGAGCCTACGGCAATAAAAATACCAGCACTGTATCTCCCTTACAAAGACCTTTCCATTGATATATAATAAGATATAACTTGTCAAGATATTTTGAAAATCACTTGAAGCCTAGCGAGACCGGCCAAGACCTGTGAACCGCAACCTTTTACCCACTAGCCTCAACAGCGTGCTTCCGTACGCCTCTGGCATGATCCTGTAACAATTAACAATTATTATTACGTGATTTTGTACAAGCGATGGGTTCCAGTATTTTCGGCCGGTTTTCCATTATTATATATCAAATTAAAGCTTATTTATCGTGTAAAAAGTAATAAACGATTTATATACTCTGCATGTATTTTACTTTGCGCACGGAAGGTAAACAAGACGTAGTGTTAAGAACTCAAACAATACACACTGGCTGCCTTCATTTGCATCGTCGTGCAATTTTACGTATTTTTAATTATTAGCTAATGCAAGAACGTCTTTCAATATACGGTCAATGTACTTGAGAATATACCAAAAAATGTTTAAACTTAATTATTCTAAGATCATTGAATTTTCCGTTCTGAAGGCTAACATACGTTGGCTCCCGGTATAACTAAAAGGTCCTCCAATTTACCGCCCTCCACAAGACAATAACCAAGCATTCTATATGAAAATGATCCAACAAATAACCAATTTATCACCTTTTTTAATGTGATTCAAACCTATAGAAGCCAAATACGTAAAAAATACATTATAAATTGATCTTTAACAAATAAAGCTCATATCGGGTGCACTGTAACTGTCCGCTCACGGCCGCTGATGCTTAAACCAGGCGGGTGCTCAAATTTGTAACTTTCCTGTGTTGACCAAAATATTCCGTGGGACATAACTTTTGAGCACATGGTACTATTGTCTTCAAGTAAAAAGTATCGTTTTATTTAGATCATGTGCAACCACTTTATGTATTGGAAACATTGCACCCCTCTATCTTTCAGGTAAAATTTCAAATCAACTACTATCAAATTCCCAAAAGATTTCAAGTTTTGCTCTCGCAGTGCACTGCCACTTGCTGGCTTCTTCCGGTTAGCGTGACCAGGGACGTGTTACAGCAAGTCCGTCGCGTGACCTACCTGGGCAACAAGAGCTGGGCATAACTAGCTGATCAGTCATGCGCGTGATTGTCACGCCTCGCCCCAGGAAAGTTTGAATTATATTCTGTAAGTTCTGTTATTACATATCAAACAATCATTTAACATGTAATTGAATGGATATCTGATCGTCCAATAAATCATGATACTGGTGTGGGAAATTGTGAGTTCTGATTGGTCCATGGTTGCCATGGGCATTTGTTACGTGTGAACTACTTTCTGACCCATTTTGTCCTCTGCACATGGCTATGTTTTGATTGCGCCAAAACAAAAACATGGCAGGCAGGCCTGTAGATTTACTGGGTGTCGATGTAAATCTGGACATAATTTCTGCCAATGAATTAGCTAATGCATAGTCAGCTATCTATCCTGGACGAGATTGGCACAGTGATGTTGATGAATTTATAGCAGCACAGAGAAAAACCAGTACAGTGCAATCAACATGTCGAGATGTTAAAAATCTGCAGCAGTGGCTCCTACAAACATGTATGATGCTCGACCAATAGAGACAATACAGCCCCAGGAATTGTGTATTTTATTGAGCGATTTTATCATAAATGCCAGGAAGGAATATGAAGAGAACTACCTGCCAGACAGTCTTACATGTATGTGGCATTCTCTGTATCATTATCTTGAGGAAAACAACTACCCAGTGCCCCTGTCAGATCGAACTTTCATTCGTGTACAGCAAGCAATCCAAGCAAAACGCAGAGAACTGAAAAAGCAAGGTATGGGAAATAAACCAAATGCAAGCGAACCCCTATCAGCAGATGAAGTTGCCAAAATGTGGGACATGGGTATTTGGGGAGGGGGGGGGCAGAAAGTGGATGGAACCTACAATTTGCCCTGTGGTTTTACTTCACAACTGGCTTTGGCCTGCGTGAGCGTGATGAGTATCGCAAACTTCAGTTTGGCAACATCCAGATTCAACATGAGGTATCTGGCCTGGAGTATATAACAAGGAGGGAGCGGGACTCTAAAATTAAAGATGGAACAAGCGGTGAAGATAGTAGGAAAACCCCCTGCTAGAATTTATGCTACCGAGACTGCTCCTGCCCTGTTCTCCTGTTTAGGGAAATGATCACTCATCGCCCAGCTGCTGCTTCTGAACCGCAAAGCCCCTTCTACTTACACGTGATAGCCCCTGGCCGTGTTATTTCTGTCGTGTGGCACTACAATGCACCACTGGGAGCCCAAAGCTTGGGCAAACTTCTAAAGGAGGCATGTTGCCAAAGACAAACCACGGAGCACGGAAGACTGTTGTGAGAACGCTAGCTAAGGCAGGAGTGCCAACCCATCAGGTCAAGCAGATCACTGGGCACAAAAGTGACACCAGTGTTGACATTTATAAGGACTGGCAGCGGTCTCTAGGAGATCACCGACGCCCATCAAACTTAATTTCCAGCACCACCACAAACACGGCCTCCCTCAGTTGTCCCAATGCAGACCTAACAGACAGCAGCTGTCACTCTGTTGCAGTGCCGCCTGCTGGGACTATCCAACAACGCCAACTATCTGGATCAAGTAACACGGCCATGTCTGCTGGAAACTTGGCAAGACCAGAACTGTTATTCCCCACTGGATGTCAATTTCATAACTGCAACTTCTATATTGGAATGGGTAATAGTGGAGTAGCATTCTCTCACTCCCAACATCCCATCAGCACCTAGACAACCCCAGATGATAACCACTGAACTATTGTCGTCTGCTGTGAGTGACGGAGGCAACGTTAACCTTGGCCCTTGCTCATGACATGCTGTACCGCCATGACTTTAAAGTTAATGTTTTAGTGCTGTGGCGGACTGTTCAGTTTATGTGATGTATTTGGATGACCATGATATAAACAGATTACAGTTGAATTGTTGATGTGTTTGTCCTGTGAGTATTGTTTATTTTACCCGACTTGGAAGTTCCAACGGATGGATATTTAAGATCGGTAGCATAATTGAGTAAAGAGTACTTTGCGTGTAGCACAGCCTGCAGTTGTGTTCCTACACGACGGTCCACAGCGATGCATGCATAGATTGGCATTTCAGTGATCTTGCACCTGGTTTAAAGTTATTTTTGCTTTACTTTTTCGGGATACTATTGAAAATATGATATGTAATAAAACCGATACAGGGCCATTCCTGTAGATATTGGGGTCGTAAATGACCGAATATTGGCCTCCCAAGGTCGGCCAATATTCAAGTCATGTCCGTCCCCAATATCTACAGGAATGGCCCTGTATCTGTTTATTATAGGGATTAGCTAAATCGGTATAAATGAAATACTGTATACGTGTATCAACGGCAAGGTTTATGGCACCGAGTCCCTCCCTTTCTAGAGAGTTAATGTGTCGCAGTCACTTGGGGACATGCTCGTTGCAGGGGCAGATCTAGGTTTTTATGGGGGGGGGGAGGGTCATGAGTTCCAGCACTGAGCGCCTTCTGCAAGGGGTGTCCGGGGCCATGCTGCCGCGAGACAATTTTTAAATATAGGTTTAAATTGGTGCATTCTGGGCAAATTTAGGGACAAATAAATCCATTTGAATTGACAAATTATTATTTTTTGACATAAGACATGATTACCAGGCAGCTGGGGGGGGGGTTAAACTCCATACCCCCCCCCCCCTTAAATCCGCTACTGCGCTGGCAGCTGCAACTTGGGACAGGTTGAACCACAGAAACGCGTGGGACAGACTCCTACCTAAAAATGTCTCGTTCTGGTAGGGTTGGTTTTTTTTTTTTTTTTTTTTTTGGTTTTTTTTGTTTTTGTTATTCTTGGCAGTCGTGGTAATGATATGATGTAGTGCTCGGGACAATATTATTCATACCACACCTTTTATCTAGACAGACATGTATAATAAACTTTATGTTTAAGGCCCATTGTACTTGAACTACTTATCAGTATATCGCTTGATACTCTATACATAATTTTATCTGCAGGTGGAACTTATTTTGCATTCCAACTCTTCAAATATTGACGCATATTGCAACTTATGTGTAACCATGTGTTCATGTGCATCTCAGAGATATTTTCTGCACAATGGTAACTTCGAAGTCAGTGTCTTCAGTAAACAAGTAAAATTAATTCTGTACACATACATGCACTGTGAAAAAGTAAATGTGTGTGTGTTTTTCAATTGTTTTCTTTTTCTTCTTTTGTGTGTGTGTGTGTGTGAGGGGGGGGTATTATTACGAGGAGTGTGGAATCAGAAATTTCATTAAAACTTGCTGTTTTTGTACTACACAGAAGCGCATGTTATATCATGAAGATATGGGTACAAGTGATGTTCCTGTGAGAGTCATTCCGCATATTCGAGATGTTAGTCCATTTCATAATTTTGTGTCATGCGGTCTTGTGTGTTACATTTTTAGTCTATTCATATACCAGACTTGGTCCACTATACACTGATATATATATATATATATATATATATATATATATATATATATATATATATATATATATATATATATATATATATATATATATATATGTTATTGACGGTTTTGAAACACTGTCAGGCGTTGTGCATCCGAACCCTGGTCCTCATCCAATGAACACCTACTGTGATCACCCTATGTCATGTGAATATTCGTAGTCTTTCCCAGGATAAACTGAGGTGTATAAAAACTTCTTTAGAACAAGATTATGACATAAAAGTCGCTTACGGGCTCAAAAAAGAAAGGTTGATAGAATATACGGCATGGCCAAGTCCACCAGAAACTTAAACAATGTCCATATCTGGCATTCTTTTCGGGCCCTACGATGCCAATACATTTACTTGTTGTAAGTCAACTCAAGAGGACTACCTAAACCGTCAATTTGGTGTTGTAAATGACTCCTAAAGGAAAGAAAAACGCTGCTGCAAAACTGTAAATCATTTCTTGAAACGAAGTCAGGACTCCTAGGACAGTCATTTATGGTCGCCAACCCTGTTATTTCGGACAATCAATCCAAGGCAACTTCCTGAACTCGTTCATTTTAAAACAAAGCCGTGTTGACAGCTCCGCTTTCCATTGTCCTCCAATGTCAACTCAAAGTGGCTGTGGTAATATTTGAGATAATCTAACTATAAGTGAGGACGTCATTTATTTTGTACTAGCATCACTAGATGTCAGTAAGGCAAGCGGCCCTGATGCCGAGTGATGGGATCAGTCCCATATTACTGAAGGAAGGTGCCTCTCCACTGGCCTCCTCTGTTGCCAAACTATTTCACCTATCCCTCGAGAAAAAAAATCCCTGCAATTAGAAGAAGACCAATGTTAATCCTATTCTTAAAAAGGGTGACGTTAGCTTGTGCAGTGGTACTTTATCTTTAATGTTTCGAACGAGTCATTTTTAAGGGGCCGTCTGTAAAGTTCAGCGTATTTAGGGTCACGGTACTTTATTCTACTCTCCTTTCTAAAATATTGCCGTAAGCGCCCCCCCCCCCCCCCGCCACCATATATTTCCTTTTAGATATTAATCTATGTTTTTTATTATGTGAAGAAAAAAAGTTATTTTCTCGTTATTTGAGGTGATAGGTGACATATTACAAAGGGGTTCACTTCAGAGGTTTTCTGGGCTACAAACCACAATATTTAACATAAAGTCTTCAAATTTGGTATAATAAAACTTTGATGGAATGTCTACGAACATTTCTCTTGTGTGTGTGTGTTTTTTTTTCAATTTTTAGAAGCAAAAGGGACGATTTAAAAAACACTATAAATAGATACCGTTTTAATTTTCCGCTTTTAATCAAGGCTTAATTGCCTTGATCGATCAACCGGAGAAGCAGACAGAAGCCATCACATGCACTTCTCCGTCATATTTGATAACACTGTCTGGAATTAAAAGTGCAAACGACGTGAAGGCTGCTCAGGACTTAATAATAAAAGTTTGCACTTGCATAGAATATGTCGACATGGCTGAGGGTATGTTCCTCGGGATCTTTGTTGCGGGAATGTTGGTGAGAAATATCACGAGTGACCGCAGGTCACGAGTAATTTTCCACACCAACAACGATCTCTCGTTAGAGAAAATAGTAACTGACTCCAGCCATGTAAGATTTTTTTTATTCTATGTTCAGCTGGGTATTCATGCAAAAAGTATGTTGTGGGCCTACTTTTAACGCCGACGTGGTGTGCCGTACGTGTGTGTTTACGTTGGTCACAGTTATTCCAAGTCACGCGTAACGTATGATCAAACATTGCTCGTGCACATTTGATTTTGTCTAAAAGTCAATGCATCATGTCACCGGTACAGGCGTGTCACAATTTACTTGTAACAATGTTTAGGTCATGTCATCCACAGTGAGTTAATACTTTTGAATTTCACTCTAGAAAATGATAATTCACTCTCAAACATAGAGTAAGTGTCATGTTAAAATGGCTTGAATCATATTGCTACATTCTCTATAAAGTCATGAAATAAATTTGGTGGAAGAAGAAAAATAATAGTGTTTTTTGTTTATTAAAGTGAAATTTTACATATATGCATTTCATTCACATCAGTGTCCTAGACATACTATGCCCAGGTCATTGGCCTCCGTGCAGAAGTTATCTGTCATAACGTAGTCTCGATCCTGTTCCAGGAGAGAGCCCACGTCAAGCAAGTTATCGTCGGGACATTCAAGCATGCCAATCAGACGCAGCCAAGCTTCATTAAAGATAATAAAAACACTGCACGAGTGTGAGTGCCTGGCCGTAAATTATGCATGGCACGAGCGTACCCGTGGAGCGGAAGGACACACGAGATGCAGCCCACCTGCTGATGTATCCTCTCGGTACACCGGTACGCTTGTGCCATGCAGAATTTACGGCCAGGTCATTGCAAGAGTGTTGTTTTATTTTTTATCCCATGTAGGCCTATGTGTAGTCCAGGGTATTCATAACCATTTCACATAAAAAAGATAGTGTTGTGTCGAAACAGCAATCAACGACGAATACCACAGCAGACGATGAATCAACACCCTAGGTACGCTCGCATGAAAAAGTGGTCAACGCGAAAGTAGGGCATGCGCGCGACCGTTCTACACCGGCGTGTGGATCGGCAATGAATTCTACACGGTGCAGAACGGCCAGTCCGCGGCTACTCTGGACTGAAAATGGGTTAAAACCTGGTACGCACCAGTAGTAGTACACCGGTTAGATAATGAATAATATGTAACAGCCAGGCTGTGGAAGCTCCCGAGGGCAAAGTACGACTCGCATGGCCTGCTATCGCAGGCATGCTCGTTTTGACTCGACGCTTTGTCGCCCTACTGTGTTTGGTGTCTTTCCAAGCGTGATTCATATTTTGCGATGACTGTGTTTTGTGTAGCGGCGAGGCAGGGAACCAGCCAGGGCCATAGCCTGGGGCCGGTGAGCGTTTATCTTTGCTTATCAACTGTCATTCCCTGAAGAAGGACTAATGATCCGAAAATTTGAGAAAAATATTAATAATTATGTACACGACAATGAACTTGTTCTTTCATTTGGGTTAATCTGTCGCGGAGAATGATTCAGTTTTCATGGGTTCTAGACTGCACTTCCGCTTCCTGTTTGCTTCAAAAAACAACTTCCGTGCTGCAAGCAATTCAGGCCATCCACTAGCAAGATAAGGGAGCATGAATTAATTTGTTTCCTGTACGCACGTAACGGTTTAGCTCCCTTCGGGAGCTAATATGTAACAGCCAGGCTGTGGAAGCTCCCGAAGGCAAAGTAGTAAGTACGACTCGCATGGCCTGCTATCGCAGCCATGCTCGTTTTGACTCGACGCTTTGTCGCCCCACTGTGTTTGGTGTCTTTCCAAGCGTGATTCATATTTTGCGATGACTGTGGTTTGCGTAGCGGCGAGGCAGGGAACCAGCCAAGGACATAGCCTGGGGCCGGTGAGCGTTTATCTTCGCTTATCAACTGTCATTCCCTGAAGAAGGACTAATGATCCGAAAATTTGAGAAAAATATTAATAATTATGTACACGACAATGAACTTGTTCTTTCATTTGGGTTAATCTGTCACGGAGAATGATTCAGTTTTCATGGGTTCAAGACTGCACTTCCGCTTCCTGTTTGCTTCAAAAAACAACTTCCGTGCTGCAAGCAATTCAGGCCATCCACTAGCAAGATAAGGGAGCATGAATTAATTTGTTTCCTGTACGCACGTAACGGTTTAGCTCCCTTCGGGAGCTATAAGCTATTTGAATAATATGTTGTAGGCATAGCCTAACATGCGAACGTCAGCATTACAAAGTAGGCCTACAGATAATAACGTCATTGGATCAGGCAGTACATAGCACCAGGTCGTTAGGTCGCAAGTACTAGCGGCCATTTACTAAACCAGTCTAGAAGGGCGAGGCCGTACTACGTACTTGAAGTTGAACAAATGAACGAAATTATCTGCCGTATAGCTTTTCTTTTTGTTAGATATGTTCCACAAAGGCACAAATTTAAGTATTGTTCCCAAGATTTTTATATTGCATTGAACTAGTGCCGTATCCTGTGGCTGAGACGTAGTGCGTACGAAAGTGATTGTTGGATTGCTGCGCGACAACACCAATATGGGAGCAGGTTTGGCAATATGGCGTTTTGGGGCCCCTGGGGGCATAACCATAAGTGTGACTGGAACTTAGTGGAAGTTGCGATCTGGAAGGCCCCGAGAAGCAACCTGGTGACTGCACAGTGTGCAGAAATTAGTCAACGGGGGAGACGCAATATGCGCAACAAACTACTACATTCTTTGGGATGTTTATTTAGGTTACCAATCACTCTCCGTATGCACTACGTCTCTGCCACAGGATACGGCACTAGTTCAATGGCGATATAAAAATATTGCGAACAATACTTTGTGCCTTTGTGGAACATACCTAACAAAAAAAAGGTTATACGGCTGATAATTTCGTTCATTTGTTCAAGGTAGTACGGCCTCGCCCCTCCAGACTAGTTTAGTAAATGGCCGCTTGAGGGACCTAACGACCAGGTGCTATGCCCTGCCTGATCCACCGACGTTATTAATATTATCGATACTTTGTAATGCTGACGCTCGCATCTTAGGCTATGCCTACAACATATTATAGATCAAGCCATGTGATATTGATAAACTATATCTGCAGATACCCAAAAGAACTCTAGAACATGGGTGTCTTTATTGAGCTAGGTACATGTATCAGGGTAGTCTGTCTATCTATCAGGGTTTTCCTTATATTATAAGTTCACAGGTGGCCCATCTTTCATCTTTTTACCACCTTGCACCTTTTTCCATTAAAATACATGATATTTTAGCATTATTTGATAGAACTTTTTACCAAAGCAAGAAAATTTAAGATAATGTAATGTTTACCACCTTTCAGCTTTTAACTTCTGGGGAAAAAGCCTGTCTATCTATCTATCTATCTATCTATCTATCTATCTATCTATCTATCTATCTATCTATCTATCTGTCTGTCTGTCTGTCTGTCTGTCTGTCTGTCTGTCTGTCCATGCATCCATCCTATATAATTTATAAAACCCGTTAATGTAGGCTACCTTAATTCAACATTTTCGTCCAAGTCACTTCGATAATATAATTATTTCAATATTGTTGGGCCTGATTTCTGCACACCTTTTGTGTCTATGGGAGTAAATGTGTTTAAGTCGTGATGCTTACTGATAATAATCTCTCTTGTCTTATGTTGGACGCAGTGGCCCGGACGACCTGCTGACATGAAGCAACGCTTGTAGCAACTTTCACAGGATCAACAATATGGACATTGTAGGCCTACGTCATCGTCCATATGATAATGGCAACTTAGTCTTCAGAGAACGTTCAACTAGTGCACAGTAGCCGCTGACTGGCATTTCCTGCCTGGAATAGTTTAAATCTACTTGACAACTAAACTGCATCAAAGGGTTGTTACTTTATGTTAGCTTTCAACAAGCGAAAGGCGTTACTCTTGAATGCCAGGACTTTGGAAATCTGGAAGTTGTTAACTAAGCTTATCATTTTGACATTTTAGAAATCAAAATCTGCTTAAAAGCTTATTTAGGACCCGTGCAAACCAGTTTCACATCAAACTTCAAAGCATTCTCTGGCACCAGTGGAACAAGCGCGGTATGTTAACAGCAAGACAGTGAGTATCTTTCCTACTCATCTTCTTATTCCCAAACTTTATTATAAACATATAAGCAGGGGATTATTAATCTGTATTACAACTAACATAGGTGTAATAAAATAGGACACGAAAATGAAAATGGTCATTATCAAAGACAAACGTCGCATGATACAATGTTGTTTCACTTTCAATGAACGGGATGTCAATGTGATTAGGTTTATTATAATATATATGCCTACAACTATAATTTTAAATGAAATATGGTCTTATAGGGAACCTGAGAAAACCAATATTCGTCAAGGACGAAGGCCGCGGTGGATTGAATATTAGGCCTATACAATTTACAAATATAGTCTTTGGGTGAGATCTATGTTACGTATGTATGGGTCGATAGATAGACCCATGTATGGTCCTAATTCAAAGACTGTTTTGTCATATGCATCTTTGCAATAATTTTGTGTCAAAGATTTAAGATAGAAAAACAGCTGACTGATCCTTACCCAAGTTATCCCAAAGTTAGACGATCTGCACTTGTTTTGTAACTGACGAACTGGAAGCACATAGAGTAATAATAGTTGTGTCGCCGCTGGTTGTTCTCATGCAGTCAAACTGAGGCCTCGGATCCTCATTGGCTGCCACTGACAGGAGGCTGACCAGGTGATTTTTCAACCGGTAGTGCCGTGTGTCGGCTGCAGATTGAAGCCGCTGATATAATCCAGTCCTCGTTTGCTTTGCAAACTCGCGCGATGTGTCCGTATTGCGCGGTCCAATCAATAATTGTATGTTATATGTAGCCTATATATTTTTTTTCTAACTTGTGGCAAACAACAACATGGAAACGATGACTTGCCAGACTCGTCCTTAATCTTTCAAACCGAATCCCCGAAGTTGTTTGCCTGCCTGCGCGCCTGATCTTCCAAGCGCGAAGCCAAGGTCTATTAAGAGAGAAAAAAAGACAATTAATATTCTCGCATAGTAACTCATGGGGAAACACATTCGTTCCCAATGTATGTGTGGAACGATTTTACGACCGCAATGAAAAAAAAAGAGAGAAGCCAATCAGATGACGTAAGATACAAAATAGTGGATGAAAGTTCTTTCTTGAGTGACGTACCTTAGCAACGCAATGTTGAAAGTTAATAAAATGGAGTCGAAACGGCTGCTGCAAACCCGCTAAACCAAGTAAGTCTTGACGAAAACATAGGATTTTACGCTGTACGGAGAAAAAAAATCGACATGGCCGTGCCATGGGAAATGGATTTTCAACAGCACGAGTTTTCAAACCGTTCACTGCGAGCCTTTGGCAAGCAGTGAACGGTTTTGAAGCTCGTGCTGTCTAAATCCAGTCCCCATGACACAGTCATGTGGAATTCTATATTATCCCATGTATGTGTAGTCCAGAGTAGCTGTGGACGTGGCGATCTACACCGTGTAGTATTTTTTACCGTTCCACACTCTCGAGACCGTTCTACACTCTCGAGACCGTTCCACACGCTACTGCCACGCCCCCTATGCGCGCGCACATAGGATGTTGATTTCTGTCGTCTGCTATGAAAAGTACCGAGCGGCAATTCTATGATACAAAAGATTAGATGGATGAGTGGATGAATGATAATATACATGGGATAAAAATAAAACCATTCTCGTGTTGAGTACCATGGCCGACCGTTCTACATGGCACTCGCGTAGCGGCGGACAGCCAGGATACACTCGGTGGTCCGCCTGCGGCGGACGTCACCTCGTGTATCCTGGCTGTCCGCCGCTACGCTCGTGCCATGTAGAACGGTCGGCGGCGGACCACCGAGTGTATCCTGGCTGTCCGCCGCTACGCGAGTGCCATGTAGAACGGTCGGCCAGGCATTCACACTCGCATAGTTTTATTATTTTCCTTTGTACCATTTATTTCACTACATTGCATCGGACTTTGCCACAGTCATGCCGCGCGAATGAATATAACATTTAAGCAACAAAGCAAAGCGGTCGACCATAGGCCTAATGGTGGATTTTCTTTTGAACAGCCATCCTGTAGCTCAAAATCTCGACGAAAAGTCACTTGTTATTACCTCTTTACGAAATTAAATTGGTGGAGAGGACAATTGGAAGGTCACATTGCCTTGCGTTGTTGTACCAGCAAACATTCCCGAGTATCAACTGACTGAGGACCGTCTGATTGGCCCAACCACTGACGGCACCATTGTGAATGTGAGCATTGCCCGGAAGAACGGGGCGATGGCTACCTGCTACGCCAGCTAGGACAAACAATGGCGACAGATTTTTGGCAGCGTTTTGGACAGATATTAGAGGTCTCTGAAAACCAGGCGAATTTCCCTGGAGAAAGCTGCACATGGCGTGCTGTTGATTTTTGCTTGCTGTTGCATAATTGTTCACGGACTGCACATTTTGTGCCCGCTCAGCTGTTGAATGATGGTTGGGAGGACTTCGTTTGGGTCTGCAGTGCTGAAGAAAAAAATGGTTGACCTTTAACTCACAGTCATACCAAATATGAAATTGATTTCTGGGCCTTATTGAACTTTTGGGGACCCGAGCCTCTATAGATAGGTAAATTCCCATCACGATGTATATATTACTATCTCAATTGTAGATTATTGTGCTGCAGGCATTATAGTAACATTCCTAAATGTTTTTCTAGTAGAATAGATGTTTGCGCCGCAGGCATTGTGTCATTAAAATATAAATAACTCGAATTTATTCCGTGAAAGCATCGATGGAATCCATTATCGCGTCCGCCATTTGCAAATGCATCGAACGACTTTGGACGTCGATATTACACACAATGCAACACTGAAGCATGAATTTAGCCAATGACGGTACGTCTACCAAATTAGCCATGTGTGCGTATTTACATTCGCGTGACAAGTGCAGGTGATGCCCTGGGATATTCCCAGGGAGGATCTCAGCGTTCATTACTTCTTGAAAAATTTTTCTTTGAAGTAGTTAAGCAATATTTTCATTATCCTTGATCCCATTTAAATTTATATGATACGCTCCCCAAAAGCACTTGCGGCAGCCACCTTCAATGATATTGGATCATCGGCAGAACGCTGTTGCTTAATTTACATGTCAAGACCGGCCGGAAGTCATCGCAGACAAGTGATTTGTGTTGCATATGATTATTCAAAACACATCCGGAACTTCCGTGAACTTTGAAACATTATAGTCCTATAGGAGCTCGGGTCCCCTAAAGTTCACTAAGGCCAATTTCTCTCATATTTGGAAAACCATATCTCCAATTTTTCAAATATGGTAAAAAGTAGTCCCATTCATGGGATATGGTCATGGATTTCACATTAGCCATATCCCATGGGTTTTTAATGTAAAATGGTACCAATAGGGGAAAATATGGAATTCCACATGGTGTCATGGAGAATTGATTTAGACAGCACTCGTTTCGAACGGTTCACTGCTCGCCAAAGGCTCTCAGTGAACGGTTTGAAATGAGTGCTGCCCGAATCCATTCCCCATGACACGGCCATGTTGATTTTTTCTCTGTACAGTGTTTAATCCTATGTTTTTGTCAAGACTCACTTGGTTTAGCGTGTTTGCAGCAGCCGTTTCGACTCCATTTTGTTCACTTTCAATATTGCGTTGCTTACATGTAGCTACGTCACTCAAGAAAGAGCTCTCAGTTGATCTTTTCTACATACATAATCTGATTGGCTCACAAATAAAACAACAACCAATACGATTCTCTCTTCTATTTCATTTTGGTCGTAAAATCGTTCTACACATATGTCGGAAATGATTGTGTCTCCACATGGGTAACTATTGGAGAAAGCAGGAGCAGTGGATCCACGTATTTAGAAATTGGAGCACGACACGTAATGGCACCTCGACCAATAGGAGAAATAGAAATAGTCTACTCATTAACAATGGTGTTTTCACAATTTCAGGTCCTCTCCTAAAGGTCCCTATAACAAGCCTAAACAAGATAGGCTACTGGTCACACTAACAGCAGTACTACACAAACACACAAATACCTACAAGCATTGCCGAAAACATAAAATGCGTAGTTTCACACTCACATTATGCGCTGAACCAGTTCTCCCTTGCCTGACTGGAATGCGTGTGTCATGCGGGATCGTAACTGTAATGTTCGATATTTACATTCAATCTAACTTTGAACATTGCAAGCATAGCAGAGGTCCTGGTGTGTTATGAGACCATAACACATGAGCCTTGTGTGTTTTCGAACCATAACTGGTGTACCGCCCACATAATAAGCCACGCCCACCTGGGTTTCCGGATCCCAACACTTATAGATGCTGGGCAAATCAGTTTCTTGTCGTTTCTATCAATCATTTTTTTGTACCTCATTACGTGTAATCGACAAGTAAAATTCAAGGGAAATGTAGGTATGAATCATGACATCATGTTCACCAAAGTACCCTCATACTTATGCATATCAATAACAGCAGCATGATGGCTTAGATAGGTTACAAACAAAATTCAACAAAGTAAGTCACGCACGTTCGAAATTTTGAGCTGTTTTGACCTTCGCTGTGTTCAATTATGATTTTAACTTGGAAAAGTTTTTATCCATAAAGGTAACTGGACGTTTTTGTTTTTGTTATAAATTTGGCCCTCTAAGTTGCCACATTATATTAAATCAGTAACTTTCTTTTAAAATTTTTACAAAGGTGGCTATTCGTTTCCATGACTAATATGCAGATAATCATGAGGAATTTCACATGCTTGAAACATTGACTGGGCTCCAACCCGGAATTTGAGGGGAAATCCAGGGTTGGGTATAATTTTAGATGTATCCCTGAGTGTTTGCTAATGCTAATTTATCTGATAAGGATAGTAATTAGCCGCGGGTGTGCTTGCTGGTACTCTGATTTTATCTTTAGAGATAGTAGTTTCCTTTGTTGTTACTATGCGGGAGACTTTTTTTAATCAATCACTGTATACAATTACTCATAATACGAGATAACAGGTTCACAAAGGAACCTTCACTTGCTGGACAGTGCTTCCAGGTAGTTGCTTTCAGCAAATTAGGACAATAAATGACCAAATGTGCATTCATACAATTACAGTTTGTATTTGAATCTTAGCTTTTGAAAATCTTATGTTGCATTTTTATGTTTTTGCAACCCAATTAAAAAAAACAAAACTGTCAGACTTGTTGAATAACTTCGGATTTATCCGAAAGATGTATTAAGAGTTTCCTCTTCTTTTAAAATAATAGAACAAATGTAACATTTTTTAACATTTAAATAATTTGGAATTAGTATATATAATTCTCTGCAGAAATTTGTGCCGACAGGCGCTTAATTTAACATACTGCGCATTTATATATTTGTGTGATGCAGCTATGCTTTTCCCAATACTACTAGTCTTCATCAATTACAATATTCTGCTCATAAATTTCCCAATTTGTGCCCTTTAGTACTATATTAGTATAGGTCGTAATGCAGCAATGAGTTGTTGACTGACATATTGGAAAACATGAAGGGTGTAGCTTAATTAGTAAAAGAACGTTAACCTTCTGGCAGTGTTGCAACTAACCAGTTAAGACAAGCCGACCTCAACATCGGGGGATTTAGACATGACTGGAGCAAAGGCATCGAAATAGAGAACCGAGCTATTTAAAGACCTGAGTTAGATCTCCTAAATTTCTAAGTGTAAAGTTTGACCTATTTGTAAGCTGTTATAATTTTTCCTTTAAAAGTATTTATGGTGAACTAAACACAATTCTTCACAAAAAGGAAACGTGGTCACCTCCAGGCAGCTTGAACAAAATAAGGGTTAACAATTAGGCCTACATGTACATCGCGCTCTGGGTGCACATGACCTTGGTAATGCGGTCGCTACGCTGCTCGACATCGGAATGCAGCAGCAGCAGCAGCAGCAACAACAACAACAACTTTCTTAAGCATCAACAAACATCTCCGGCATCGAACTTAGCCCTGGCCTTTCCGGATGTCTCTCCTCAAACCTGATTTCATTCTTAAACATTCAAAAACTGTTGAACTGTTCAATCATGGGAAACCAAGTCACACGACAGGGCATATGCTTTCCTTTTCAATAGGCCTAGATCCAGGTCAGAAAATCACCCAGGCCATAACTAGGCTTGAAATAAGCAGCGCCAAAAATCAATTTTGGTATCCATAAATTACAATTGTTATTTATTCTATGTTCTGGAGTTAAATGTGTTTTTTGTGGAATTTCACCCCCCCCCCCCAAACTATTCCATTCTAGTTGTATTAATGCATGACAGTAACATGCATGTACCAGCAACAATGTCAATGTTAATCATAAATCGAAGTTTATATTGGACTTTTAAATGTCAATGTTGTAGTGCATTAACATGTACACGAAATCAAATAATATTGTGCGTGGTGATGGTGGATTGCACGTCAGATGTGACGCGGTATGACCATGACCAGCGTAAAAAAAAACAAAACCGATCCAGGTGGAAAGAGGGCCTAAAGGGCATATTTTTTGCGATAACACCCACTGACCCAATTCAAAATGGAATTAAAATAATCTCACATCGGTAGAAGCGAATTACGTGTTTTCTGTCACTGGAAAGCACATTTGTAGCCTTCTGTGTGATAATTGCAGCCAAGAACTATCCGATTTGCTGGTAGGGTTACACTACGAAGTAGCCTGAATCTGCACTGGTGCTATGAAATTCACATCAAAAGATAGGCTTCTAGCTGAATAGGTTTGGAGCCGTTGCACACGCGCAGGAAATTCTACAAACTAACACTTCTGTATAAGTTGCTGAATAAACTCATCCCTGCCTACCTGTATGACCTTATTCCCAATTACATTCTCACGCAAGCAGGCCACCCGCTCCGAAACTCCCTTCAACTTAGACTACTCAAGTGTAGGACTGACCGTTACTCTAATTAGTTTCTGCCCTCTACTATATATACCTATGGAATGAACTGCCAGACGAAGTTAAAATATTTCCCACTCTTTCAAGCTTCAAGACAAAATTAACCAAACTTCTGTTTTTCCGCCACAAAATTCCAAAATAGTTCACATTCGGGGAGCGTTTTGCTAACATTGTTCACACACAGCTACGCCTAGGACGATCTTGGAAACACACCGATAGCTGAGGCCACAGGACATACTCACCTTGGAGTTACACTCTCAAGTAATTTGTCATGGCACCAGCATATAACACGTATTGTTAACAAAGCCAGCCAACGGCTTGCTCTTTTACGCAGACTCAAATATAAACTCTCCCGCCAGACACTCATACGGTTGTACAGTACAATGATCCGTCCTATCCTCGAATATGGGTGTGTCCTGTTTGACAATTGCACTGAAAACCTGTCACAATCTATAGAAGCTGTGCAGTATGAGGCAGCCAGGATCTGCCTTGGCGCAACTAGGTACACTCCACGTGACTTACTTCTCGAAGAGCTTGAATGGCAAACTCTGGCAAATCGGAGGAAATACTCTAAACTTATTCTTTTCTTTAAAATGTACAATAGGTTGACTCCACAATACCTACATGATCTCGTTCATCGTGACGTTGCATTCACTACTGGGCGCCTTTGAGAAATCGCACTGAATTACGCCAAATTAGGTTCACCACTAATCGCTTCGGCGATTCATTTCTCCAGTCTGCTATCAAATTATGGAATAACCTCCCGGTTGATGCTCGTCTCACCAATTCCCTGCCGCAGTTTAAATCTAAATTAAATCTATTACTCTTAAGTGTTGACAAAAAGCCCACATACTTTAAACATGGAAGTCGTTTCCTAAACATATGCCACACGCAGCTACGTCTTAACTTCTCTGTTTTAAATGCCCATCTACATCATGTCAATATCCTTCCAGCCTCAACGTGCACATGCTCTCATGCTACTGAAGATACGAAACATTACCTTTTGTTCTGCCCCAAGTTCAGTGTGCAAAGGGTCCGTTTACTGAACACTGTGTGTCACTTACTCGCTCCAGGTGTAAATCCGACTCTAATAGTTCAGTGCTCTAGTGAAATTTTATTAAGTATTCTCTTGAAAGGTAGTGAGGACTTGCCAGACACTGATAATGTATTTATCTTTGAGGCTGTTCAGACATTCTTATCAGAATCAAGACTTTTATTTACTAATTTGGTATATGATCTAATTTTAAGTCTTCATTATTTGGCATCAATTGCACTATTCGTGTACAAGCCTTGAATTTAGTCTTCTGTTCTCGTCCAGTGTGTATTATATATATTCCTGTGCGTCGTTTTATGTTCTGGAGAGCCTCCAGATTAGTCTTTGTGTACTATTAGGCAATCCAAAGAAAATAAATATGTTTATAATAATAATCAAAACTTCATTTTCATTTATATGAGTTCAATATTATGCCCTCAGCAGCTTGCACGTGCAACTTCTTTATAGAGGATACAAGTCACTTTCTTCTGTTTTATCCACTGTATGATTTACCCAGACTGCAACTGCTGAGATCTGTTACTAATGTGCTAGCTCCTGGTGCTCATCAAAACTTATTACTCAACCTAGATAGCAATAGAGTCATGGAAATCATCCTTTTTGGTAGTGTTGATCTTACAGACTAATCAAACGCTGATATTTTTTTCCGCAGTACAATTCTATATTATCCAGAGCAGACTGATATCTATGTATTACCAAAGGCCCGTCATCGAGAGGGAGGGCATTCTTGGTATTATCGATTTAATGTTATCCTCGTCTTCTGTAATCATCAATGCGAAATTAGCTGCAAAAAAGTGAGACCTGCTTTTTGTATTCATTTCTAACACTAAATTTTGCCACAAGAATTTCAAAGTTTGAATGAAACATAAAAAAAACAATAGAAAGTACAAAGCTCATTTGTACGACGTTATTAGGGATCGTACAACCCCACGTCGAATGGACGATATCTTGTTCTATGTATTAGACGGTATGTGAACTAGTGATACAATTCAGGATTTACTTTGAAGTCCTTCTCATGACATACAAATGTGTCTATAACGTGGCTCCTGTGTACTTATCGGAAATAATCACTCCCTATTTCTCCCATAATTGCGCCCATCAGAGGTGAATAAAGGGATGGACTATAGCTATGTGCTACTGTATGTAGTAACCCATTCCAACTACGTCATTTCCGGTCCAGGGTTGTGCACTGCTCGCGTTGAATGTCAACGTCCCAAACCCGTCAGCCATGTTGCCTTTACCCGAGCTACCACCAACTTCAGATCCATCTCCCCGGTTGTCTGTATCAACGCATCGTAATCGTATTGCATCGTACACTCTGAAGAGATCCAGCTCGTAAAATGTATTTAATGGTATGTTTGGCGGTGCCCATTTAGCAGACAATGCAAGCATATATTTGCACATCAACTTGCGGGGACTTCCTGCCGATCGTGAAAATGCAACTGAGTGAACAGGCTTCCGCCGGGATCTGTGGCGGATTTCTTTGTTGGCATTTAATATTCATGCGCGCTTATGTAGAGCGAAAATCATCGCAATTAAATTTGTTTTTGAGTGTTAAAATCTTTGTATTGGTGTTATTTTATCCTAAAATTGATCATTATACATGTATCATTGTTGTAGAAAGACAAACAACCACTCCTCTGTTTTACTGTCTGAACTCAATGCCTCTTGCTCACAGAAGACACTCGTCACATGTGGCTCGTGCCTTCTGCGAGCAATAAGCATTTCATTTAGAGAATAACCACCAGTCGTGGTGGTTTGCCTATGAACCTAACATACGTCCACGCTCTCTTGCACATCAGTTCTTAAAGCAGCCTTGGTCTGGAATGTTTACATTTGGGGATTGTTCCTTTGCTGTGGCTGGAGCACGACTCTGGAGTCACTAGGCCTACCAGTTGACATTAAAGTTTTCCAACCAGTGGGGAGTTCAAAAGAAAGGTAAATGCATATTATTTAGACAGTATATATAAATATGTAAAGCACCTATGAGCATTTAAATGAAATAGGTGCTAAAAATAAGCGAATTGTTACTGACATTATTTTGAACTCCGATTTCTCGGAATGCACAGGCGGTGGAGAATGCCGCGCGCCGCAGCCATTCATTGAGTTCTGTTTTTGGGATTTTCTTCAGAGACTCATTTACACATCAGGACTTTTGTACCAAAACGTATCATCGATTTTTGAAACCAATTTCTGCTGAAAATATCCACAAGTAAAAATAAGAAGTCACTTTCTTTCGGCACCATCGAAACGGGCGCAAATATACAAGTTTGCTCCTCTGTAACGAAGAATAGGCAAGGCAAGAACAGAAGGTTCACGAACTGCCTGCAGTCAGTGGAGGGCTAGGATTGTGTATTCCCATTATTTTGCATTGTAATTCGCAACTTATTTACTTGACAACTACTGCACATAGAAATACCAAATTTCAGACAGTAAATCTAGATGCATAACTAAATACCTCACAAAAATCATATAACTACCAAGAAAGAAGTGACTGGTTAATTCAGGTTGCTTTAACATACAAACTAATTGGAATACACAGCTCTAGCCCTCCAAATGTTTATGTTTTCAGTTGTGTATTGGGGAGAATACATACATTAGAGCTAATGCTGACCTTTCCTATTGAGGCATTAAATAGAAATCGGTGAATGGTTTTATAAGTCAAATTTACAATGGTTAATCTGTTTTGAGAATGAATATAGTCACTTTTATCATATTGTTTTCAGAGATACGTCAAAAATCACGCAGCTGACCCATATCTCTTCTATCTTTCAGTTTGTACAACAATTATCAATACGATGCACTTTCTGTCGGTATCGTTGTGTTCTCGGGACTCCTGTGGTTATACATGTATATGTTTATAAAGAATGCTGCAAAGATATTGGCTTTGAATTGCATCCACTTTTCGATATCACTGCAAACTAAACTATCAAAATCGTTACTTTAAATGTGAAAGAACACATGATTGTTATTGGTTTAAAATAAAATACCAAATTTCCAGGGATAAGTTCTGAACGACTAGTTGTATAGACACTTTTTGCGGTGGGATTCCAAGTCGTCGTTTATTACCATATGGTTAAGGTTCTAATAACAGTGTCTATACCACCTTAACTGAGGAGAGATCCTGTTCAATTATGGAGTATTTCAAAGTATGCTTAGCATTATCCATGCCGGTGTTATAGTCCAATACTGATCTTTGACCCCTAATCAAATATAAAAAGACAAATAACTAAACATAAATAGCTTTCACGAACAAACGAGCCACTCATGATTTTAAACTGCGACACAATATATCCCTAAGAAATACTATATCAATGTGTTCATATTATGAAACAGTCTGCATACAAGAGGAATATTCATCCATAACTGAAACAACATGCCAAAGATAATGGTGTGTAGATATCCTGCATTCATGGTGATCCTGCGATAAGCTGTGAAGGCGTCCAATAGTTAACTCTTTCTTGCCAGATCTGTGTGTAATCTGTTTCCAATGACAGTAAGCTTATCATGCAGATGTGCACAGTACAATGTTGCAGACAATTCTGCTGAATGTTTGCCTGTTCAAAATGAGGTAAAGCAAAACATTTTTTGGAAGATTGTCTGCTCTGTACACAGCTTGGCCCATATCTCCCATGCATAATGATTGATCCACCTTTCCACAGCACAGCAATTGTTCAAAACGGCTGTTTTCCATCTGTCACATTGATTGCGGTAAGATCTGTCACGTTAAAGATCAACCAATCGAGGCCACCCACTGTATATGGGGACACGAGCCATTCAAAATTTCGTGGTGAATACTGCATCAAGTATCTCCCACAGTACATTTATAGACTTATGCTACCACATGATCTGAATTTAATCATCGAGCAGACAGTTTGTCATTCTGACCTCTATACAATAAAGTCTAATTTCAGTACATTCCAAAGTCTGGATTATGTCTGGCTTGTCATTCATGTATGAGGTGAATAACAAAATTATCCACATGCATTTTATTGTGATAATTAACATTATAATCTCAAATTGCTGAGCTTTTGTCCATTAGTGTAAATTAAAAAATAAAATAAAATAAATAAATGACAAAAGGTGATAGATATCCAAATACTGACAAATTAACTGCTTCTCACATGATTGGTTTCAGCTTTGGATCGGAGTGACTGTTTACAGTCTGAACTGCGACTTCAATATGCTGTACGATGAACTCCTGCTGCATTTGGGAGACTTTGGAAAATACCAGAAATTTCAAGTTTTTCTTTTATGTGTTGTTGCCTTCACATCGTCCTTTCACTCTATGAACATGGTATTTATCAGCGCCACACCTAAGCATCATTGTAAACCAATACCCGCAGGACCGGTAATGAATACATCAGACGTCCAGGTGCTGATCAACTGGACCATACCGAGAGACAGCAAAGGAGAGGAAGAAAAATGCAAAATGTTTAGCACTGCGGAACTGAAACGGCACCGAGGAAATCTATCAGACTGGTTGATGCATAATCACACGCTGCGCGAATGTGAAAAAGGATGGACTTACCACCAAGATGTTTATAGATCAACTATAGTATCTCAGGTAAATGTTTTTGGTATCCTTTGTTTTTTTGCGTATATTACCTCATGTTAGTTGAAGCACATTTTATTGTCCAAGCAATAGGATTGGATAAAAAGCAACGAGGGCCTTTTCGAGCTCTTTTCCACGACAAGCAGCTTGCGCTGTACCACTAACAATTGACCCGACAAAACAATTCGATTGCTGGCAAAAGCTGCTTCATGGACCATGACAATAAACAGGCTATCACTTTCAGGACAATTCTCTACAGTATAGTAAAAATGACAAAAATGAGCCATGAAAATATCCATATAAGCACAATGTACTTCTGAGCAAAGTTCACAATGAAGATCATCTGAAATATGTGTCGCCAAACACAAAAATGTAACATTTCTTGTGTTTGGCTACTCTTATTAAACATTATGTTGGTCTCTAATCTGAGATGCTACGTAAGACTTGACCTCTTGTGTTGCTGCAGCAGAAATATTTAGGCAACAAGTGGCCCATCGGAGGGCGCTTAAATCTTTGTTTGAAAATGGAAAGAGTATCAGCTTTTCTATTTTCGGGATCAAGATTATTCCACAAATCGACAGTTGCCAGATTTACCCAGGACGTAAATCTGAGATTTTTTTCTACAGTGCATGGCCAAACTTTTAGTGGGTATTTCTAAAATTAAAAGGATTATTTGTAAAGACGTAAGACTGGGCTGTTAGGTAATTTGGAGAAACACCCTTTACTATTTCACACGTTAAGACCAATTTGCGGTTTCGTCAACGAAATTTTAAACCTTCCCAGCCAATGTCGTTTCGAGAAATGACCTTGAAATCAAACATATAGAATCAGTCTGGGCTGAAGCTAAAACTGAATAAATAGAAATTTATAGTTTGCGTTTTTTACAGACTACCGAGATTTTTGAAACTATACAATTTCGGAACTTTACTGGATTTTGGTCAAAATGATGACTGTAAGATAATAATGACCGGTGATTTTAGTGAGGATCAACTGGCGAGTTATGGTCATTACAAATTCACAAATATTTTGGAATCTTACAGTTTAACCCAAAACATATTTTCGCCTATGCCTGATACGCCTACCACACCCACGTGCATCGGTATAAGAGCCACCAGTTGCCCTTACTATGTATCTATGGCAGGAACTCATCATGTAGACTACAGTGATCATCATGCTGTGTTCTTCATCATAAACGAGAAATGGCTGTAAATTAATGTTGTGAAAGGAAAATTTCATTACATGAGCACGGTAATATTGAAGGTCTTAGGCGACGTTGAAGCGAACTAAACTGGAACATAACAGACACACACACACACTTCACGAGTGCATCGAAGCCTAGTGATCTACCATGGGTGACTTTCGACGTTATGAATCTAACGAGAAAACGCAATGGTTTGAATAAAAAAAGGAAAAAGGTCGAACTAGCTCATGATCATGTAAATGCACCCCTGAGGAAAAAAGTTCTGTTGTTGGGCAACAAAGTTGCAAGTAAAATTTGAAAAGCCAAACAATATTAAAAAGATAAATTAGTCGAAAAGGCAAATGCGTCAAATGAAAAAAATACTAAAGTCTGGTGGGACATTTTTCCACAATTGAAGAAAATGACAAACAGCCTGAGTCTTCCCCTTGATAGTTGATAATCTGATTGTAAAAGATAGTCAAGGGAAGGATATGCCTTAAATGAACATTTTGCGAATCAGTGGAAGTGTGGGGCACATGATGAGTCTTTGCCTGACCTAGTCTGCCGCACGGAATATCTTGTATCTGAGATAAGCATAACCGAGATAGAATTTAAGGAAATGCTAAAATCCTTTGATGTGTGCAAGGCTTCAGGACCAGACCAGGTAAGGCCCAGACTCGTCAAACTCCTTACACTCCATTGTAACTTCAACAGCTCTTCTGTGGGGAAAGTGGATGCAAGGAAACAAGTATTCGTGGTAAAACAACAAATGTCTGCGTCACTTTGTGTCTCCGTTTCTCAAAGAATCGGTCCTTTGTACAGGTTGGGGTGCTAATCTATAAAATCAAATCCAAAATATCCTATTTCAAAGCTGTTAAGATAACCTGCAAAGTGACTTAAGTATACCAACACTGGCTAGTAGAATCGTGACATTGTAATATAATGTAAGATGTCAGGTAAATTTGTATCCCGGCAAAACACGATGGGTTTCCCAAGAGCTTTGGCAGCTGCTTCGCCATTTTATCAATTCACGCAGATGATATTAAATTTCGTACGAACCTCATCTGCATAGCCCTGCTAGCGTTTATCATCAACCGTGAGCTCTTCATCAAGAACATGTTGTTTTGTTTCACACATGCAAAGCGCTATAAAACAAAGACTGTCCACATTAACCTATAATAGATCATTGATTACCTTTGACCATCAGTTCCACACATTTAGGCCGTGTAACGCACATTGTTATGCCTTAATATCAAAATATTATTTACAAGTGCATAATGTCTAAATCGCCGAAAAAGAAAGATAAATCGTCGCGAAAATAGATAGCTGGATAAGGTAGGCATGTGGATGGATGGATGGATGGATGGATGGATGGATGGAAGGATGGATGGATGGATGGATAGATGGATAGGTAGAGACAGACAGACAGACAGGCAGACAGACAGACAGACAGACAGATAGATAGATAGATAGATAGATAGATAGATAGATAGATAGATAGATAGATAGATAGATTTTCCTTTCCACCTGACACTGTTAATATGGACGCGAATTCCCATATAACTTCGGCAGGCTTATGCACTTACGGTCCGCATAGTACACAACACGATCAGTGTAAAATTATTACCATGGGATCGCAGTTGCTAAAACGTATGGGAAGCCGCTTGCAACATGATTTTTCAGCAGAAAAGCTATTGCATTTTTAAATGGCACAAGTCAAATTTTATATCAGTGTGCAACGATATATCCCAATTTTAAGCGCTACTGAGCATGGTCCGTCAACAAATGAGGTAACATATACATGTTGGTGCATATTTGTTTTGTCAAAATATTTTAAAGAATTGCAGAGTTGTGAAGTGTTTCAGCGGATGCAATTCATGTTCTTTCTGTCTACTTGCCAACAGTTTGCGGTATAAGACATTCCGAGGTTGTAAGCGTAACGGTTAATGTTTACACATACATCGATTGCTGGATTGACTTGACCTAAATGGACATGGCATTTAAGAAATATACTATGGTTACGATAGAATATTTGTGGCACATGTTTTATTTATTCTTGCAGTGGGACTTGGTATGTAAAGATACATGGCGAAGAAGCTTGGCGTCGTCATTATTTTTTGTAGGGCGTCTATCGGGTGCGTTTTGCACAGGCCTCTTATCAGACAAGCAAGTATCTATCCTTTCGACAACACAATCGAGTTCGCTTTAGTTTGCAGTGTTCAAAGTCGAGACATTGCTCAATTTTTAATTTTTTCATACAAATTTTCATGCTCCAATTGCATTTCCACATTAAACTAATTGTATGACCATCGAGCCGTGCAACATATCCACATCACGTCCAAACTCAGTATAAAATCAATATACCCTTTAAAAATGACAAATTCAGCACATAAAATGCCAGATTATGTTTATTTTCCTGGTAAAGGAAGTGATTATCATATATTGTTTATTTGTTGCTTGGTTTATTGTGTTGCAAAGTTAATGTAATTGTTAGTTTGTTTTTCATGGTATTGTCGTATCTTAAGTCATGTTTTGTTTCTTCTGAGTTTTGTTCATATTCGACTGGGTCATGCTATGCACCATTACCTAGCTCTAAGCGCACCGACAACCTGTAAATGTTTTGCCAATGTAGCTTGAAGCGATGTATGTGCCTCCACTTTAAGCAGGAGCGGCCTGAACTGTAATGAGTGCCTTCGTGTACTTTTCTAGCCTAGAAATATCAACGTAGCTGATTACTACTGTACTACTTGTTCAACCTATTAGTAATACGACTGAATGGCACGCCGAAATAAAGCTGTTCAGCTGTTATATGCTATTTTGATGACAATCACGGGTGGAATTGGGAACATTTATTTTTATAAGATAGTATTACCAGAGATCATCAATGAAAATTTGACACTCAACCATCAGTTGATAATTTAATTCGGCGAGCTATGATCGATTTGCAAAAAAAATAAATAAAGCAAAACAAAACAAAACAAAAACAAAAACAAAGACAACAAAAACAAAAAAAACAAACAAACAAACAAACAAACAAACACCCCCCAGCTTTGCGATTTTTAGATGTTCTAATCTCAGCCAAGGCTATGGAAAAATACATAGCGGCCCCCCCCCCCCCATTCTAACATTTCTGTATTCCAGAAAAATGTCTTTTGACACTTGTAACTTATCGTACTAAAGTCGGGTATAATTAACGTAAGAATCTTGCGAAGATCTACCTACTGGATCTTGTGGGGGAATAATCATTATTTGATCAAGCTATTCACTATGCAGGATAACAACCACAACAACAATAATGATGATGATGATGATGATGATAATAATAATGATAGTTATTATTATTATTATTATTATTATTATTATTATTATTATTATTATTATTATTATTATTATTAATTCCTGTTTACTAGTTGGATTACTATAATATTACAATTTTTATTAGCACTGGCGGTAGGAGCACGAAATATATTTGTTTTTGTTAAAAAAAAACAAAAAACAAAGAAAACAGGAACTGGAAGAGCCGACGTGCATCTGTTCCAAACTGACACTAATATGGTTTTGTTCAAGCAGAAAGCTGACAGAATAAGGCACATATCAACTATACTGGAGTTTTACAATCAACACGACACAGATCTTACCCCAAAGTTTACACACACACACACACACACACACACACACACACACACACACACACACACACACACACACACACGTGTACACACACATGCACACACATACACACCCCAAACAATAACAAACTGAAGAAACCTATAGACAGCAGCCAGCACTGTCTGGGGGCTGGTCTTCTTATCTTTTACACCCATGCTACACGGGCACCCTCGGATTTTCTCAACCCTCCAGGAGAGAAGTATATGATACTCTCTAAAAAAGAAAAAAAAAAACCTAGAAAACGTAAGAAATAAATACTTAAACAATTGTTACATACATCAAAATAAAAACAACTACTAAAACACTGGTTACATACAGCAAACACAAAAACAACTACTTAAACACTTGCTACCACTTATGTAAAACCCGGCCGCTACTCTCGGACCTGTATCCACTATAGGAGCAACCATCTCCCCTAAGCGCCAGCTTTCACTCAACACCTGGGGGGGGGGGGCACTTAGTTCGTAGCCTCGGGTCGACATCAATGTCTCGTACAAAATCCCTTATCTGGGACACACTGCTGCCTACAATTCCTAACCGCATGATGTTGTATTTCCAATTTCAGCTAATCACACATATATTTAGGATACTACCTCTTCAAAATATGAAATCGGGACTAACCCATAATGGCTGCCATTTTGAAAATTATAGATTCCGCACCCAATGGTTTGTAATGAATGAGGATAGTATTGGGACGATCTGGGAGAGGGGTTACAATATATGTGACCAAAAGTATATACTTTGCAAATGTTGCAGAGCATCAATAATGATATGATATATGCTGTGGCCGCAATTCACTTTGATATCCAAATCGAATGTTTTGTGCGGCATTGCGCAATGTTCAAAATGGCGGTCCGCGCTTGCTGGTTGGTTCAAGGTCTATCGTGTTCCATTAATATTTGTAACTGACGATGATAACTGCTTCATACACAACCGAGCGGTCAGATTGAAGTTAAGATAGAATGTCATGTTTTAAAAGTGCCGGTAACTCAGAGACAGGACGCCTTGAGCCAGGCGAAATATTACAATAACGATAACTGAACAAGGGGGCTATAGACTATGTCCTTGCACTGAACAACCGTGGTTATGCCTTACTGAACTTTGTGTTGCTATGCCGTTTCCCGGGCCCAACTTAACCCTCCACTGTAGACAAGTTGAAATAAAAATGCTGTGTTCAAGTTTACATTACTGCAAAATAACGGCACATCACGACTGCTTTCTCAATTGCAGTTATGCCCTTTCCCGGCCAAAGTGAGCCCTCCACTGCAGACAAGTTGAAATAAACTACAATGTTTGAGCGTAATTTTGTGCAAAATCACGGCACACGACGGCCACTTTGTCAGTAAAATCTTCAGCCAGGGTCGATCAAGTTTGATTAGGGTAGGCCGGCTTGAAACTTTTTTATTTCTTTTTATTTCTTTATGTTTCATAAAAATTGCTTAGGGTCGGGACTCGGGCCTTTTCAGTGGGGTTGGTCCGGTTATGGGAAACACACACACACACACACACACACACACACACACACACACACACACACACACACACACACACACACACACACCACATATATGTTAAGATTTAGGTAACTTGGAAATTTGTCGAATCATGACAGTTATGTTTAAAATGGATGTTCTATCCCCTTTTACAGTAAATAACACATTACCTGCTTTGACGTCAGTCGAAGTTTGTTGCCTGGGTACAGCCGAAAACGCTTGTTGTATAAACTAAGATGCAAAGTCGTCCGTCGCATTGTCTGTTAAAATGTAAACATTTATTGGATGCGTACGTACGTACGTACCTTTGCACCGCAAAGCCATAGTACCTTGCGGACACGCACGCACTGAATGTCAACAGAGAACAATGCTCAATACCATTTAACTTTCGTTGTTATATAAACTAAGATGCAAAGTCGTCCGTAGCATTATCTGTTAAAATGTAAACATTTATAGGATGCGTACGTACGTACCTTTGCACCGTAAAGCCATAGTACCTCGCGGACACGCACGCACTGAATGTCAACAGAGAACAATGCTCAATACCATTTAACTTTCGTTGTTATATAAACTAAGATGCAAAGTCGTCCGTCGCATTATCTGTTAAAATGTAAACATTTATTGGATGCGTACGTACGCACGTACCTTTGCACCGCAAAGCCATAGTACCTTGCGGACACGCACGCACTGAATGTCAACAGAGAACAATGCTCAATACCATTTAACTTTCGTTGTTATATAAACTAAGATGCAAAGTCGTCCGTAGCATTATCTGTTAAAATGTAAACATTTATAAGATGCGTACGTACGTACCTTTGCACCGCAAAGCCATAGTACCTCGCGGACACGCACGCACTGAATGTCAACAGAGAACAATGCTCAATACCATTTAACTTTCGCATGGGATCGTTTGAGTGGAAGAGAATGTCACACGGGGCAACCGCAAGCGCAAGCCAGGACCTTACTCTAACAGTAAGGTATGTTATGTCTCGCCACAAATGAAGTACAGAACGACCCACGGACTATAAAAGGTGAGGATTTTTCATCATTTTAGGCATTTTAAGAACAATTTTAAATATTATACTTATCAAATTCAACGTAGTACAGTGACATAAGTAATACAGCGGGAGCAAGCAATGATGCGAAGCATTTAAACGGCTTCAAACTGCGTCTTCCCACGTGTTTACAATTGTCGGTGCGACAAAACAGGCCACATTGTTGTAATTTGCTTTTCGCCTAGCACTTTTCTTTAATCTGCATTTATATGCCCAAGAACATACAAATGTGTAATAAGGCATAACACCCAATGTTTCCACTGAAAAAACAACATTCTTCCGTACTTTTTTCATGAAACTTATGATATGTCGTGGCTCGTCCCTCATTGACGTGGCGTGTGCGTCGTTTTACCCATTTCATTGTATTATTTCAGATGGGGAGAAAAAAGGTCTCTTCTTGTCCAAAGTAAAACCATCAGTTTATAAAAAGAAAAGGAAATTCACTCAAACAATAACAGCATCCCCAGATAAAAATAGCGACATTTATTGAAACATCCAGAGCTCAATTTGATATAATTTTTGGCAAAGTATATTTTATAGATGACAGATACACTTTATCATGAGAAAATAATTATTTCATACTGTACGTATTAGGTGCTCCTGGTGTCCGTACAGACCAATTTTTCATTTAAGTCGCACTGACGTACAGTAAAACACTAGCCACAGCCTACAATGTTCTATGCCGACGAGTAAAGGAACCGTTGTCCTTATCATACTTAGGATGGTTTTAAGTTTGGAGCGAAGATGGGTGCTACCGAGGCGGGCTTTCTTGAAGCCACAGTGCACCTTCATTGAACTTCGATGACCCTACTTCCGTATGGGATTCCTTTTGAAAACAAGGCGGTGGTATCCCACGCAAGTGGGAGAGACTTGGAGCTTTGATCTCTTTCTTTACTCAACAAAGTTCATGCAGGGTTCACATGTCCATCGTGTCTTTAACACACGTTTATACACGATTGCCGGGGGAATCAGTGTGGTTGAAAATACATTGCTTAAAACCGATTAACAAGATATTTGAAGCAAATTTCAATGTTAATCTTCAAAATAAATTAAGATATCGTAGCAAGTTTCTTCTTTGCTTGGGTTCCTAGGACCTTAGGATATTTTAGTGTGAGTGCGGTGAACGATGGTGCAGCGACGTCGATATTGCCAGGCAAGCCTTTCACATTTCTCAGCCACTTGCCTCCATATTCCTTCAGTCCATATAGCCACCAAAGCAAACTTTTTTATCATATGAAAATGTGCTGGGCGCGCACTGCATGTGCAAGTTCAGAAAAAATATGGAATGCCAAGCTGCCTTTCTTTAAAAGGCCCTTTTCCGTAGTATGAGCCAAATTGGAAATAAAATGAGGTTCATCTGCGCCTTTTGTCCACTGTTGAATATCTGAAACCATATGAAAGTTACTATTTTGCGTTTGGGAGTACTTGGATGAGACATTGATATGTTTTGATATGTGACGATCCTCTGTATTGGAGTGTAAGCGATGTAAATCGATATATGAATTCTCACTTGATGTTTCGGTAAAATCACAATCTTCACAAGGTGCAAAGTCTTACCATGGAAAAATAACCTATTTCTCCATGGTCTTTCTCACTGGCTGTATCGGTGATGTTGCTACCTTTATCTGGGGATGCTATGATTGCTTAAGTAAATTTCTTTTCCTTTGTTTATACTGATGGCTTCATTTTGGACGAGCAGAGACCTTTTGTACCCATCTGAAATAATGCAATGGAATCGGTAAGACGAGGCACAAGCCACGGACAAGCCACGCGATCTCACAAGTTTCATCGTAGTAGCACGAAAGACTAATTTTCAGTGGAAACGGGTGTATTTCATATTTGTATGTTCTTGTGCAAAAAAAAGCAGATAAGTAGTAGGAGAAGAGAAAATTACAACAATATGTAACCTTTTGTCCTGTTTTGCCGCACTCACAATTGTAAACACATAGGAACATGCGAATTAAGCCGTTTAAATGCTTCGCATCATTACATGCCCCTGCAGTATTACTCATTACACTGCACTACGCTGAATGTGATAAGCATCGTATTTACTCCTTTTCTTAGAATTCCTAAAATAATAAAAAAAAAATCCTCACCTTGTACGGCCTGTGGGTTGTTCTGTACTTCGTTGGTGGCGAGACATAGCATACCCTACCTTTAGACAAAGGTCTTGGCTTGTGCTTGGGGTTGCACCGTGTTCAGGAACTTTTCCCCCTGACTCCAGGCGTTTTGAGACTCATAGGCGATCTTCACACCATGGCCCCATGTCATCTGTCCTCTATTCATTCCATGTGCAAGACTGACGTAAACGTTACATCTTTCATTAAGCTCCTCCGGGATTCCGAAATTGTGACTTGTTCCATACATTTCCTTCTTTCTTTCTTTCTTTCTTTCTTTCTTTCTTTCTTTCTTTCTTTCTTTCTTTCTTTCTTTCTTTCTTTCTTTCTTTCTTTCTTTCTTTCTTTCTTTCTTTCTTTCTTTCTTTCTTTCTTTCTTTCTTTCTTTCTTTCTTTCTTTCTTCCTTTCTATCCTGCACAGAATGATGCAAACTAAAAGGACATCTGGTGGAAAATAGATAATGTAAACATTGTAACTTTGAATTTCGACTATTAAGGGCGGGAAAGTACGTCCTAAAGGAATTTCCTTTGCAGTAGAGAACACAAAGGGCAATCATGCCTCAATGTTTATAGTGTCTCTGGGTTTATCTGGCTTGTGTGCACCTTGCCTGACATTGTGAACATAATGCAAGAGGTATATAATCCTTTGGTTTCCAAGTAATATATGTAGCTTCTGGAAACACCACCCAATTGATCTTGTAGGAATGCTTGTCGTTCTGCACTTTGCTTATTACAGCATGATTACACAACACTGCTGTGGGTCATTTTCATCCATATGCCCACTGGTAAGATAATCAGTCATATTTGTTATATGTGTTATTGCGCTGACACTGGGGCATATTTTGATCTGCTAAGGGTTATCCTGAGCACCATAAACTAGTAGAACAGTTTGTGGAGCGCTCTTTGCTCGCCATGTTGTCTTGATTTATGTCTGGAGGTTAAGAGATACTTTCACGCTACCAGCGTCAAGTGAACTTGTACTTTGTTTAAAATAAAGTTTAAAGTGCATGAGTAAGCAAACTGTCGTAGAGTGTTGAGAAGCTACCCTGCAATTCAAGGATTCCAAGAATCAATGGGAAAATTACACTCCTGAATATTTGATTTTGAGACACCACAGCTCCTCTTGCTTCATACAGCTTACTATGCTGAATGAAAAAAGTCAGCATCAAGTTTAGTTTAATGACAGAAATCTGCAGATTGGTAAGAAATACATGCAATAGAGTCTAAAATTCAAAATATGGGCACATATTGTAACAAACATGCACTTTTATGTTTCTCAGTGCTATGTGTCACAGGACAGAAACTGTAATTTTTGTTCGTATACATTGGATTGGCAGAATGTAATTGCTGGTCAATAACTTTAGGAGCAATCCTGCCCATAGTGTGTATAAAATTGTCAAAGTTGGAATTGAAACAAGAAGCAGATGCGTCAGCTTATCCCTGAGTTCGGTGGCCATGAGAACATTGATGTCCCTAATTTTGATGGTCATCATGTAGCAAATACTAAAATGGGTATGAAGAAGTGGTCATCAACCGATTTTGAGTTGGATTCAACTACATGGGCTGCTAGCAGCATTATATAAGGTAACCGACCATCTAGCACTTATGACAGACAGTGGTTACTGTACAAGACACAGGAGAATTAAGCAAGTACCTACCCTGAACTAGCATTTGTCATTCATAGTAGTCTGTTCAAACTTGACTGTACCTCTGCATTGCTCCATCTGTACCTTAGCACCAAGCACTGTACTTACCAAGAGTTTGGGGAGGCTTGGTATTTCCATGACCATATCTTTTAGCACAGCCACCAACTACATGGCACCGTTACCACTAATTATGGTTACAGCAAGAGGTGTATGCTGAAGGGGAGACACTTGTTTGGGCAATAAGGCAATTATCCTGACAGCAGAAACCAATACTCATGAGTTCAAACTTCGACCAAAATACCCAAACTTCACATCTCTCAGATTCACACGTGTTTGCCTAAGAACAGGGGTTCTTGTGACCAAAACATCGTGATTTACTCCAGCCAGGTGGCCCTGTTTCCTGTCAAATGTCGCTAAGTTGAATCATTGTTTAGTTGACATATACCGCTGCCGGGATACAGTCTCTATTGAATACAATGGGGCCTTTGGTATTTTGAAGATAATGTCAGTCTGCCAGATTTCTTTTAGAAAAGTTCAAAAGAATCCAAACCAGCCTGATCAGCTTCTGTCCATTTGTTTTCAATTGCAATCATAGAGAAATGTTGAATCCATCCCAAAGCCACTTTGGTTACCTGGAGACAAGAATGATAAAATGAACAAACATTGCAATGTTGTTACACAATAGTTGTACCACTGCATATCCACAAATATTGGAATACTAGAATTCAAATATATATCCAAACATGTTTTAGTGGCACAAGGAACGCACACGAGCACAATCCTCTACGTTTTATGTTCTAACATGACAATGAACCATATCATGCTAGGGAATGCTATCTCTGGTCTGGTAATTCTTGTATAAATGTAGTTCAAATTTATTCTGAAATGATTCTAAGTAAGTAAATGTAAAAGTATGATAGCATTTACCAATCACATATTGGGACAGAAAGTTATGAAACCTAGTCAAAGAAATCAGAACTTAAAAGGCCCTAGTCCTGAAGTAGTTTTCTGTCTGATGCGAGCTATTATGCAGCTTCCAGAGATCACAAGAAGGTTGCACTGATTTTTTTTGTGTATCACAAAGCTGTATAATAGTTGACTGGATTCATGAGGTAAACGTTTTGCAATTGGAAAATCCAAAGATATAAAAGCCATACAATATACATGTGTAAACATACAAACAAACGAGTGAAACGTTTGTTAAATATTCACAATTTGGGACAGATTCTGCAACAGGTATGTGAAGTAGTACATGTTTGTACTATCAAAATTACGTACAAGTGTTGCTTGTGAGAAGTAGTGCCCATGTGCAATGTTTATGCAGTTGGCCAAGCAGTTTCAGAGGAGCATTTGTATGATTTTTCACACACACACACACACACACACACACACACACACACACACACACACACACACACACACACACACACACACACACAAAACGATTTCCAAACATTTACGAAAACCCAGACATCACTGATCTGTGACACATTGACATTTGGCAGAGATATACCCAAAGTATATACCCATTTAGTTTGAATTTGTCCAAGGCTGATTTATGAATCAAAAATGCTAATCTCTAGCACATGATTGACGTATTCGACCTGCCAGGCACACATTCAAAAGATTTCAAAAAGCTCAGCTTAAAAGTCAGGTCAATCAGCAGAGCTACAAATTTATGCCTAAATAGATTGTGTAAAGTGGTGCATACCTATGCTGTGGATATGGCATCTTATCCTCTTTAGATGTCCAATGAAGAATATTGGTTGATGGCTATTCAAGTCTTGCTATTGTGTCTGATGATCATGTTAATGGACTTGTCGAGATTTGGACGGGTTTAGACTTGGATTGATTTTCGACTACGACTTTGACACCTAATGGTCCCACTACTATTTGGTCAAATTGCAGCATTATGATAGGCTTTCATCACTGTACCGTCATTTCGACACCGTGTCTGTTAGTGGTAGTTGCTCGGCATAAACCAAGGAATTTTTGTGTCCATTTCTCGAACATTCCACGGACAATGAAACATTTGATAATTACAGAATTAATCAAAATGTTTCTGCTGACCACATCTCAACATGAATTTTTCCAACAAATGGGGGAAAGGCTTGGAGTCTATGTTAACGTTGGAATTAAATGCTCTTTGGTAGTACTTACAGACATTTGATTCCAGCAGGTGTTTTGTCCAAAACGCTAATACTTGACAGATTCCTGGCCAGCTGGAATTATTTGCAAATGATCACAATCAAGACCAGATTTAATTCTTGGCAATGAATCATTCCAGATTTGGCAGAAGACCTATATTTTTGATTGCTGTTATACTACAAGTGTCGATTGGCTGTGCAGCTTCATTTTCACCCAACCTGTACCTGTTCTACGTGCTTTATCTACTTCAAGGTGTGGTCCAGGAGGCTGTTTACCTATGCGCTTACATTATAGGTGAGTATGATCAGTGTGATGCACTCTTTCACTTATGAAACGGAAACACAGAAGGAATGAAACCTTCTTCGTGTTGCCTACCCCTGGAGTTGTAAAACCCTCAAAGGCTGTGATTTCCACTACAAAAAAAGTTTGCCTCGGTATCACTTGTCATATGTGTTGCACAATCAACAATCCAGCCCATCACTTAATGACAATTTTCATTTGAATATAAATCCATCTGGACCTGACTTCATCTATCCCTCAGTGGCATTGTGATAAAAAAAAGCAACAACAAAAAACGAAACAAAACAAAAAACAAAAAAACAGTAGCTCTGTAGTGGAAAATGCAAATGATTGACTCATGATGCAGCGTTTAATTGGAAACGTGCATGTATGGAAGCTGTGACAAACTGTATGGTGGCCCAGCAATATTACCAGTGTTACCAGGGAGCACCAGGATCTAGCCTGGATCATCGCTGAAAATTCCGTGGTCCTGTACGAAACTGCCAACCCTGCAGAGTTGGTGGCATCACTATGCTACTTGCCCCAGCAGGTATTATCAGATCTGCATGAGAAGTCACAATTTCTACTGAGGTTTTAGGGGTCCTGATGTATGAAGACATCGCCCTTTGCAGAATACGTTAATACCCCATGTCACAGTCACAGATATTTTGTAATTGTATAGCTACTGCAAGTCTGGAGAGTGTCATCGATAATAATGATCGGGATCATAAATGATATATTTATGCTGCTGTTCCTACCATTACTACGGCAACTACTACTACTGTTACTATCCTACTATTACTGCTACTAATAATGGTAATGATAATGATAGATTATGCATTATCACCACACGTGATAATAAATGATGGTAATAATTAATTCAGTTCAAATAATCTGGTGGTAAAGCGAAGGATCTGGGTGACACTTAGACTTGTATCCAGGATAGCGTTTTGTCTGTATAAACTGCCATTTTCATATTTGTCTTAATCAAGATATCATTATTAAATTTTTCGATTATAGGTAGATCCCCATTTAAAACATAGAACCAGCTTGTTTCTCACAGGTATCCAACTATGTTAGCTTGATCACGTAGATACACTCAAGTGTAATGTTTACCTAAATTTTGAATTTTACATGTTTATAGACACAGGACTACCATCATCATGTAGACTTATATCTTGCTAGTAAAAGAGGAGTGTCTTACCCTGTACCAGCTGCTGATTAAAAGGTTGACATATGGTCGAAAATGCGATGACTTAGGCTACTCTGAAGCTTGGAGTCGCTCAATATTAGTTAAACAGGATTTAAACAGATTGACACAGCCCAGGGTACCATTACTAAACATGTTCTCGAATTATGTAAAAGATTATACAATTCCAAATTACTTGCAGCATTTTGTCTTTCCCCTGTGACAATACATATTTATCAGAAGGCTATTATTTTGAAGAAGATTGTTTGTAAAACATACAAAAAATTCCCGGTTTCAACCATTGTATAAATACCTTGCCTTCACATCATCATGCCCTGAAATTATCATAGGTAGAACAATTAAATTTATGACGTATATCGCTAACACAATTATGGATACCTAGTGCTTTATATGAGGAGTCCAATTACACGGGTGATGTGCACATTCTAATAAGGGACAGTAAATCACCTGCTAGTGTGACAGGAGGTATTGTTGATAGCTTTCGGTTCTTAATGCTACCTAATGACTACCATAACGGTGGGTCGACACATATAAGATGACAAACTTACTGGTTCATACATTTGAGGTTTTCTTTTAAGCGTCTCTTGTACTGTTCAAGTCGGGTTACATTTGATCAGTATATTTATCTTGGTTCCATGTATATATATATATATATATATATATATATATATATATATATATATATATATATATATATATATATATATATATTTATATATATATATATATATATATATGTGTGTGTGTGTGTGTGTGTGTGTGTGTGTGTCTTTTTTCCTTGCTCTCTCTCTCTCTATCTATCTATCTATCTATCTATCTATCTATCTATCTATTTATCTCTCTCTCTCTCTCTATAAATATTTATATGTATATATTATATGTGTAATTTTGTTCTCCGATTCTAGCGGTTTCCATAATAATAATAATAATAATAATAATAATAATAATAATAATAATAATCATTATCATTATATCGGACTATTTTTGTTATTATTACTTTGAAAACCGAATAGTTCCCTGTGTATTACTTCTGAGGTTGATGGCATGTGAAGTTGCTTGTGTTTAGTAAAGAGAGGGCAAAAGTATGGCATGCATGGAGCGTTACACACAGACGGACACTGACAGTACGTAACCTCACTAGCTAATTCCGCTTATTGATGATATCAAAGTGTTGCAGGATATTTGGCTTTGTGAGATAAATAGCTGATAAAGTATCGTTCTAATATAATATTATGACCGAAAAAAATGCTTTTATTAAAATTTTGAATGTTTGAGGAATGTTGGCACAGTATGTATTTCAGAATATCCATGATTTTACCTCCATGTAAAGAAAGTAACCCAGATTCTGTCCTCAACAATTCCGAATTGTATAGAGCAGACTGCCTTGTGTTACAGCATCAAACAGAAACTGAAACTGCAGCAACCATCAAAGACTGCAGGGAGTACATCAACTATACATTTGTACATAAAACACCAATTACGCAATCATATACTTCTTGGGTCCTGCAACATGTCCATATCTTTGGGTTCTGTTTCATACTTACAATGTATGTTCCTGTCAGTAGCTACCTCTAAAATATAAATATAATGCACAAACCTTTAAAAAAAATTTTGTTACAGAATTTTTTTTCTCTCGAAAGCCTGATAAGACCACCAAAAATATTTTCAAAAACTGTTGATTACGATTTTTTCTCATAACGAGTTTTTAAAACTCGAAATTGCGAGTTTTTTTCTTGTTAGTACAAGTTTTTCGACTATCGAAAGGGAACTTGCCTAATCTATGACAAGGCTATTAACAGCATGCCAATAGGATCACAGTTGCGAAATTGGTGCGATACAAACGACTAAGTCTGCAGACTAAACTGATAAGACTTTGTCCATTTTTTTCGCTATTATGAAAAACATTAAGACCTGGTTCGCTCCCTAATTCATGAAGTTACTCATGCAGAATGACTGAAATGTGATATTTTTTTGTTTTTTTAAAACGTTTGTATTGTTTCGTAGTATTAATTTTACATTACAAATAAGATCAACATGCTTCACGTTTGTGAACCAATATATAATACAGGTTTGCAGGTCAAGCTGGTCAAAACTTCAAAGGCATTTATCTAAATTAATGTTCGTACCAGCAACCATCTTGTTTGTGGATATTAGTGTCAAAATTGTCGCAAACTGTCCAAAGTTGCCCAGGAAACAATTTCTGACACTCGTTTTGGCCACCTGAACGTTATCACCTGTTGGTATCTAATTAGCACAATTCATGCTGGAAAGTCGAATTTAACAGTATTCCGAGTTAATGATGATTTATGATAATGTGGCATTACAGATATCAGTTAAGGTTCTGACATCAGCAAATATCAAGAACACGTATGACATGATTAAAAAAACCATCAGCTTTCCTAAATCTAAAGGGCTTTTATTTATCCTCCCCCTTCTGTTATGAGTGACCTTCTATCACCAATGCAATGTCAGAAAGGAGTTTCCAGCCCGCGAATTAGTATATATCTATATATCTATATATATATATATATATACTTTTGGAGAAATGGCACATATTTGGAAGAAAAAAATATAAGGAAAAAAGAGACAATGCAGTACAACGATCAGGCAGTATGTTAGTAGTTCCAACTTGAAAGGCCAAGTCACACCGTGCACTATATTGACAACAAGTTTCGTATCTTTGACACATATCTGACGGCTTTTAACATGAATTATTACATTGCACTAAATATTCATTTATTTCGGAAGTTTCACGGATTGGGGTACCATACATGTCCTGGCAATCGTCGATAATTTGAAGTCATTGGAAAAAAACATGTTCCAACACGTGAACCTACTGCAAAGTAATGGTGAAACATGTACATAATGCGATAACTTTCATCCTGGTGAAAAAAATCGTCTTTTGGCCATTCCGTTTTATTAATCACCTTTCAGACATTTTAAGCTAGCAAGGTTTTTGGTCAGGTTAACCCCGAAGGAGCTTTCGGTAGTAAACAGCCACCTGCGACAGATACACGTTTGCCTAGTTGTACTTAGAATCTGGTTAAGAAAAAAAATATTTTGATAACATGTTCTTGACCTAAATGCTAATGACTTTCATTCTTTTCTGAGATGCCCTAGAAAATTCTGCTGTTAATTTCCAGAGATTGTCAGAAGGTTTGGCTGCAATAATTTTAAAGATATTAGACTTGCCTGCTCTGCTAATTTATTGTTTGTTTGGCATCATTCTGTTTAATATTCACCATTCAGACATTCAAGGCTAACACGTTTTTTTTTTTATCAACTTAAATCCTCGGGGGCTATCGGTAGCAAGCAGTCGCCTACGACAGTTACAAGTTTGTCTAATTTTTACTTAGAATCTGGTTGAGAAAAGTTATATCTTAGTAACTTGTTTTTGACTGAAATTGTGATTACTTTCTTTTTTTCTGACATGCCTAACTACATATTTAATAAATGTCCAAAACAATTATTCAGATTTGACAGTATTTACTCAAATGAGCCAAACTTGACCCATTTTGTTGAAACACTAACTCACTCAAATGTGCCAAACTTGACCCATTTTGTTGAAACATTAAGGCAGGATTGGCAGGGTAATACAGTTATTTTTCGCTTGGAGACTTCAAAGTGAGGATAGGTGTCATCATGAGTTTGATTTTTTTTTAACATTTCTGTGGCAGGATGTCTACCGCTGCAGTACTTGTTCGGATTTCCCTCAGTTTGTACAGGTGGTCCAGCTATAACTGTTTATATTATAATCACTGGGACTGAATTTAATGCACCAGTTTGTTTCTGCTTCAGTTACACACTGGCAGGTGGTTTAACTAAGATAAGCCATCCAGCTAGAAAGGGTACATACTGGTCAGGGGTAAGTCAAATTGTTCTTATCTGAACATGTACTATACAAATTATGTTTGGTTTGACAGGAAGCTCTGCATTTATACGCAAAACCAGTTATTTAGCTAATTCATCATTTGCAACGTTCATAATGTTCATTATTATGTGGGTTGTCTTTGCTGAATATTGAGCTCAGACAAGGAGCCGCTACTCAGAGAGACATGTACGGGTAGAGGTTCCAAAACATGTTCTGAGTATTTACCCGCTAAAGACCCTTCAATTCATTTTGGCTGATACAGCCCATGTCAAAATTCTACAGAAGAACGTGTGCAATAGTGATAACAGTACTTCCATATGTATATAGGTTAGACAGTGACAGGTCAGCTTATGGAGTGTAAAGAGTTCGGACTGCAAAATTGGATAATCACTACCAGGAAGTGATTCTGGACAAAAAGACGCACACACACACACACACACACACACACAAAATAAAGAAAGAAAAAAAAATGTCATCAGATTCAGTTTGAAGGCTTGTTCATCAATACAGCACCTATTACGCATTTGTGACCCTGTTGGCACGTGGTTTTCATGATTGTCGTTGGTTTGGCAAGCTGACTTTTGATAGTCGGACAACTGGTAATTACGAGAAAAAAATCGTAATTTCGTGTTTTGAAAACTCGTTATTACGAGGAAAACTCGTAATTACGAGAAAAGAGTGTAATTTCGAGTTTTAAAAAGTCATCATTACCTATCATTACCTGAAAATACTCGTAATTTCGGTTTTTAAAACTCGTTATTGCCAAAAAAAAAAAAAAAAACCCTGTGAATTTCGAGTTACGAGACAAAACTCGTAATATCGAGAAAAAACCTGTAATAACGAGGTTGTAAAAATAATTTTGGGTGGTTTTAATAGTGTTCCGTATTTTTTTAATACGTTCAACAGATGATTTTTTAAAAGTAAGTAATATATGCAAGTAGGGTTACACCGGCCGTTTGAGCAAATATCACTGTTGGGAGATTTTAAATACTTTCCAGGTACGGAATTGGTGGCTCCGACAAGCAGGAAAGTGCCTGCCTTCCTAGACAAGGTAGCGTACTCAGGTGGCCAGATGATGCTCTGCCTTATTGCCTTTGGGTTAAGGGACTGGAGATTGATTGAACTGACAATTAGTCTTGTGTCTGTCATCTACTTCAGCTATTACTGGTAGGAAATTAAAATGGTTCACATTGCTTTGTGCAAATATTTCTTTTATCCTAACTTACGTCACAAAATGTATTTTACTCTGAGAAAATTTCTGATTTGCTTCAATAATTCTCACCAATAATGTCTGAGACTTGCATTTGAAGTTCATTTGATACATTTCAACATACTTACTCTTCTATACTTTATCAAATCACAAGATGTAATTTTTAAATCCAGACACTAATGGTGCAGTGTAAATATCTTTCATTATATCCGGAGTTTGCTCAGATTTATTTGTTTCATGCAAAGGGCATTTTTTTGCATTCTACACTTTTCCTTGCTAATTTATGAACTTGGTTGTTAATTCGGGAAAATGAAAAGCTCCATTTACAATTATCTTTTTAACTTCTACGCCATCAAGGTTGCTGCCGGAGTCCACCCGATGGCTTCTCACACAGGGACGCCATGAAGACGCGAAGCGTATTTTACGAAAAGTGGCTAAAATCAACAAGACTCCTGTATCAGAACACTACCTGGAAACATTGCGAGTTGTGGACAGACGAGGGAAGATTTACACCGTTATAGATTTACTTAGGGGATGGAAGATGGCTAAGATGTCCTTAATTGTGTGGTTTAACTGGTATATTTGCATTTCAAGTTTTTATTTCAAGTTCCCAGATATGTGTTTACCCGTATTGTATTACAGTTGCTCTAATATGATAGTTTAACATTTTATTGATATCCCTTTTGTTTGTATGGTATGGCGAAGTTACAGAGGAGTGTGCTTAATGATAATTGTTTTGCAAGCTAAGATGACTTGCATGCTGCAGTAATTGACTTAAAGTCATCCGACTGTAAGTGAATACAGACTTTTTTCACTATCCAAATTGGCTAATGAGATTGTGTTGAGACATATTTGAGCTGATGGCCAAAATTTGGGTGCCTAAATCGGCAATCGTTACCCTAGGGATCAAGATACCTGAATTGTAGCATCATTGCATTTTTCAAACTACCAGCTTTATGATGTGTTCGTGTTTTATTATTTGTGGCAACAGAGTGGCCTTCACTTCATGTATGTATTCCTTGTGGTGTTTTTGGGTCCGTAAACTGTGCCTAATCCGGTGAAAATAATTAATTGTATTTAAAACCTTTATTCAATGAAAATATAGTACCTCTACGTCAACTTGTTATTCATGCAAAATGATGATGCTTTATAAAAAAAAAACCGGTGACGTTATCAGTTAATGTATGTCAATATAATACGTGGTCACTTTAGCGATTTATTAATAAGAGCATTCTTCACATCCTCGTTATCTATATATAACTATCAGCGCCTTTCCATCAAATGTGACTTACTTACCATAGTAAATCGTTTTGACAGCATGGTCAGCGCAATGGCATATTATGGACTGAATATAAATACCAGAAACTTGGCCGGTGATCCATATTTAAACTTTCTGATATCAGCCATTGTGGAGCTTCCGCCCCTCATCTTTTGTCTGGTTTGGTTAGACAAGTTTGGCAGACGCAAGTCATATCTCTTTTTTTCATTCATGGGAGGAATTTCGTGCGGAATTACGGCATTTGCAGGCATGTTTAATGCATTTCGTTGCAAAAGATTAAGAACAACTCTTCTGTACATTATGCTTATATAACATGTTTACTGTTGTGTTATTGTAAATGCAAATGTGTGTGTGTCACCAATAGTACACACAAAGGAGTCTTCATATACACTACTGCTAAAGTACAGCTTGCATTTACAAGTGACTAATGCACTAGAAACCTGATGCAGGAAGTACTGTTTTTCTATTAAAGATCTTTTAAGACATTAAACCTGTTATGTGACATTATCTTATCGAAGCCGAAATCAAATTAGTACCCTTCGATTTCATTAGCATGAGGAAAGTGGAAATTTTGGCAGATAAAACACCATCGGTCATGAGGTCTTGATATGATGTAAAAGTAGGTTTTGATAGAAATTGGTCAACAGCATTAGGAGAATAAGATTTTCCTTAAAAAAAATAAATAAAAAAATTAAAAAAACATAAGAAAAAACCAAAAACAAACAATGAGCACCACACCTTTCACTCCCTTAGGTGATCATATTTGGGAGAATCTATCGGACACACACACACACACACACACACACACACACACACACACACACACACACACACACACACAAATATATATACACAAACACATAATGTGCATGTTTTTTTCAGGAAACAAAATAGCTGTCATCGTCTTTGCTATGATTGGCAAACTAGCGATCTGTGGGTCTTATGGCATAATCTACCTACTGGCAGCAGAAGTGTTCCCCACTGTGGCACGGTAAGATCAAGCAAGCTTACATGATTATGGTACATTTGATGCAAAACATTTCACGAACAGGCTCAGAGACCCAGACGCAGTCATTTTTGCTTTCAAACTCCAGTTACCAATTAAGAGTTATTTTCTCCATATGATTTGAAATAATAAGTAATTTTAGGTATGTAGATCAAAGCAGTTATATTGCATGTTTCTAAGCCACAGGACCTAAAAGTTTATTGAGCTTCCAGCAGGTACATGTTATGGGTAACTCTGTTAGTAATTTACGCAGTAAAGCGTCATAAGCTGGGGACCCTGCGTGTCAGAGACTGGTTGTCACATTTTGTTTGCACGGTGCACAGATAAAACCATCATTGCCTTTGCTAAGCGTTTTGTTATTTGCATAAAGGCCTGTTTGTCATTAAACGCGGAAATGTATTCAAACTAGAAAAAAATTATTTTCGTCAGAGCAAATACGTCTGTGTGCCATGATTACTACATAGATAAAATTTTAAATCTTTTAAACTTTGTTCAATGGTAAAACAATATATGTTGACGTCAATCCTTTGAATTCAAATTGCCCTTTCATCTTTGATAGGTTTTACGTGGTGAATATTAAAATCGTCTAAGTGTTACATATAAACACAATTACAAATGTTACAACCTGCATTTTAATTTCATTGGACACACCTATAACGCAACCCAATCATTGAAGTTATTATTGGCACCTCTAACTACAAAAGATTTGAAGATATCTAACATTAAAAATTTGGAATTATACCTAATTAGCATCAATTAAAATGTACATTTTTAAATTTGATTTCACTGGAAACACCTAGGGCAAAGCCATAAAACTGAGGTTGGATTGACACCTCTATCTGGAATCATTTTGAAAAATAATCGATGTAAGCAAGTCAGTGAGCACGCCGAGAGGGTAATTTATTACTGTCAGTCATACTTCAACCTCATTGAATGTGAATATTTTAAAATTTGAACTTGAATATCTTCAAACCCATATAACAGAGAGATAAACAATTCCAACTACGGCTGATGTATATGCAGTATGGTGCATCTGCTGAAGGATAGAAACCCTAACATTTTAAATGAGGCTAATTAGAGGCATTTCACATTTTAAAACTTGAATTTCATTACAAGTAAAGGCGCAGATATACACACACTTCCAAGGTTTACTTGTGCAGTGAAACCTCTGTGACAGCACCCTTGGGACGAATAAAATGCCCATGCACGGAAGTGCTTCCTCTAGTTAGGTTCAGCCGTTTTGCGTGCGGGTGAGTATGTACATGTCCAATGATACAATATTTTTATATCCATAATATTATCCAAAAGGAAATGACTATGAGTATAATATAACTGTCTTTGCTCCCCTATCACATGGAAAAAGGAGCAAAAACACAATGGCCAGAACTGATCAGGAACCAGAGTACATATGAAGGATAGGTCTCATCGCACAGGTTATAAGATGAAAGTTAACATCCAAAGTCTGCCGGTACTGGCTTCCGAAATCAATGGGGTCAGTCTGATTTACAAATGTAGAGAGTGTTTTTCCACACTTTCTGCTGATGGGCATCCAGCTGTATATGGGTTTTTATCACCATAGTGAGCTGGCTTACCGACATGGAAATTCAACTTACAACATGGTCCAGCATCAAATGGTCTAGAAACAATGACAAAATTGCAGGCGCCACATGGAGGTAAAACACCATATTAAATCAATAAACACAAACGGGCAATTTCCATCTGCATTTTACACAAATGGTAACAGTCAAAATTATTGAAAACTCTATGTAGGCTTTATCAAGACTATTCAAAACAGGATTTTGCATGGACACAAGTCTCAACTATATTAATGTGTCCTGTTACCTGAAAAGAACATAAAGGTATCAGAAGACTTTAATATCAAAACCGATTGTGAAACCATAGAACGAGTAACGAGTACCCTTTTTTTTATAATTCACAATAAAATCAGCTGGAACGACCACATGGCTTTCATATCATCTAAACTGTCCAAACTGGTTGGTATATTTGTCAAAGTTTGACAAAATCTACCCAGGTATATTTTTATGCCCCCCTTCGAAGAAGGGGGGCATAAAAATATGAAGGTGGGGCATATTGCTTTGCACATGTCGGTCGGTCGGTCAGTCGGTTGGTCTGTCTGTCGGTCGGTGGGTGGGTCGGTCGGTCGGTCTTGGTTTCCGCAAAATAATTCAAGACGTTTTTGAGCTAGGACTTTGATACTATACAGGTGTATCATTCTAGTCAAAAGCTAGGCAAAGTTTAAAGATGGGTGGCCTTGACCTAATTTACAAGGTCACAGTGGTGCCTGAGCTAACTTTGGTTTCCGCACAATAACTGAAGAGGTTTTTAGGCTAGGAATTTTAAATTGCACAGGATTATAGTCCATATTTGGGGCTAGGAGTTAGAAGTGACCTTGACCCAGTTTTGAGGGTCACACACAGACAGTACACTTCCTGTGGTTTCTGCACAATAACTAAAGAAGTTTTTGAGCAAGGACTTGGATACTGCACCGCTATATAGTCCTTATTAAGGGCTAAAAGAAATGTAAAGTTTGGTGACCTTGATCTAAATTCCAAGGTCACAGATTCACCTGATTTAACTTTGGTTTCTGCATGATAACTGAAGAGGTTTTGAAGCTAGGACTTTTCTATTGTACAAGATTATAGTCCATATTCGGGGCTTATCGAAGGTGGGTGACCTTGGCCAAATTCCAAACGCCACAGAGCCACTGTACATGGTTTCATGCATGATAACTTGTACTTCTAGAGCTATGACTTTTATATTGCACAGATTTCTGGTTCCCTATAAAGACTACGTTGAGAATGAAGATGGGTGACCTTGATACAGTTTTCTGACATTGATGTATGATCAACCTTCACTAATTTTGTAAGGTCACGAGTGCCCCATCTACCACTATCAATAGGGTAGCAAGAGCAAGGGTAATGAGGGCGGGGGCATCTATGTTTTACAAACATATCTTGTTAAAATTTATATTACACATTTCTTTATCCGTGTCTGATTTACAGCAAGGTTATATGTGCCTCAAGTTATGCGACGAACTATAAGAAGTTAAGGATTTTGCAAAAGAAAATCATAAGAATGATTACTTCTCTACCCGAAACACATCAGCACCATTGTGGATAGATTAGAACAATTGCAATTTGTAAATATACATGAATACTTGATAGGTATTTTTATGCACAAATACAATATGGATACGTTCCCTGTGGTTTTTTCGTGGTTGCTTCACATTAACTTCTTCTGCCCATGGCTATAAATGAAGACAGCCAAACTCATATTATCTACACATGTATCTAACCAAATGCGCAGTTTTCTCTACGTTGCAAGGATGTAAGCTATGGAATATGTTGCCACTGGAAATACGCCTTTGAAGCAGTCTTGACAAATTTTAAATATATCCCAATATATATACTTCTGATTCGTAACACTACTGTTTCATCTAAGTTTGCTTTTCAGCCGGATACAATTTGAAGTTGTTTCAGTAAATCTCACAAATTATTCAGATTAGGTTCATAGCGAGAAGATTAATGGACGTGTCATTTGCATATTGAGAAATCATGTATTCTCTCCCATCTACTGTAATTCTTGTAATCACTTTGCTTTCTCAAACAGCAATAACTAAGATTTCAACACACAAAAGAAGGAGATGCGGGGGAGAGGGCATCCTTGAAGGTCGCCTCTGAACAGAAAAAACGCTTCAGAGGTCCAATCATTATTATTGGTGCAACTTTTTAATGTCTGTATACAACTGGTTTAACCACTGTTGTATTGTTGGCCAAAATTAAAATACTGTAAACAATTTTAAATAAATTTCCACTCCAAACAGTTAAATGCCTTTTCAAAATTTACACATATAACAGGGGCTGATAAACCTTTTTCATGTACAAATTTCATAAGGTAAATAATCTTGTTTATATTCCCCCAAAGTAACTTTTTTCGCAAAGCCAGTTGGAATATCATAAATCGATTTTGGAAGTGCGTGTTCTAAGCGTAGGGCTATGCATTTTGCTGCTAATTTGTGATCTTGATTTGAAAGAGAGATAGGTCTCCAGATTTTTAACTGTCGTAGTTTGTGTGTGTGTGTGTGTGTGTGTGTGTGTGTATGTGTGTGTGTGTGTGTGTGTGTGTGTAAAAGTGAAATAATTCCATGCCTCTGGGCTATAGGTAACCGACTACTGTTTTTTGCAGGATTTTAGTGCATTTACCAAAATTTTACATTTATCCCAGAAAATTTCATAAAATTCAGCTGGAGATCCTTGTGAACCTCGATACTTATTGTTGGATGTATTTTTAATGCACTGAAAAACTCATGCTCCTTTAGTACTCCTTTACAGTGTAACGTATGCTGTCCATCAGGTCAAGCGACCTGTACATTATTCAGTAAAGTTTCAGTTTCTGGTATTTCTGTAACAGTATCGTCTATTTTACCTGTGTATAAATGTTCATCAAATTTCTTTTCTGTGTTAGGTATTTCTTTTGGATCATTTAAGTTTTTTTTCTTTTCTTCCTTCCTTCTTTGCTATCTTCACAATTGGCATGCAAATGGCTCCTATGATAAAATTTTTGCAAATCGTTTAAAATAGTCAACTACATGTTGCTAAAACTTATACAAATTAGAGCCATTTGAAAATTTCCATCTCTTCTGGCTTCCAGAGCATTCACATGGAGACCTGAGTGTTGGTTCTATTGGTACATTTGCTGGGTCTGTGCATCCTTTGGATACATTACAATAGCTGTGTGATTGAAATTTATGGTAATGATGCACACCTCAACACGTTTAAGTTAAATATGTTCAAAAGTATTATAAACAGGTGCCATTCGAAATTCAATTCAAGGGCTTTTGCGCTGTAGGCACACCCAATGCACCATAAACAAAAATTTATATAATTTAACTTTATTCAAATTTGGGACAGAATTTTCAAGGTGAATTTCTTCAAAACTGTTCTAGATCGAGGTACCATTCCAGGTTTGTGCCATAATTGCAACAAATAAAGCGCAGTTATAAATTTTAAATTCATGCTAGTTAAGGTCATATTAAAAGTTGAAAAATTCTTAAACCTATTAAACATATGGGTGCCATTCCAAGTTCAATATCTGGGTCTGTTACAGGCAACCTCTATGGCATGCATACAACAGTTGAGAATTTTCAATTGATGCTAACTCAATTAGACTTCCCCACAATCCACATTCCTGCTACTACCGCAACATGGACAAGCTTATAAGGATTAACGACTTCCAGGCTGTTATACAACCATTTTGCATGCATAATAAATTGTCCCAGGCTACCAGAACCTGCCTCAGAGGCAACCTACTGCACAATATGATAAACCGTATGATTTGTGAGCCTCTAGTGAGATCACCCCCAAAGGCAGCCCAAAATTGGCCTTGTGAGATCGGTGGCCTCAATAGGAATGTCATACTTTGTGCTGGGAATAGTGATCTTTTAAGAAAGATTACCTTTGGTGAGAGGGGACTTACAAGGTGGGGGGAGGGGGGCTGTATATGTATATATATATATATATATATATATATATATATATTTAAGTGTAGTTCTACTGATTGTTCCTCACTTCCTGGAGCTATCCCAGACTGTCCTAATCACAGCAGACCATTCACTGGCCCTCAAGATAGAGATCAGCAACTGTTATGCTCTATCACAAGTAGTAACATCAAAGTATGATAGTGTTCCAATTCACAATGACTGTAATAACCACATAAATGTTTTAGAAGTATGTAAACCATCTTCCTCTTGAAATTCCCAATTAAGTTCCTGATTTCATTTTCTCATTAATGGTAACTGACCTTCTGCAATCTTTTGCAAAAACAATGATAAAAGAAATGTGACACTTTACAAATGTCTACAGTTTTGTTAATTTTCTGTTTATTTTCAGAGTAAAGTTTTCTTAGATTTACCTGATTACTTAAGATTTCTTTCCACCATTTTGGGATGGCATATATCAGGCCAGTTAGCGTTGAAACATTTGTTGATATACGATTTTTCTTTGTGGTTAAATCTTGCACATGACTGATATATTTAATCCCTTTTTAACAAAAAAAAAAAAAAAAAAAAAAAAAAAAAGGAAAAAAACTTTTTTTCCCCTACTTTAATGAATCAATAAAAGCATAGTGATTCGTTCACATCTTCTGTTTTTTTTTTAATCTGGATTTCAGTAGTTATAGTCATCCCAACTATTAATTACTTTCAACAAAATTTGCTTTTTAAATAACTAAATATTTTTAAAATTCCGTTTTATGAAAGTTAAATTCCCACAAACACACAAATTGCCTGTAAATGGTAGTTGTCGTAAAACGAGGTGCTTCCAGGCTGCATCTGATTGTGATGAAAGCCTCTTAATCCAGGCGCATTCAATTGCATAAAATTGGGAGGAAATGTGGAATTCGTAATCCACCTCGATCAACAGGTGCTACAAGGTAATTCCTTTTAATTTATTGGCTATTTATTCCAAAGATATTTGAAAATAAGAATTTCAATTATCTTCTTTAGAGATTCTAGCTTCTGTCTGAGTTCTTATTCTCAGACAAAATTGATGACAAACGAACTTTGGAAGTGAAGTCAGAATGGCACAGCTACTCATAATAGTCTTGAAGCCACATATTGGACATATAAATTTATTATTTCCCCCTAATGGGTGTAAATCTAAATTCTACAACTTTTGTTTGTGGTTCACTGGGTGCGACTGTAGCATAAACCTATGAGTTGAAGTTGGAATGAGACCTCTACCTTTAATAATATTGAACATATTCAACATGTAACCTTTTCAAGTGCCCCTTCTGAGCATCATTGAAATACTAAACTTGTTTTGTGGTTCATTGGATGCGCCTACAGCATAAACCTATGGATTTTAGTGGAACGACACCTCTACCCATAAGTTTCAAAGATATTCAAGGTTTACATTTTCAAATGTCCCCAATTTGCACAGCTTTCAAAACTTTCAGCTCTTAAAAAAGCTAGACAGTAGGTATGTAAGTAAAATCATGCCAAGTTTGGAGTTTCTGCGTATGATAGTTTTCAAAAAAAAAAAAAAAAAAAAGCCGGACAAATTGGCAGGTAAAGACGGAAGTAAAGAAAGAAATATAGAATTCAGAGGAAAAAAAGATTGTCTGTGTTGGCACACTGATATAACTGTACACACTTCATCTCACTGGCGTAAGGATCGATTAACACTTTACCTTTACACCATGAAGACCCACATTTGCTGTATGTTATGTTGTTATGAATGGACCTTTTGCATTTGGTTATCCAACGGTTTGTGAAGTATATCTTTTCCGTCAAACACTAGTTCCGAATTGTAGACCCCAATATAATATTCAAAATTGTTTTTATAAACGCATAGTATTAGATGCATGGTAAGTAATGTAAGTATTTTGCATTCAATATGAATTGTTGAAGCCACATATTATATATGCAGAATTTCTTAACTTCATTCTTTACCACCAAATTTGTCCGACATTTTGCGCCTAATAGTACTTAAAATCGTGTTAAGAAAAATTGTTATGATAACATGTTTTGGCATAAATGCTTATGACTTTCATTCTTTTCTGACATGCCTAAATGCATATTTACTCAACATTAAAAAAATACTCCAAATTGACAGTATTTTCTCAGATGTCACAAATCTGACACATTACGTTCAGACATTGACTCACGGTTGGCAGTGAAATAGAGCTTAATTGTTTGTAGATGCTCAAAGTGAAGAGTAAGTGTCATCATGGAGTTTGTTTTACATTTCTGGTGCAGGATGTCCATTGTTGCAGTCCTTGTTGAGATTTCCCTTAGTTTGTACGGGTGGTCTAGCTGCCACTGTTATACACGGGCGGGTGGTATATCTAGGATAAGCTATCCAGCTCTAAAGGGTATATATTGGTTTAGGGGTAAGTCAAATTGTTCTTATCTGAGCCTGTACTATACAAATTTAGTAAGTATGGTTTGTTTGACAGGTATTCTTCTTTCTTAATGAAGCTCTGCATTTATAAGCAAACTTTCACGTATTTAGCTAATTCATCATTTGCCACGTTGATAATTATTCATTATTATTTGGCTTGTCTTTGCTAAATATTTAGCTTAGGCAGGGAGCCGGTACTCGGAGAGACATGTACGTGTATTAGGCTCCGAAACATGTTCTGAATAGTTACCCGCTGGAGACCCTTTAATTCATTTGGGCTAATACAGCCTATGTCAAAATTGTACAGAGAAACGTGTGCAATATGGACTATAGTACTTCCATATGTATATAGGCTAGACAGGGACAGGTTAGCTTATGGAGAGTAAAGAGTTCTGACTGCGGAATAGGGTAATAACTACTAGGAAGTGGTTCTGAACAAAAGGACACAAATACAAATATGAAAACGCACTGGCAAAATTGTTTACCATGCCATTATTGTATATCACCATCTTTAAGATTTGGTTGCCATATGCAAGCGTTTCTTTATAGTCGCTAGAAAAAAAGGCTTTGTAAGCTCTGTATAATTTCTTAAGTTTAAAGCACACGTTCAAGCTAAAGAGTTCAAGGCTTCAAGACGTTTCTGAGATGACATCAGTAGGACTTTTAAATTGATTTTTGTTTGTAGCTAAGAAAGAAAGAGAGAAAGCGAGAGAGAGAGAGAAAGAGAGAGAGAGATAGAGAGAGACAGAGACAGAGACACACACAGAGAGAGAGAGAGAGAGAGATAGAGAGAGAGAGATCATACAGTGGATAATAAGCCTATTACTGGCTACCTAAAGTACCTAAAGTACCTGTTCGGTGGGAACATGTCAATGCTTTGGGTTTCGTGTATAGCTCCGGTTTCTTTTTTTTTTTTTTAAAGGAATGTCGGGGTAGGTTTTTCATCAGTATGTGCAAAAACCGGTGGAATGCTGGCACCACAGATTTTACTGCTAGGAGATCACATTCCATTTGTACCACTGGTTCTGTTTGGCCTTCTCTGCATCATTGGACCTTTACTTGCTTTTTTCCTCCCTGAACCAACAGGGAAACCTTTGCCACAGACATTTGAGGACATATTCGGGAAACCAAGGTTAGTAGAATAAATATATTGCTTGCATCAGCATCTACCAAAAATGCTATAAATAGCAATACACAAATATGTGCCGGTGAATACAGGCAGCACAAAACGGTACATGTATATAAATACTGTAGTAGTAGTTGTTGTTGTTGTTGTTTTTGTTGTGGTTCTTGTTTTTTTTTTTTTTCATACATAAGACTCTTCGATTGCAGGTTCTTTGTGTTTGGTTGGCATTCTTTCGTAGCTCTTATTATTGTGTATATGTGCGGGACTTTGGTACATAATTTACAATTTACGTTTTGGCAGATTAAATTAGAATATATTCTGTCCATTTTGGTTTTCTCCGCTGTTCAAAATGTGTGGCGTGAGATAAGCAATCATGGTGGGGACACGAAATATGTCCAATAGTAAGGGAGGGGGAGGAGGAGGAGGAGGAGGAGGAGGAGGAGGAGGAGGAGGAGGAGGAGGAGGAGGAGGAGGAGAAAAAAAAAACTTTTTTTCAAGTGTGCAAACATCAAAATCCTCACAGGTCACAAAATTACTAATACGCTTCACCAGGCAGTCAGAGCATATGTCGGCTCCTCACTCCGCGGGGACGGGGGTCAAATCATTACATGTGCTGTGTATAATGACATTATATGAAAAGTTATCAAATGTGTCTTACAATGCAAGATATGTTGTAGTGTCTTGTACTTTATTGATATGATATGGTACTGCAGCTGCATTTTTATATACAGAGAGACATTTGATGTCTAAATAATGGAAAAAAAACATTACAATGACCTGTGATAATAATGATGATTATATCATAATAATAAGAAACTCTTTTTCAACAGAGGCAGCGGTATATATGTTTCTAGGTTGTAAAAGCTTTTTTTTCAACAAAAACTGCTGCGACGGTGTCTTATAGTACCTCTTGTACCAATATCTACAGATTGTTTACCTTTCAAAAGTTTTTTCCCACGGGTATTTGTTAAAAATCATTGTTTATTTTTTCGGTGAATCAGGAAATAACATGAAAGTGGCCTGTTTTTGCAGTGAATCTAGAAATGACATTAAAGTGGAAGTGGCGCTTCCGTTGTCCCCCACAATTACAGCAGAAGAATCCCACAACGCAAATGGAATTCCGGTGGTTCACATTTCTGAAAATGCTTCCTCAGAGACGACTGATACGTCAACGGACAATACAAAACAGGCTTTGCTGTAACAGAGATACAGTGTCTTTGTCACTAATGTACCCGTTGTCCCCCCACAATTACAGCAGAAGAATCCCACAACGCAAATGGAATTCCGGTGGTTCACATTTCTGAAAATGCTTCCTCAGAGACGACTGATACGTCAACGGACAATACAAAACAGGCTTTGCTGTAACAGAGATACAGTGTCTTTGTCACTAATGTACCTAATGAACAAAGTATTTATACATAAAAAAATGCTCTTGGTGCGTAGAGATATTGCCATTACCGCAAAAGTAAAGTATATCTATAGAGGTCTGAGGGAATTAATTTAATTGTTCCAGTTAGTGACAAGCTGTTAAAATTGAACTTGTACGCAATATGATTTAGTAATGTTATCATGATAGTGAACAACTAATGCAAGACATGAACTACGCAAGTGTGATTGCGCAAAGCCATGGAGTATACTCAAGTTACCGACAGCAAATGGAGGTCACAAATGGGACGTCGAACGTATTTTTTACCTCATCAGTAGGAACTGTCGCACTAGTTAACGTTATACTGTAGCTGCGTATATCCCTTTGTTAAAAATCCAAGTTACGCAATTGATATAAACGTAGCGGTCAACAGCAACACGCATTAAAGATGAATGCAAAACAAACCCCGTTTTGATGTTTTTCACAAAATTATGAAACGGACAGCAGGTCGCTTTACAATCATTCATGAGGCCAGCATGGATCTATCATGATATTGTATAAGTCAGTGACGTTACAGATCATTTCTATCCAAGCACAGGGTTAGGAGGTATTTTGGCTTTCGTTATTTCTTCAATGTAAGCTTATCATATTTAAGTATTTCGATTCCTGAAAATGAATCAAATGTCTCATTGTACGTTGTATAAACTGACCATAATAATGAGGTACGAAGTTGGACGCTAATTCGGTCTTCTGTGTGTTGAATAGTAATGGTAAAGCATGGTAACCTTTAAAGACTGCAGCGTTAATGTACACTGACATGTTCAACTGAGACCCAAACAGTTCTTTGAGTTATCATGTCACAGAGTTTCGCATTTTAGAATTAACGTTTATTTCCGGCACCTTCAATACACAGTGCTGAACTCAAAAATGATGACTTTGTGTCCGTAAGTGTAATGAATGTCACTATGCACAGGCTATGCAAAGGTCTAAAAGTTGAAACAGCACAGGAATCGATCATAGATTTTGTCCTGGAGTTTCTGCCCCATGATCCAAGATTAAGACGGGACTGCTTTTTGTTGTGCATGGTCTATTACAACAATAAATGCCAGGCAAATCATAACATTATGATCTCTGATTAAAAATTTAGAGATCTTTTATTGATATCATAAGCTGAACAAGTATACTTATAGTGTAACAAATACAAACTAAAGAAGATAAAATGCCTGACGCATTTAAAAATGGCCATTAGGGATGTGTTTCTGTGTTTTGCTCGTCTATAAAATTAACACATGCTGTTTTGCGACTGCATTTACATGACAGCGTTCAAGAACAGAAAAGGCTAACGTTAGTAGGATGCCAAGCCATTTTCATTTAGAATTTAGCGGAACATAATGTCTTCTTCATTGTGATATGCTTAAAAGAAGCATGGCTTACCGATAACTGTAATATAGAACAGTTTAAGATAGGAAACTACAGCATGGTATCTCAGTGTTTTATAAATGATTGCTCAAAAAAGTGGTCTAATAACATACGTTAAGTGTGATGTTGACATTCAAGAGCAACAAAACCTAAAGAAATTTGTAGCTTAGGAAGAATTGTTTACCGAGGTAGAAGATGACAACCATAAAATGATACAAATAGGTAACATATATGGCCACCCAAAAGTAATAAACATGCATCAATCAATTCATTTTAGGTTAAAAATCTGTCCCGCTATTAATGAAATGGGTTACGGCGCGAAAAAAAACAAACAAACAAACAAATATTAGCTAGGGATTAGAATAATGGTCTATTAATATAAATCATAACATCGAATATCACGAACTTTACAATTATTTCACTTGGCACAGGTTGCTTCCAAAATTTATTTTGCCCACCAGCTTCTTTAAAAGAAACGAAACTCTAATTGATTATATATATATATATATATATATATATATATATATATATATATATATATATATATATATATATATATATATATATATATATGTATGGCAAAAACATTAATACGTCTATTTCTTTACAATCTGGGGTATTAGTACACAAAATATCTGATCATATAGCAACAATATCCGCAGTTAACTTTGATACTTATTCTGATCATCTTAAACAGAAACACTTGAAATTTGGAGCTTTTTAAGCGAAAAAAGAAATGAGTACATGAACGATTTTAACAATACGATTGGAACTGAATATTTGACCATAGCTCAAATGCTAAACCACTAGTTACTTATGATCACTAATTTATAAGTAAATTAGATTCTGCTTCAGATAAATGCTTTCCCTTTAAAAGAATTAAACTTAATAAATATCTAACAGAGAAATCTCAATGGAAAACACGGAACATCCCCCCCCCCAAAAAAAAATTAAATACAGAATCTCAGAAGTTCATAGTTTATTACGTAAAGCAAGAATTGATCATTACCATGCAGCAGTCGACAAATATACAAAAGATATAAAAGCACTTGGAATACTGTAAAAACATATTCAATATATCCTGGTGCATTCGGTTTTTACATAGATGGCAAACAGATCTCAAGTACTCAAGATACAGCAACATCTTTTAATGACTTCTGCATCAACATTGATCCTAAACTAGCAAACAATAAATATTGAAGGCCAAAACTCTTTTCGCACATATTTAGAGACAGCCTATGTTGAATCTACATTTCAATTTAACCAAGTGAATGGGAGTCTCGTTAAGAAAATGATATATAATTCAAAGCCAAAGAAAAGTGCAACTGTTGAAACCATTTCACTGATTTATTTAAAATTGGGTTCTAACAGATTAATGACCCCCTGAACATGCATTATAAATCAATCTATCAACCGTGGAATATTTTCCGATGAGCTCCAAAGGGCAAAGGCAATTCCATTTTTTTTAAAAGATGCCAAACACGACCTCAATAACTACACACCAATATCACCTTTGCATACGATTTCAAAGGTATTTGAAATAGCGGTTCATATGTAAATCTACCAGCATTTCGTTAGAAGTTAACTCTTTGCAGTCAATCATACAAAATATGTTGAACAAATGTAATGTGCAAGTTAGAATATATGCTGTCTACAACTGAACGCGAAAACGTTTAGACACGTTCAATAAGTGCTACAGATGCCGTGCTTATTAAGTTTTCTAATCTCTGAAAGCCAGACAGCGCATGTAAAAAGGGCCCAACATTCACCAGCATGGATTTCCCATTGGTTATATTGAAAACAACTGCTAAATTTTTCAGTAAATTTCTACTGTTCATGGGGAATAAGAGAGACCCTGTCACCCATGTATGTCAGAGGTACGTTTGAACCACATACAAAACAAATATTCATGGTTATTCTTATTTCATATGGAAAATATTTTTATTTTTTTTATTTTATTTTATTTTTTATTTATTTATTTATTTATTTATTTATTTATTTATTTATTTTTTGAAAAAGAAATATATATAAATATTCACTAAAATCAGTTAAATTTATTTTGGACTAGCTGGGAAGCATGGCTATCTATTCAAAAAGGTGGCTCAAAGTTATAAATGAGGTTTTACTAGACATAAGGCTACGGTTGTCAGCATGCCAGCTGATGCCATCCGGTGAGACCCCAAGATGCACAGTCAATGGAACAGTCTGTGGTTTAGTTGTATGTTTTAGCAGTGGAATTTCTAAATATTTAGTGTGCTTTTGGTTAGTGTTTAGCTCTGAGAAGTACAAAAATGAAGTACATAAAATGCTAACAGTCACAATCTGACCTTAGAGATTACCAGTGTCATGGCGGCTTAGGGCTCATTATGGTACTGATGATACAGTGCGAAGACAAGGGATATTATGCTGTGGGTAATTTCCTCGATATTTTCAAAAATACCGTCAATCATACAATTTTTTTCTCTCAATAATAACACTATGGCATATGAGGCATAGCTCTTAGTGGCTTAAAAGTAACATGAGACATAGACATCAATACGTATCTTTTCATACTGTAAAATCTTAACATTTAAAGTTAACTTGTGCTGTACCTCAAGAATTGATTCTCACACCACTTTTATTCATCATTTGTACTTTTGACCTGGCTACTATTTCTCAAAATATGTTTTCATTACTATTTGCACATGACAAAAGCTTACTTTTTACAAGAAACTAGAAAGATATATTGATCTGTCAATGCATGACGTAATTGAACGGTTTTCAGCCAATAAACTATCTGTTAACTTAGAGAAAACTTACCATATTATATTTATGACCATAAACTATTCACCCCAAAATCCAGCATTACCAAAGTAAACGATAGTATGTTGGACAAGAAAACAACTGTAAATTTCTTGGAGTATGGATTGATTATAGGCCTAATTAGAAATACTATATGACACAAATCTGAAATAAACTCAGTAAATTGGCATTGCCACAAAAATTGATGGAAACTACGCAAAAGGATTTTGACTAAGTTTTATTATTCATCAGCATTCCCATATTTCTTTGATTGTAATGTCACATGGGCTGCAAATGGTGAAATTTGTCTAGATAAAATTATGAAAATCAAAAAGAAACTAGCCCGCATAATTTATAGTTCTGATTTCAATGCTCTCACAGATACTATCTTTAGAGAGTTGAACTTATTGAAATTCAGATGAATTAATACGTACATGACAGGTATTTTAATGTTCAAAATTATCAATAACCTTTATTATTCAGCACATATTGGCACATATTTTCAAGACACACAGATATTCTACCAGACGATCAGATAACTTGAACATCCTACGTTACCAGATTAATCCATTCTAAATTTTCTAGTCAACACCAAGGTCCTATTGTATGGAATAAAATACCCCCCCCCCCCCCCATGCAAATGGAAAAGTTTTTATTTCTATTTAAACAACAGCTGAAACAGTATTAAAAGGTACACAAGTAGTTTCTATTTTTCTTTAAGAGGAATAAGCTTACAGAAGTGTCCTTTTTCAAGTGTAACTTGTATTTTCTTTTTGCCACCTGGACTGCATTTTGTATGTTGTGTGTATTCTTTCATGGAGATTAAATAAGCTCCCTGGAGTTTTTCCTTTGTGTATATAAGCCATAATATTGTACGGAATTTTATGACAAAACTAAATTTCAAACTTTCATATGCTTGGGGAACCGAGAAAGCTCAGAGAATCCGTGTTATGCAGATTTCTGTATATTCTGCTTCAAATTAAATTGGTGAAAGCAGAAAAGTGGGAAAAAAAAGTAGATTTTGCTACTTTTTAAAGAAAGCTACCAATTTTAAAGCATATTGTACAGCTTGCTGATTACAGGTTCAAGTGTTATGCTTTCAGAAGCTGCCCACTGAGTGAAGCTGAAAGCTTATATTTTTTAAGCAGAATGAACAGATCGTTCAATATGTACGACGAGTCTAATTCCACTTTTTGAAAACTTAGGAATGTTATCTATAATGAGCTAGTGGACAGTGAAAAAAATATCAAGTGCGTCATGTCCAGGCAGGGTCACACACACACACACACACACACACGCACGCACGCACGCACGCACGCACACACACATATGTGTATATATATATATATATATATATATATATATATATATATATATATATATATATATATATATATATATATATATATATATACAAGTACACTAATAAAATCTTCATAGAAAATAATTTGCCTGATTGGTACTTAAAATACCCAAAACTTCCTATTCACTCATTCTATACATAGGTTCCTGTGAAATGAAGTTTTGGTCATTTTTGCCAATATTCTCTCATGGGGCTATTTACAATGGGTGTCACTTTACGGATCTGTACAACATGTGAAATTTTCACAACTTCACATGCCAAACATTGTTGAAACGTTTGTGTGATGTCGTGTTCCATATATGCCAAAAGCTAGGCCACAGATGCCAGTCAGGATCACTGCTCTAGGTATAGGCCCGAGTCAAAAAACGTTATTACACTTTTTTATCACTACAACTCCTGTATAATTTATGTCGTCCCATGAACTTCAAGAGAGGCCCATAAGCATACAAATATTAGCCCATAAAAGTTGCTGAAATGCCATAAACCAGCACGTTGTCAAAAACACGACTTGCAGACCAATAACAATAGAGCATAACACAAATCGTCCATGGGTGTCTCAAGAAGACATTGAATATCTTATTACCTCATTGGCAATCATCAAATATATAAGGATGAACATCCATAACTGAAATATATTCCGAACTATTATATAAGCAGCTTGACAGGCAACAAAGGGAACACAGTTATTAATCTGGAAGCTTATAAAATTGTTATGTTCGATTGGCAAAAAACCTTTGGATATTAAGCCTTGGATACTCTGTACATTGTACAAAGGTTAAAGACAACATGAAAAGATCAACGGGACACTTGTACATGTTCTATTCTTGGTTGAATTAAATGTAACATGCATTAGGTCAAGTAATCACATACAACTCTTATAAATGTGTTGCCTTGATATGTCAGTGGTAATGGCCCCAGGATATCTACTGCCACCCGCTCCATTGCCGCTCCCACAAAGTACCGTGTCCAAGCACTCTGGGTTCTAAAAGGTGGTATCCAGGCTGCATGGAGATCATATTGCTTGCAGTACCTCTGAATATCATCTTTCAAGCCAGGCCAATAGTAATGTTGCCAAACCTTATCTTATGTTCCTCATTCTCCCAAGTGCCCAGCTGTTCCCATGTCATGACAGTGCCATAAAAGTTCTTTTAACTTGATCTTTGGCACTGTTAGCTGCAGGTGCTTGATTCCATTATCATGTTTGTTTATACAAACAAGTAAAAGGCCACCTTCAATAGGAAGACTTGCTCAGTGGCTCTGATAAATGTGAGATATCTTGCCACTTGGGTTGGGCTTGATTCCCTTTTTTTTCCAATGAAAAGTAGCTTTTTCTCCTCATCATCCAATTGACCTGCACAGTTCCTTTTTGCCTTCCAGCTGGGTAGCCACCCCTGATGGAAACCACCCAGGATCTTTCAACTTTTAGATCCAGTTTACAGCAAAATTGTAAATGCAAACCAACACCGGTATTCCATACATTGTGTATAAAGTGATTTACCGCTGTCACCAATGACAAATCCGTAATGCAATAGTGCCACTGTTCTGTAGGAGGGATTTATTCGTGTATGGTGTTTCAAGGTCATACTGACCACAAACTTGAAGCCACCCGGTGATTTGGCCTTCTGGATCTCCCAATTAATTGACCCAGCTTAGCGCAGAAATCGTAAGTACAGAGCAAGACTGCTTTCTCTACTGCCAGAGATTCTTTTCTGGTTATGCAATAGTGCCATTCTTGTGTAATGTGAACTTCACTTCTGCTTTTTGCTTGCCACACCAATATGTTTAAGAGACTGACTCACCGCATTCCACTTCCTCATTTCTCCAATACTGTTAGCATGGACTCATCATATCCATGTTTCACTTCCTGCTCTGTGGATTATTTAGAGATCATATTGACCAAGAACTTGAAGCCACCTGCCCATTTAACCCGCCGGAGACTTTACCTCAGAGATCCAGTTACAGAAATGTACGTCTAGACCAAGATGGGTCTTCCATATATTGTGTATTAAGAGTGTTACTACTTTCACCACTGTCAGAAGCGTCTCTTGGAGTATGCAAAAGTGCCACTCCTGTTTATTGTGGCTTTTCAGGTGGATCGTTTTTCAAAGTCACATTGAAATGCCATAGACACTGCACCGAAAAGGAAGCAAACAAGAAACATACCAACAACTAATTATAATATTTATATCACTGAATGAATATGAAATGCAGGGCTAAGTAAAACATGTCTCTGTTGACTTCAGATAGGTACCAACTAAAGTTACCTTAGGTTTAAATCGAATTGGTGCTAGCAACTGTCAATTTAAGAAATATATTGTCTCATGCATGCATTGTACAGAATGTCAGCTACAATCGTTAAGTTTACATATTCACTACAGCATTTTTATTACACTTCAAATCCACCTGATATATATATGATAAGGTTTCATTTTTATGCAGGAATGTCAAATACAATTGCTTTAATATCATTGGTGAATATTCTTGTTTCACCCGTTTTTGTCCATGCACTAAAGGTGGCATAGGGGGACATGGCTTTGGTGAGGATATGGGCCCTGTCTGTCCGTCCATCTGGGCATCCGTCCATCCATCCGTCTGTCTGGGGGCATATCTCTAGAACCTTAAAGGATAGAATGATTAAATTCATAGCAGAGATGCATCATATCACAGGCATTTGCTCCATGTATTTTCGATCCGACCTATATTCAAGGTCACAGGGCCCAAGAAATATCCATTTCCGTGTGTCTGCCAGCATATCTCTAGAACCCGAAGAGATAGACTAATGAAATTTATACAAGCGATGCATCATACAAGCGATGCATCATACCAAAGGCATGTGCTTCAGATATCGCTTTTGACCTTGACCAATTTACAAGCTCACAGGGCTCAAGAACATAAAAAAATTGTGCGTCCAGACATGCTGTATACATGGTATAGCTTTCTTCTGAATTGTTATATTTTGAATCTTTGCTTGTAGTGGCACCCAAACTATGGTCATGGTAAGAGATGGTGGAATGGAGTGACTGAGGATAGGGGGCCATGTGTCCGTATGTCTGGGAGCATATCTCAAGAACCCTAAGAGATAGAATAATGAAATTTATACCAGAGAGGCATCATACCACGGGCATGCACGCTGTGTATTGTTTTTTTACCTTGATCTATGTTCCAGGTCAGAGGGCCCAAGAATTCATCCATTTCATGTGTCTGACAGCATATCTCTAGAACCCTTAGGGATAGAATAATGAAATTCATACCAGAGATGCATCATACCATGGGCATGTGTTGTATTTATTTTATTCGACTTTGACATATTTTCTAGGTCACAGGGCCCCAGAATATATCAATTTTTATGCATCCTAGTCAGTGCATCCTTTCAACAAGGCGAAGAACTTTTGCATAACATTGTGGCAGGGGACAAAGATCCTTTGGATCACTGTGCACTTGTTGAAAAAAAAGGTGAATGACGAGATTCAAAGTTTTCAAAATCGGTGCAAAGCAATTAACCTAGACATGTGGACACCATAAGCTGGCTCAAGTGGAGCAGTACTGTCCATGTAAGGGTTGTTTACTATGTTATCTTCAAAGCCGTTACATTATTCATATAATTTAAACTTTAATTCACTGTTATTTACTTCATTATATTTAAGAATGAACATTCCCTGTTATTTTCTGTAGTTTCTTTAATTTCCATATCATCAGGCTATACATGTGGAATATATTTGCGAAAGTATTCAGCATTAAGATATCATAAATCTATCTAAAAGTCGACTTAGAACATTTGTCATGAAATTGCTTCTATTTTTACAGCTTTACCAAACACCCATACATATAGTACAAACAAAATACAAATTTGCCTAACAAGGTACATAATTAGTACAAAACGGAATTCCAATTGTCTGTTAAAGGATGGCATCTTCAAAATTGACATATTTATTATCAATGATAAGGTTCAACAACTCGACAAACTGATCATCTTCAAATGCGGACTGGCAATCCCTCACATCTCAAAATGTGCACCTTTGAAAGATATGATCATTCTTTGAAAGTAATTTTTCTCATGTGATTTATATATCAGTGACTTGATACATTATTTCAAATTGGAATCAGGAATAGTTGTGTATAAATGAGGAGTCACAAGATGGAATCTGTTTAATAGAGCTTATAGTTATCTGTTCCTTTCAACTGTCCCAACAAGTTTTTTGAATACGATAAAATCCAAAACTTATTAATACCAGGAGATTCTTTTCTCTGACCACAATGATTAAGCCAAAATTCCTGTACTTTTTTAAGGTTTCAGACAACATAACTGACAATTCTTTAGTGAAGCAAAATTTGGAAGATGCTATGAATTGTAACTTAACAGGCTTGGTATGATGTCTTGGAGGTGAGTAGTTGTTGGGTTAATCGCCACATACAACAGAAAATGTCAGACCTAATGAAAATAAAAGTTGCTGATGTTTGTTGAAAGTTTAAAAAAGAAAAAGACCAGCAGTGTCCAGGAAGAGGTTTAAATACCAAAAGATGCAAATGTTTAAATTACCACCATAGGAGAATCTGATGAAATGGAGGGCCACTTTGGGGATCCAGGGTTCCAACTTGAGGCTGCAGGTTAATAGTTTAGGCTTTGTAAAAAAGGATTAAAACGGTAGTAATTGCATTTGACTAATGCCACAAAACATATCTCAATGGTTTAAAGGTCCCCAACATACCTGATCAGTGATAACTTCAATTTGTTAAGGAGAGGAATCACATAAAACATATTTTATCAAGAAAATGTAATATTCTGCATTTTTTATCCACTTTTCACCTGATTAATATACGCAAAATCTGGATTTTACGGTAAAGTTCCCTTCGTTTTTTTTCCTGCTAGCAGAATTGAAGTTTCGCTCATGAATAAGAAAAAATGTTTACACTCTAGCTGAGCTTATAGTATGGTCAGTCGTCCATCCATTTGTTCCGAATTCTGGTGTGCAAACTTGCAGTTGATCTTGTTACATTGAGCTAGTGGTACATCAATCCCACGACCCTGCAGCGTCAATGAAAGCACAAGCCACAGAAAACATGTGGGGGAAGGGTATTGTAAGTGAGTTAATGTGTATGGATTATAATAACTCAGCAAAAAGCATGTTCCCAGTCTTTAAAATAAATATACTTGTAAATTTTCTGGTAAAGACTGATGTATTCATGCATTAAAACACAAGGGCGTGTCATACATCAAATAAGGTAAGTATGGATATTATCGTATACAATGCTTATAATATGTCTTGAAATTTGACAGTGCTATCGTGGTACTCATACTTCATGTATTGCACATTATCACATGCATGTATAGTGGCTACCTTAGAACACAAGAACGTGAACTATGTTAAAAGGTGAAACACTGGAATGTTCAATATGGTAAACGAATGCTGCAATGATACCCAGTGGTTCTTCCTTCACATTGTGTTCAGATAATTTATCATTGGACATGGTCTAGATGACAAACATGCAAAAATGTCATCAAAATAACGAGACAAGTACCAGACAACTTAGTTCTTATATCTATAAAATTTATGACCGACACACCATATTGGCTAACATGAAGTGAAAGCTCTCATATCACCAGTATGCTGCATTGCCAATCACAGGCACAAAGAGGTATGCATTGTAGACTTGACTGGAAGCATTTGCACCTTCCTCGACACGTTGCCTTACACCCACAGTGCATAAGCTCATAGCAAGCTTTGCTGGCCACAGAACACAGTTATTAATCATTCTATTTTTCATATAGGCATTTTTCAGTCAAAAAAATAAGCATTTTGGTATTTCAAAATTCAGTGAACGGCATTTAACAAATAAAAATGTCAGAAAAATACAGACAGTTTTTTTGCATATAATTCCCAGCTCGTTAATTTGTGATAACTGACATACCAAACAACACCTGGATGTCAGGTTTTAACAGGTGTATGAACTGTGCTCTTGCCAGGGTCACATTTTTGTCCGTCCCCACCAAAAAATTCCATCCTGATTTACGCGAACTATGGACGTGCGAAACCAAACACAATTCTGATTTTGACTTCTGATCACTTACAGCTAGGATCTGACCTGTGAGGGACTTGTAAGACGGGTCTCTTTGCATGAAAATGCCACCTCAAGGAGAAATTTTTTGAATCAGAATGTGTATTTATAAACGAAAAGTGAAAACCTGTAGCCAACAAACATATTTCTACAAAGATTAACAATGAGACATGGGACAATGGAGAGGTTCTATGGCAATGGGAGTCCTGCAGACCTATAAATGCCATCTATTGGATAACCACAAAACCACCAAAGATAGCTCAAAACAACAACACTGGACACCCTCCAACAAAGAACCATAAGTTCCACTTTTCAGCCATTCAGTCACAAACAGGGCTTCTGTACAACAGAACATTTGTGACGAGTTCTGATATTGTCTCAGAGAGAAAAGATGCTTGGAATGGTAAAATGAACTATTCCAAACCTTCGATTACCTATGTGTTCAATCAACTACTGTAATGTGAAAATTGATATAAATTTGTAAGCATGATACTCATCTCAATTCATCCGTTTCACAAGTACGATGATGACGGATTTTTCATCCGTTTTCGCTTTACAAAACAAGCCATTATAGACATTTTCCAGTTAGTAGAAAAACAGCTGCAACGTGTGCAGAAAAAGGCATGTTCTATTCTCCCACTTTTACAGCTTTTGATATCACTGCAGTTCTATGGACGTGGTGATGCGGATTTAATTTGAGTACATATAAGCATGGTTAGAAGGGAGATGAAGAATTGCATTAGAGCACTGGCTTCGTTGTAGAGACAACACATCTATTTCCGACAGAACCAAGATGCTAGAAGAGTTCAGGAATCATTGTGTTGTCCTTTTTATTTTCTCATTAATTTATGAAAACATATATAAACACACATACGACGCACATACATACAACAGAAATTATGTGTCATTAAAATCAATTTAGCATGACGGCAAATGCAAACGCTTATGTGACCTGGCATTTCTCATCAACGTTGCAATGTATATATACATATATAAATATATATGAAAGATCGAGGTGTATTTCCCTCATTTTTTCCCGACTTAGGCATCATGACCATGCAATTCTGCGTCATCATCAAATTCATTTGTGAGACTGAACATTTTTTGTGGAAGAAGTTTGACCACTTTTTGGGACATAGATGGCATTCCAACAAATTGCGTTCTTCCTCCTGTTTTTTTTTCCTTTCCTTTTTTTCATCACCAAAATCTTGCTTTGCCTTTCTTTTTATGTTTTTTCCAAGCATCTTTGTATTCCTCCATTAAATGGCCATTCGTCTAATATCTCATGTCAGGTACATATCCCGCACTGATCCTCTATTTAAAAAACTCAGTATTCTTAAAGTTGAAGATTTGTTACAGTTAAAGACATTAAAATGTTACTTCAGATACACAAGACATGATTAACCACAATATTGTCAATATATGTTTTTTCAGTCCCTCCACTATATCATACTTACTTCACCCGTGGTCGATATAATGCACCTTTCCCAGTATCTACGAGAGCTAGATCCAAACAGTCTATCAGGAATTACCAACTTTACTCCAAAATCACCCCCCCCCCTTGTATCACTGATTAATTATGTACTCGTTCACTCTCAGTTTTTTTGCAGGATAGTGGTAACTGCTGTGAGAGTATAATTTTGAAACTTATTTTCCACATGTATGTATTTTTTTGTTGTTGTATCAGATAAATGTCATCTGAGTCTTAATTCCAAAGTATTCTTATTCCAACGTTCTAAAATTTACTTTTCCAACCATTTTAACCCCCAATGAAAAGAAATATGCTCACGCTTGTATATGTGTGTCAATGCACACTACCAGAATGACGAAAGTGGGACACAAAGTTTTATTCCATGTGAACGGGGGGGGGGGGGGGACGGGATTATGTGATAGTTATAGAATGTCACATGACCATTATGCCACATGATCAACGAGGTCGAAGACCGAGTTGACTGTGATGGCATAATGGTCATTGTAACATGTTATAAATGACTTGTAACAAGGGTGGTAGAAACTGACCAATATATCCATTGGTGCACGACATTGTTCCCCTGCCTTTTGTGCATGGCGTACTTGCCACATGCACAGTCAAGTTTGACTGCTTGCTCATACATGTATTTTCCACTTACCAATATGGCAGTAGAAGAGCAAGTAATGGAAGCCAAACTGACAGATTTAAGTGACTTGGGTAGTATTCCCATTCAACAGTTCATTTTTCAGAGGAGTACGTGTCATGATAACGAGAGTCCACGCTACAAGAAACCTATTGCAGGTAAAAAAGTAATACATTTTTGGAATTAAATTCACTTATTTCTTTTCACGTTTCATGCCTGGCATGGACACTGATAAAGTGTTATGAATTGAGTCATGTACATCAACTTCCATTATGCCGACACTGATATGATGCCAGATATAACAGACGACTTGGAAAGTTCTAGGAATATAATATGTCTATGCTATTCCAAGCCCCGTGGTTATCTAAACAGATCCTGCTGGAACAATACCTTAGTTTCTGTTGTTCTGGGGAAGGTGTCACCAACAAATGTGTCTACAACACACTGTTTCTAAACACACTGCCTGCAGGTAATGCTGCACTGCACAACACTAGCAATGCTACTGTGTGAATAGTGTTCATTATTTGATATAATCAACACTTTGTCCGGCTTCTTATTGACCTCTTCCTACCACCCATGTTACAACAATGGAAATTTCATGATACAGGTGTCTACCCCAGGCTGTGTAACCTGCACTTACGTGAACTGCCAGCAAACCAGCTGATGTCACACAAGTCCGGGTTAACCCAGAGTCAAGCTGGGATTTCATTACTCATCCATGTCAGAGTTCAGCCCACTTTGGGTTCAGCCCAAGGTTAACACAAACGTGTGCATCTTGCCATACGAGTGCTGTAAAGCATATCAGACAACTTAATTTTTGAAGGTTATTGCGGGGACGACCCCGGTCACACTGACACTGAGTTTCCGCTTTTTGTGTCTGGTTGACACGTCGTCGGTTGAAAGGAACTGGTTTGGGTTCAGCGAACTTAATGGTATTTGTGACATTCAGAACCAAGAATGGTACGTTGCACAGCGTACCCACGACAGCGGTTGCACAAGAGTCAACCAGAACTGGTTGACAATACAAGCTGCTAATCATGAAAAGGGCTCCTAAAAGTTTCACGTATGGGTAGGCTCTGCTTAGCAATGAAGCGCAGCGTGGGTGTCAAATGTCAGTAGCCACTTCTGTAAGCATTCTTAGCAACTCACACTGCACTTAATTGTCAAATAAAATAAAAGCCCCTTCTATCAATCTTGCATGAAAAAATACGTAAATGCAAACGACAGGGCACACGCCTGCCAAACTCTGCATATTGGGTTGCTAGTTATTATCAATAATTATATAATGTCAAAATGGATTTGAATAACAGGGACTTATTTCTCGAACTAATATAAGAAATTCCCGATGACTTGCTGACTTTGGCTACATAGGAACTTTTTTCTGCGAAAATGCTTCAAAACAAGGAGCAGGAATCAACGGACGATTCAACGCAGTTGTCACGCTTGAAATGTTGAAGGAAAAAGAGACCGCAGCTGTACCCAAGGGAACCAGAGAAAAACAACAGGTGGACTGTTGGGGAATAGGTATCAAAATGGACAGAAGGCTGTATTGTCTTTACCGTATTAATTTTGATTTGAGCATTTAAAGGTGCCGCTAGTATCTTTGACAAGTCATGTAGCGGACGATAATTTCAAGTCTTTGCCCGAAGATATACATGTATCCTACATGTGATCGTTTTGTTCTAAATATAAAAGGAAAATATGCCTACTCTTTCCAGCCGACCAATTTTTGTTGTTCTTTTTATCCTAGGTTTCATGTGGTCACTGGAAAGTGAAATATGCTGAAAATGTTATTTTTGTACATGGAATTGCCCGGTGAGAGCATTGCTCGTTTGTTTTCATTTTACCTGGTTAGTTCTCTTCTATGGCATAATTGCGTCATTTCATCACAAGTTGTCGTGTTCTGTGGCTGGTTTAACACGGGCTGTGATGAATGGGGCGCAGCCAAGTCAAGAGGAAAAATAAAGAGGAACGAAAAGCAAGACTCTGAGTGGTTCATTTATGACATAGGTCATTTATTGCAGTCTAAATCTAGGGTCCTAGGTCACAGTGAGTGAGGAACAGCCGCAATTAATGTTCCGAAGCGTTTGGCATTGCCATCAGATGGTATAACGACGCGTGAAGTGCAGGCAGATTCCCAGAGTGGTGAGTACATGTCACTGACAAGACTTTTGTAAATAATTCTGCCCCATACACATGGTGGGAAAAAAAGTTGATAAACTTTTAGGCGAGATGAAATACGAATAATCAGATGAATTTTAGTACGCTATGATAAATAAACCTCACAAATACGGCACGTCAAAATGTTCTTTACGCCAATAGTTCATAGTCGGTTAAATTGAGTGAATACAACTATACATAAATGTAAGTAACGCACACCTCAAGGTAAGAATTGGGTACCTGAAGATACATAGCACATGCAAATTAAAAGATGTTACAGGCTTAAATAATAATTGTAATACAATTTTCATGAAGGTTTATGCCATTCAGAGCTAACACAATGGCGCTAGGTAATTGAAAAAAAAAGGATTATGTTGGTCATGAGATGCATAATATATGTTTGGCCCACGTGTCAAACAACGTGAAAGTGACTTATGGCAAACGTTGATCACTGGGAACATTTGTAAACAATTTAAGTTGCACTTGTACAGAGTAATTAGCCACAAAACGTCTTAAAAAATGAATAAATGTAGCAAAGTAAATCAATATATGCACATACTATCATGCATCCTTGACAAACATAATACTTTCATGCCCAAACAAGTCTTAGCCACCGTATTTGTCAGCTTGATGTTTACTTGTTTAAATGAGAGACTCTTGTTCATGACATTTCATAAAAAATGCGCCCGGGTTAACATCTTCCTTCACCGCGTTCTGCACGCTTACAACCCACCACATGTGGCCGAAAACCGTTAACGAAGTATTTACCTGCCTGTTGAAAGGTTATACAATACAATGGAATATAACGGAATAATGGATTTCGACTTAATAATGCCTCTTTATCCATATCAACAATATTTCTGAATAACCAATATCTGCAAATGTCTCCTGATCAAAACTGACGGTCCCAAATCAATGGGTTGCTGTACACATGGCCTGGTACTTATAGTCCTACTTCATGGGTGGTTTTTGTAATGATTATATAGTGTGGACTTTAACTAGTTTATAGAATCGGCCCACACAATTTTCCGTGGTAGAATTCCAGAGTTTTGCAGTACAAAGTGTAAAATAATTTTGCCTACAGTTATGCCCCCCTACCCGCTCTCAAAATTTTGCGTTTTCTTCCATTTCCCTGGGTAAATGTCTCTCCAATTAGGTGAATTTCAGGTGCTGTTTTGGGGTCGGTTGTACCTCTCGCTATCTTGTACACCTCAATAGAATCTCCCCTCAAACGTCTATAAGCCAAGGTATTATTTTTTTATTATCATTTATTTGTTCAGGATTTACCCCATTTACAGCGGGGGGGGGGGGGGGGGCTTAAAACCGGGGTAGTAGTGTGGGCACATCCAATAAAAGATATGTGTACAATGATTCACTACAATTACACAATGGAAAAATATCACACATAGTAAAAAAAATAGATGTAAAGCTTAAAATACATATTAGAATGAAAATCGGAACAAAAACGGATTTGGTATATTGGCAATCATAGGAAGAGAGGTCCCACTCAACCATCAGCGTCAAAAGTATTAGCTACGTTAAAAAATTTCATAGGTGAAAGACATCTTTGAGAACCTGACGACCAGCATCACAAAAAATTGTACAGGCTTCATTATTTAGGCATTGGGCGATGTCGCCTATCAAATGATATATTTGATTAACCATCGAGGAGGCCATAAAACTTGCCAAACATGTAATAAACCTGAGTTCTTTAGTTTCTCCTCAAGATCCCAAAATAGTGTATTCCTGAGATCGCCAAAGATGGGACATGTGACAAAGAGATGATAAATAGCTTCCGTATCGTTACCATATCAATGGCATATTCCATCACAGAGGCCCCATCGTTTACGATCTGCATTAAATCCTAATCCTGGCGGTGCGGGTTCTACAGTTTAATTGCACGCCCCTAAAATCCTGAAAATGTAACAGATATGTTTTTTGGGAGGCAATTATCGTGAAACAACTATATATATATACATGTCAAGTACTTTTAGTATCCAGGTGTCGAAAAAAATATACATTCCAAGCTTCACCGATTAACTGCGAGTACTTAGTACGCCAGTCTCCATTTGTACTTTCCATCACTTAATCCATCCCTATATTATCTAGTATACGTTTACATTCTTTACAAAATGGCCATGTAGTGTTACGTCCTTGTTCGAATCTATTACACGTTTCTTCGAAAACTTACTTACAAAGCCGTTATGGTATGTTTCAAGTAATGATAGTAATTTACCTTGTATGCGTCAGCCATTAGGGGCACCGGTAGCCAACCCAGGTCACCAACTGTGGCAATATAAGCTGGGGTTGCTCTGATTTGCAGTATTGTCCATGTAATATCATATTGCATGGATCTCATATATCTTTGACTGCTGGCCTGGGAACCTGTCCAAGCGCCACAGCCGTCTGAAAGGGAGGGTAATACAACTTTGTCGTACTGTGTTTTTCCAAAAAGGACCTTATTTAAATTAAATGTCTGACCCAAATGCTAGTTCTGTAGCCTTTCAGCTTTTTAACCTGGGGTAAAAGTACTTTTTCGACATGAGCTACATCACTGAGATTTTTACAAAATAACACACCAAAATGTTTATAACACGCTGTTTCCTCAATATAAATATTACCCAAACCCATTTTCAGGCTGAGTTGGTTCTCTGACAAATGACCATAATTTTCGATTTCAGACAATTAAATTTGAGACCCCATTAAGCAGCAAAACCGTCTGCCAACATTTTGGCAAATTGTTCGTCATCCACGGCTATTAGAACAGTGTCACCAGCGTACAGTAGTGCAGGTATCAACAAATTGAAGTAATTCATACCCAAATTATCTTTAGTTAACATTGCGATAAGGTCAATCATTGATGCAGTAAAAAGCGAATGGGAGAGGATGCAGCCTTGTTTGACGCCATCCATTACATCCAACCAGGAAGTTTCAATCAAACCAAAAATAACTTTTTTCTCAACTCTAACATGTAAATTTTTGACACGCCTCTAGGCTTTACCTTGAACTCCAAGGTCCCACAAATCAGTGAAAAGACAGTCTCGAGACATAATACGAAGGCCTTTGATATTTTCAAAAAAGCAAGCCATGTTTTCTTATGATCGTCTTTTCTCATACTACAAATGCCTTTTTAGTGTAGAATTATGGTCTTCAAGTCTGCGTCCTCTCATGGAGACACCGTGTAATTCCTCCAAAATATCATTTTCCAAATAACCCATAAATTGACGTTCAAAAACTAATGCAAATAATATATATACGTTGGATGTTATCGTAATTCCTCTATAGTTATCAATATCTTCCTCCATACCCTCTTTATGACGAGGTTTCACAATACCACTATGGAATTACTATTGTCTATATTGCACACGTTCCTCTGTAAAATTTTGACAAAGGCTGTATCAGCCCAAACAAATTAAAGGGTCTGCAGCGGGTAACTACTCAACATGTTTCGGAGCCTTTTACCCGTACATGTCTCTCTGAGTAGCGGCTCCTTGCCTAAGCTAAATATTCAGCAAAGACAACCCACATAATAATGAATAAACATGAACGTGGCAATTGATGAATTAGCTAAATATGTGAAGTTTTGCTTGTAAATGCAGAGCTTCCTATCAAAGAAGAATACCTGTCAAACAAACCATAATTACCAAATTTTCATAGTACAGGTTCAGATAAGAACAATTTGACTTACCCCTGAACCAAAATGTACCCTTTCTAGCTGGACAGCTTTTCCTAGTTAAACCATCCGCCAATGTTTAACTGAAGTGGAAACAAGCTGGGGCATTATATTCAGTCCTAGTGATTGTAAAATAAACAGTTGCAGCTAGACCACCTGTACAAATCAAGGAAAATCCTAACAAGGACTGCAACAATGTACATCCTGTACCAGAGATGTAAAACAAACTCCATGATGACACCTACTCCTCAAACAATTAAGCTCTATTTAACTGCCAACCCTGAGTCAATGTGTCAACTTAATGTGTCAGGTTTGTGACACTTGAGAAAATACTGTCAATTTTGAGTAATTTTTTAATAGTGAGTAAATGTGCATTTAGGCCTGTCAGAAAAGAATGAAAGTCATTATCATATTTGCCAAAAACATGCTATCAAAACAGTTTTTCGTAACAGGATTTTAAGTACAATTAGGCAAACATGCAACTGTCGTAGGCCGCTTCTTGCTAGCTGTAGCCCCTGGGGGTTTACCTAACAGAAAACATGTAAGCCTAAAATGTCTGATAGTGAATATTAAAACAGAAAGATGCCAAAAGATAAAGTTAAGTAGCAAAACAGACAAGTCTAAATACTGTAGATTATTGCGGCCAAACTTTCTAATAATCTTTGAATGTTAACAGTAGAATTATAGGGCAAGTCAGAAAAGAATGGAAGTCTTTTGTATTTATGTCAAAAGAATGCAATGAAAATATTAACCAGATATCAAGTACAATTAGGCAAGCTTGTAACTGTCTTATGTTTTGTACCAATTCGTTGTTGGTATATATTCCATAAATTATGAATGTCGGGATCTGCTTGTACATTATTGTTCGAATAAGTAAAAAATCTGATTTCAATCCTTCTATTTTTTTAACAAATGGCTAATTTCCTCATCCCAAATTTGGGTGTTTTCCTTGAAGGTTTTAGTCCGACCTCTTCTTTTCCTGCCTCAATAATATCTTTCCCACCCTTTTTCTGGGGAGTTAAATATTTCACAGTCCCAGTTTTTTACCTTTTCACAATGGAAGCTTTGAAAAAGTGATCAGCTTGCGCTTGAGTTTATATTCCATTTAACACTTTGAATGACCTTAGGTGCACTTGGATTGTGTACCAGATAACGTTTTGACCCAGTGATGTGTAACACCAGTGTATTATGGTCACTATCAATGTCAAAACAGCCATGGTCGTCAATCACAAGCTTTGTTATGCTTTGCTGTAATGCAGGCGAGACTAAAACTTGTATCATGGGTGGTAGGAACAGACCAATAGGGCGCCGGAAAAAAAGTGTTGATTATATCACATAGTGTATTCTTTCGGTGAAAATTGTGGATTGTGGTCCTCCTCCACTATTAAATAACAAGTGAAGTAAACACATAGTGCACACTTTTCACACAATAGCATTGGCAGTATTGTGCAAAGCAGCATGACCTACAGGCAGCACATGTGTTGTAGAAACAGTTGTTGACACCTTCTCCTAAACAGCCCAAACTAAGGTACATGTGTTGTTCTAGCAGGATCTGTGCAGATAACCATGGGGCTTGGAATAGTACAGACGTGTATTCCTAAAACTTTCCAAGTCGTCTGTCATATCTAGCATGATATCACTGTCAGCATAATGTAAATTGATGTACATGACTTAATTTGCAACACTGAATCAGGGTCCATGCCAGTCATGAACCTTGAAAAAATAAGAGCATTAAATTCCCCTCAATTTTTTTAACCTGCAATACGTTTCTTTTAGCTTGCACTGTCGTCATCATGACACGTACTCCTCTGAAATAATAACTGTCGAGTGGGAATACTGCCCAACTCACACAAATCTGTCATTTTGGCTTCCACCACCTGCTCTCCCTACTCTCATATTGGTTAGTGGAAAATGCATGAGCAAGCAGTCAAACTTGACTGTGCTTGTGACAACTTATGTAAGTGGCAAAGTACACCATGCACAAAAGTTAGGGGGAAATGTCATGCACCAAGGAATATCTTGGTCAGTTCCTACTACCCTTGTTACAAGTCATTTATAACATGTCACAATGACCATTATGCCATCAGAGTCAACTCGGTCTTCGATCGCGTTGATTATGTGGCACAATGGTCGTCTGACATGTTATAAATACCATATTACCTCTGCACCAAGTAGTTTTTCTTTGACGCTTGGCCAATTCATTCAGAATGTATACACGAGTGACCTCAGTCAGCTTTTCAATAAGGTCACCACTCATGCTACTTTGGTTTATTTGTCTAAAGTTTGAAAGTTTTCCATTAAAGTCTCTGAAAAGAAGACAAAGCCATCCTGTGCCTTGAAGTGTCGAAATATTGTCTATCAGTACATTTGTAAGATCTTCACTCAAAGATTTATTAACAACCTCATTAGGAAAATATACCACACCAACTGTTACTGGCAGAGAACCAATAGAGACTGATATCCACATACGTTCATAGTCATCCCTTTGGGAATTAAACACATTATCATCCAAAATGTTTATTTCATTACATCTCCGAATTAAAAATCCAATGGCACCACCAGATGGTTTGCCTATCCATGCATAATTCAGATGTAATGACTACAATACACTGTCCTCCTGTTGAAAAGTTCAGTGCTGCCACTGCCTAATTACAAGAAGCAAGTATCCAATTTAACTTTTAAAAAGTATAAATTTTCAAAACAAAAGTGTATCAAAAGTATAAATCTGAAGCAACTTACCATTATTGCAGCAAAATCATACTGCAAAAAATCACCCATACTTGCTTGTAATGAACAAAGAACAGATTCCATGCAAGTTATACCACTTAGAGTGCATCTTCGGCTTATCTACTTGTACACATGGTATATAAGGAAACAAATTGAACTCAAAATACAATTAAGATAGTAAATATATGAACATGCAATTCAATGGTCTGAATGTTGTGATTATCAGCATTCAGATAGGCACAGCACTGATCCTATAGCTGGAAATGTATTTTAATAAAATACATACCACACAAAGCCCGAATCCCAATACTATTATTACTACATAGACTATAAAATAACAATACTATAGGCGAGGTCAAAGTTACAATTTATTTGTAGTCAGCTGAACACACAACCCAATGTGCAAAATTGTGTGGGTTAGATGTGCATATCCCCATTTAATAGTTACTATGTTACTATTTTGCATCTAAGGTGTGCATGTGTATTTAAGCCACGCAGAAAGACCTACCACAGGAAATTTGGCATTTCTAAGAACAGCATTTTAAAGTTACTGAGGCGCAAACTACAATGGAAATACAAAGCCCTAGCATGCCTGCCTACAGAGCCCTCTACTGCAATCTACCTGAACCGAATAATCTTGACCATAGGTAGAACCATAATATACACTGACATTTCCATAATAGTGTCATAGAGTGATGCTTATTCCCACATACACGTATACCATAAACCAATAGTATAAGATACATTATTACATGTGCATGAAGCAACAAGCCAGCAGGCATGTATTGTGGGTTGACAGCATTAAAAAAGCATCTTGTCTTTTTTCAAAATACCATACATGCATGTTATTCTAGTCTGTCTGACATACAAAGCAACAGGAATGTATCATGTTTATGTTCATATTTAAATGTAATTCTAACACTGCTGCTGATCATTGCAGAAATATGTAAAATTGGCAGTTTCACGTCACATTTCTATGTTAATGCTAGAGAAATAGATCACTTTTCTATGCTGATGTAAGCAATGCGCACAATTGCAAATTAATTAAAGCCACAGTTTTGTAATGCAGTACCCAACACATGTGCACTTATACATGTAAGATAAATTCTAATACTGTGATAAGCTAGCTACACTGCTTTTTCCTTGCATCAGACATCATTTTTTGGGCTTGTACCATTAACTTTTGAGCTTCATTGTACATTGCAGTTGGCTCCTTCTGTTCTTTTTCATGTCATTATTTTCTTTTGCTGCTGCTTGAGTCTTTTTCTTTTCTTCCTGCACTGCCTTCGTCATAAAAAGTTTTACTTCTTTTTCTGTTTCTCCTTTTTGAATCTCTCATCTTTCCTTTTTTTATGCATCATCAAGACGCTTCTCATACACTTTGCATTTAGTTTAGCCTTAAGAAGAGATTCACCAATTATCATGTTGTGGCTTTTCAGTCCGTGGAGCTCATAACAGACTTTAGTGGGAGAAGCCCATTTACAACCTCTGAGCTCAATGAATTTCTATGTTTGATACGAATTTTGGTACTTTGTGACAAGCTTCTCTCCATGTCAGCATTCCCATGAGACAAAGACATGCAGCTTTTGACTACTTTTCCTAAGTGTGGATACTTGGAATCCCCATCAGGCATTTTTGCTGAGAGCACCCTGTTCTGATAGTCTGAGAGTGTATCCTATGTGCCAGAACCTTCTATCGAAGAGGCTGCGTAGGTTTTGTCAACAGCATATGCTCTGCACTCTGAGTCAACCCTGTCGACATCCAAATTAATGTCAATCTTTGACAACTGTGTTGTAAGATGGACTACTGTTTTTAGGCCTAGGCTAAATATTCGTGCTTCTGGATGCAATACCCTTACATTATTCAGCAGTTGGTCATTCAGTGAAAAATATCCAAATATTTTCTCTGTTATAGTTGAATAAAATTTCATACTGTCATGACAAACACTTTCTTTCCCTCATGGAGTATATTATTTGCCTTCTGCAAAGCCACTGCTGTTTCCTTCCCTATGGAAATCTGGTGTGTTTCAAGCTGCTTGGAAGTGTCTTTGTAGTCAACCTGACGCAGTTCTTAAGCTGTAGCTTTGTCTCCTAGTTCGTCAGGCTTCACAAATTTGGTGAAAAGGTTTTGCGTTAACTCCCCCATCCTCTTTGGAGAACATGGATTTGTCTTTCTTTTGCTTGAAACAACTTTTCAAACTCATCAAACATTGGCAGTGTTGCCTTCAGAAACTGCATCTTAATGTTTGTTTCACCATTGTTCAAGGGTTCTTTGACATTCTTTGTCCTGTTTTGATTGCATAATGCAGGGTGTCTTTCCAATGTTATCAAAGAAGTACTTCAGAGCATCCCATTGCTCCAAAAGTCTCTCTACCACTGGTAACATACTCAGTCAACGGGTGCTGAAAAAGCGAAGAAGTTTGTGATCTTCAACTTCAAATAAGTGGTGCAAATTTTCATATTCCTGCCACAAGCGTGTCCTGTGTTTGAAAAATGCAAATATGTCTACACAAAATTCTTCAATCCCTTCTCCAAATGTTGTTATTCCATTGCTCACAGCATTATGCACATGGTGTAGACTGCACCCTGCAAAATCTAGAATATTTGGTGCAGATTCTTCTTTGTGTAATGACACCATTTGCTTTGCCTCTCATAATATTTGGGGAATCACTCATCACTTGAAGGACATATCCCCATGGAATTCCATCTTCCTCCAAGGAAATTCAAATGACATCTACAATATTATCAGCTGTTCCCTTTGTTCACCAGGGCAGCTTTGTAGAACTCTATTCCAACTTTCCCATCATCCTTGTCAAAATATTTCACCAACATGTGGAGAAACTTCTTTCCGTGTAGCTAATTGCTTTCATCCATCAAAATAGAAAACCTGGTTGCCTTTAAGTTTTCTACCATGTCTTTGTGATATTGGTTGACAATTCCATCAGTCACCAGATATATTGACTTAGTCCTGCCACACCTAAACTTTTGTGCTATCTTAGAGTCACTGAACATGGCTCTGAACAAACCACCAATGTACTCACATAAAGCCAGGGGTAGATCGTTTTCACTACAAATGAGGCCCATCTAATTTCTGCTTTCATTGTCTTCTCTTGTATGTCATCCACTCTATCTTTTGGTTTGAAGAAATCATACTTCATATTCTTTTTTAAAGTGCTGAATGCAGCAATGTGCTTGCTATTCTTGGCATGCTGTATTAATGCCCCCTTTCCCATTGATGATATATTTATGTCTTTCTTGCACACTTTGCAATGACCACGGTGGTTATCTTTCTTGATACAGTATTCACCAATTAAGACATCACCACCAGAAATCTGTGAATTGTCCTTCTCTTTCTCGCATTTTGACAAGGATTGTTGCTTTGCTGGTCCCATTTCTGCACACTATGTACAGTTGATTTCAATTAGTGTCCTGTACTCTTTACCTTCTTCTACAATGATGATTTCATTTAGCAGTGTGCCCTCTCACAAACATTAAAAGGCTATAGTATGCATTGTGGCCTCTTAGTTAATCACTAAAAGAGGCCAAAATGCACATGATAATAAACAATAATCCCAAGTATGTGATCTGCATGTACAAGTATGCAGGTACATGTACCATGCCATGCTCTCAAACAAAAGTTTATAATATCTTGAAACCTTTCTGTGCAGTGTATAATGTGAGAACATTTTCATTCATTTAATAATTCTGACAAGATTATTTGTCGGACTGTGGGTAAAAATCCTTTTTCTGTATATGTGGTCTGTCAAGATGACGATTAGCAACTGTGCAAGACAAGAGCTGCCCACACCTGCACAAATTAACAATGAAAATGTTCCAGTACATTGCCATGTACATTTTCTTAATTCATAAACCCCGATATTTACACAAGTGCTAAATGTGAGATGTAAACTGAACAATGGATCATTAATGATTATGTTCAGACACATGTCACCTGTCACTCAGGATTTCGTATAATGATGTTTCTATTGCTCCTGTCTCATGACTGAGGTTCAGTCTTAGGGAAACTGAAAACTACAATACACCAAACCATGTGGACATGTTCATGTACAATGTGTCAAGTATTTTAGGCAATGAAAATTTGAGTGTCAGTGCCAACATATTGTTAAATGTACCGTCTGAATGCTGATAATACTGAAAAAAAATATCAAAACCACATTTTAAAAAGTGGAATGTACATACGTTGTCTATGTGTCCGGTATCTGTACCATGGCCCAGATCCTCATGATGACGGACACCAAAGCATGCACCCATGGTTGTCACTCAGTGGGAAGGTAGTTCATCATTCCTGTAAACCAGACACTCAGAAAGGCTGCAAGAATGCTGAAAAAACTACCCTTAATATATAACTGAATTCCAATCAAAATTTCAACAATTTGTCAAAGAAAAGTATAAAAAAGTATTTTTTGGAAAAAGGTATGAATAAAGTAGCAAAAAAAGTAAAACTATGAAAGCATCATACTTTTAAAAAGTGGCAGCACTGAAAGTTTCAGTCATCCCACACATTAAAAACTTTTGTTCACATAGGCTATCATTTATCTCAACCCTTTTAGTTATACTGAATTTTGTTACATTACAATAAGCTAACACATGATTAATATCTTTGTTAACAATTGAAGAGGCTCTTGACACTCTTAATTTATTCTCTCCACCTCTGTGATGACGCTTATGATGGTTAGCACACTGACCCTTTATGGCCCTACCATCTTTGCCAGCTTCCTTTGCTGAAAACACACAGTTATTGTTTTGGGAGAGACGGCATCTGTTAATTTTATGTCTCTCCTGTCCACAGCCATGACAAAATACAGGAAAAGTGTGTCTGCAGGTACTTTTTTAGAGCTCAGGCACCACACAGTTCAAGCAAGCAGGCTCAGTAGGTTTTTTACTCATTTGCATATGAGAATCATTTAGGTGTGGCTATTTATTCCCACATTCCATTTTGTGTGCCCAGGAGTACCACTGATCCAACAAACTGGTCCTCTGTGGCCTGCTTGGTCATACCTTTGCCTCTCAGCATCTATTGGTACATAATCTCTCTGATGCGACCCTGGAGTATTGAAGTTAAACCTGAATATCATATCATTGTTGATACATGCACACACCATCTGTTCACAAAAATCATGCAATGTAACATTCAAAACGTCAGTTCTGTCTTGTGCAGCATATATTTCCTTTTGTTTTTTCAGTGTGGTTGACCATTCAAATTTGGGAATTTGTTTTGTAGCTGATTCTGATTTTGTTTCAAACTGGTCAATATCCATGGTTATGTATGGCTTCCCAACTGAGTTGGCATATTCTAAGCGGAGTCTACGAGGGTTTGATATAAATGCAGAAAGATTGTCATGTCTACAAATTTGAATGTTCTGATGATGATGCCCATGTTGCAGTTTGCCAGATTTATCGTTTCAGCTATATGTTTCCGAGCTACCAGCTCTTCATCAACAAGGACACCAAGGTCTCTTTTTTCTTTGGTTCACTGGAAGTTCAAAAGTTGGTCATCTATGTATTTCATTGTATGAAAAGTGTTTACTATGTCTTCCCCTATGCCCAATACATCGGATTTATCCGGGTGAAATAACAGAAGACATTTCTTTGATCATTCACACAATAGATCAAGATCTCTGTGAACGCGTTCCTGGTCATCTAGTGAGAAAATCTGTCGGAATACTTTTGTATCTTCAGCCAACAGAAGCACACAGGATTTAACTATGTTTGGGAGGTCATTAATATAAATTGTAAATGATGTTGGGCCCAACATTGATCCTTGACGTATACCACTTGTAACCAGTTCAGTGATTTTTGACCCTGTGTCATTCACAAGTACCTGCTGTCTGTAATCTATTTGAAGGAAAGTCTTGCAATCATGCAACATCTTTACAATTCATTCTGTAACTTTTACATTTTCAACTAATTCTACAGTAAAGTAGCTTATCAAGGGACTCCATTAATTCCATTAATATAATCTCCACTTGGCCTCCTGCATCAACAATATCTGTCCATTTATCTGGAAGTGTGATTAATTGAAACACTGTAGACCTACCTTCTAGAAATCCATATTGTGGTTTGTTGAACAGCTAATTAGCTTTCACACGACTAATCATTGTACCAGGGATTATCGATTTATAATTTTGCAAGGAATAATTGCAAGGCTAAGTGGGCAATAGTTTGTAGATATGTCTTTTCTTCCTTTTTATGAATTACTGCTATATACACTTTCTTCCAGATTTCGGTAACAGCTTTGTTCCTTAATGATATATCATAAATAAATGTAAGTGGCTTAGCTTTCCCAATGCCTATGAGAGCTCTTTCAGTATAATTGGCGACATCACATATGGTCCTGGGGCCTTTGTGGGATTATGACGTGCAATTTTTTTCCTAACCTTACCTTCATTTTATTATTTCACTCGTTGTTTTAACTGGGATTGATTAAAGTCTTTGCATGGCACTTTAAGGCTCTCTTGTGAAAAACTGATGAAAAATAATTTGCCAGACGATAATGCTTCATCATTATCAGGTTTTATTGGTCATGCCTCAGTGTTCATCTCCAAATCAGGTGTACTAATCTTAGTTTTAGTTTTTGATTTTGAATAAGCTCTGAACATTTTGGGGGTTATTTTGGGTTTATTTTGCGAGATTTCTGTCAAATTTTTTCTTGTGTTTCCAAATCACACTCGTGACCTGGTTTTCTCTGCCCACTGTATTTCTGGATTTCTGGTGACCCCCCCCCCCCCCCAGTGTCCTTTAATGCCAGGCTCTGTGTGGCCTTTCTGTCTTCTTTTCAATATTTTTCTGTCAAGAGGTGATGATTATGGTGTATCAATTCTCTCTCATAAGCAATGCATCTCTTTGAGTTGCAAAAAATTTCCTTTTTTTACTTAAGTATCTAACTTTTGAAATTTTGATAGGTTCTGTATGACTGTAGACGTCAAAATTTTAACACAAAATGGTTATTGGCCCCTATAAGACTATGATATTCTATGTTTTGTATCATTTCTTCCCCATTCATGAAAATAAAATCTGAAAATCTAGGTTGGCCACTTCCTCGTCCTGGAGTTTTATCCTTAACATTTGCACGTACAAATTTATCAGTGTATGTTAGTAGTCGGGTCCCTGACCATTCAGCACTTTTAAAACGTCTGTGGGCAGGACCTAGAGTTTACTGAGAGTAGGGAGGTCAGCTCGGGAAAGTAGGGACAGGTAAGAGGTTTTACCATCATTGTAAACAAATGTCGGACCACGTTCTTGTAATTTTTTTCATTTGATTTGACAGTTTTCCCACAGAAATGCCAAACGAGTGGACAGTAGCTTATATTGGACAGAATAAACGATCTAAAGATGCACTTTTTAGCAGCGATGTCCAATAACCTGCTGAACCTCTTTGGACATTTCAGCTATCAAGCTGCTTTCCGGTGAAATTTGATATGTGCAAGTTAAACTTCACTTTTGTTGTCCAGTTCCACACCCGGTAAGCTTGCATGCCCTTAGGAACTGATGTAGTTTCCTGCAACATCAAGATTAATGTAACTAATATTGGGCAGACTAGGGTACATGGCTGTAGCCTGGGTTTGCGAGTATCTGGTTTTCATTGAACCATAGAATTGCATCAGATGCATTTGGTTCTAGGTGTATTTGGAGCAGGTGTAGCACCATAAACTTTTAGCTTACAGAGAATAAGACCATGTGGTAGACAATCAAAAGCACATGTTTTTTTTTTTCAAGGGCCCTTCTACAATCCTCTGTAGGTTGATTCAGCACGCTGCTGCAACTTAAATCTTTCCTGAAAGTAGACCATAAACAGCCCAAACTCGAAATATAATCCGGGCCAGTGGCCTTTTTGAGGTACAGTTAAGCCTACAGGCTACCTCCTCCGTTGTTGCTGAGGTGAAACTAAAAGAGTTTACATAATCGCCAACAATTTTCGTGATAGCAAGCGAACTTGTGTTACCTGTGTGATTTGGCACATCATCAAGCGGGGATATATCATGATATGTCTTGTTACAAATGTCCTGAGTAAGATTTGCATAATAATAATTGAATCATCAATAATCTTTTATTTATTTGTTTCCAGGATGCCTTTTGCACATAGAATAATGTCTTCTGAACCATACAGGCCTTTGTTTGACAAGAGTGGACGGATAGTAGGCCAAAGTGTTTTGCTTCCGCTCCGCTGCACCGTTGTTTAACATATTGTTTAAGGTGACACAAACAAAGCTAGGCACTTAGAGGAGTGCTGTATTAAACCCGCTCTTCTGTTTTGGTTTTTATTTTTAGACCCATAAAACTAAATAAATTCTTGTTGCTTGGGATCTTTGCATTATAAATACACCAAGAAAAATTTTAAAATTTATTTGGGGGGGGGGGCAAAAAAAGGACATCTATATTTTTCGAGAATCCCGAGAAAAATCTTCAAATCGGACCCTTTCGTAAAATGTCCGTTCCCCCCCCCCCCCCCCATTAAATGGCCCTGGACTCGACACACCCATTATTCTTCCGCATACTCTTTTTCCTATTTTTTTCTTGGCCTCTAGGACCTTATTTTTGTACCTTTTTTCTTTCATCCAGAACTAAGTCATAAGTTAGATATATTCTTGTAACTTGGCTCAGTATCCTTCAAATTTGACAATCTACTAATTTTTGAGGGGATCTATTATTTTCATTTTTAGTGATGCTTTCATAGGCCTGTTCATAGTTGCAAATCCAGGGTTCTTCTTTCCTAACATTATTATTTTCTTGATCGGTTTAGTAGGAATTTAAAGGGCACATGGAGTTGAAAAAGGATAGGTCATAGGTCACCCTCGTAGTAGATCCACTATCAATACTTCCTGCAAATCTGTGAATGATAGTGTTTTCTTACCTTCTCTCTTTCAACTGTTCATCAAGCTTTTCCTCATTTATGGAGTTTTTCACACTATTCTTCATTTCATCAACCTTAGTTACTGCCTGTTGCTTCACTTTGTCTGCCCATGCTTCTGGTATCTTTCTGGGTACTTCTTTGTATATGCATTTGATTTGGTCTGAATTTTCTCAAGTGATTCAACCAATTTGTTCATTCCCGCTATAAACTTTTATATGACTTTCTCTTTGACCTCAGATGCATTCCCACAGCTTAAGTTCCTTCGTTTTTATGCATGCCTAGGGCAGTACCAGAAACAATCACACTTTTGTAATTTTTCATACTGACTGGCTGACATATCATTACATTTGGCACAGTAATCTCGCCGACACTCTTCATTGCATTCAATCTGGTCATTTCCATCCGTATGTTCTTTTTCACAAACATAACAGGTCCACCTTTAATTCAACTCATTCACCAACTTGCTAACACTCATATATATAATATATGTTTCAGCTATACATACCAAGGAACATTGCCTTTGGTCGGAATTGACTTGGATTTGTTTTGTTAGGACTACGGTTTGGATATGGTAATGACACTGTCTAATATCTCATTTTATCACTTTAGCTGCACTTGTAGTCTCTTTTTTCAGTATTCGTTCTCTATTCAGGTGGTTTGTAGTACTTATTTAGCCATGAAGGCATCCCAGTTTATGTTTTGTTTATGCACTAGCGCTGTTTGTGAAATTCCAGCTAAGGCAATAACAGTTACAATTGAATAATGTTTATGTAAAAGAGGATGACAAATATATCTCATTTGGGTCAATGACTTTGCACACCAACACTTCACCAAGGATGCACCTGATGCATTTAACTATGTTGGTATTACTCATGACCAGGTGTTAGATAACATTTATTTTACACCATTAGAAATGAGAGACGTATTAAGAATTAAACCAAATAAGGCCATTGGCCACGATACAAATTCACACTAGGGTTCTGAAAGAATGTGCTGATAATCTGTAGTTTCCTTTGGATTGTGCGTTGATCATTGACCGTCAGTCATTAGATCAAGGTACTTTGCCACACATATGAAAAAAGCCATTTTGATATCATTTTTAAAAGGGAGATAAATCTGTGACTGGCAATTACATACCTGTAAGCCCAACTTCTCAGGTATGTAAGGTTATTGAGAAAAAATATTAGACAAGCGATAGTTCAACATGTGGAGGATGACGACTTATTATGCGATGAACAACGTGGGTTACGTAAAGTAAGATCTTGTGTAACAAACTTTTAAACACATTAGAAGATTGGACAGCCATGAATGATGAAGGAACGGCTTTTGATGCAATTTATTTAGATTTTTAAAAGGCATTTGGTACTGTCCCACATGGCAGACTTATTTATAACTTACACAAATATGGTATCCGAAGTAACATAAGTGCTTTGATTGAAGATTTTCTGAGAGACCGAGAAGAATGCGTATCAGTAAACTGGATCTAATCAACATGTTTGAAGGTATCAAGTGGTGTACCCCAAGTTTTAACTGTCGGACCTGTGTTGTTTTTACTGTGTATAAAAGACTTACCTGCTGTAATTTCATCTCCACACAAGATTTCTGCTGCCGACACTAAAATATACCACCAAGTAGTATCATACGTTGACCATGATATACTTCAAGGAGATAAAGAAAACTTTGCTAAGTGTCTGAGGAATTGTTACTTGGATTCAGTGAAGATAAGTGCAAAGCACTAATTGTAGGAAAGAAAACAAAATACTATGAACAACAAGTCCCTTGAAAAACTCACAGAAGAGAAAGATTTGGGCATAATGGTAACTGATTCATTGACTTTTTCCAAACACATTGGGAAAGTTGAAGCAAAAGCAAATAGTATATAAGGTATAATAATGTGAACTTTTTCATACTTCTCGAAAAAAAATCTCTTCTCGCTTTCTATAAAACGTACATTAGACCACATTAAAATTTTTGTGTGTGCAGGCCTGGTCTCCATTTTTGAAGAAAAAACATATTTATTCTAGAAGATTCCAAGGAGCAGCTACAAAACTGCTTGCAGGAATAACGAAAATGAAATCTTCCAATCTGTCAGATGGGCAGAAAGTGTCAAAAGAGCAGTTAATTTCAGTTAATAGATTCAATCAAAATTACATATAGCACCCTTTATCGAAATTCTAATGCTAATATTATGTTATCAAAGATGTACTTTCAAAGTCGTGTAGTGTTGATTATGTAGGATTAAGAATAAAATTAAACTGCCCTGACCACACATGATCGAGTCGATGTCGTAAACACAACATGAAAAGCACTAAGTGCCCAGAAAGGTGACTTTCAGGCCACGGACCACAGAGCAAACTTATACACAAACCATTGTTTTCCTCAATGAAATTTCTACTACAACAGTACTCTTGTTTTGTCAGACCACTTCCATTCACATACCAACTCTCCTGATGCTTTCTATTTATTATGTCTGCGTGCCAACCCAGATTCATTGTTTTTGAAGGAGTTCTTTATTCTTTCTTTATTTCCTAATACCTGTCCGCACTCCTGTCATTAATAAAGTAAAAAAGTATGTACCGTTCCATCGGGCTTAGTATGTCACTTCACTTGTTATGTTTACTTGTATATCAACCATGCATTCTGAGTACTCACGATCATTGAAAGGAGAAGGAGGGTCACATTCCTTTTTAATCAAATGAACTTTCTCCCTGTTTTATACATATTACCACGTTATTAAAGCCATCCCTAGTTATGCGCCAAAAGTGCAAGCTGTCAAAGGTCCATGTATTCTTGTTAACACCTGCCAAGTTTTATACACTTGCATGGAGAAAAAATTCGAGTTCACGAATACAGCAATTTCCATTCCACAAGATATTGCTAATCCCGCTTCACAAGGTTTTTCGTCGCAAAAGTGGGACACGATTGAGTGCTTTCACAGTTAATTGATACAGATCAATAGAGTGGAAGACAAATCTTTTTATATTGTGCATTACTTTTGCTACTTACTCTGTGGTTAATTCTGTGAACTACCAAGGGCCTTAAGGCACTCACAGAATAAGTTTGCTTGTCACTATGACATATCCCTGATGGCTCAGTTGAATAGTGTATTCCTGCCTGTAGCTTTGCTTTCGTGATTGAGGAATGGCATGCATTATATGTCTTATAATTGTTAGCAGATTACCTCAGTATAAAATTGAACAAACTTTACTTTTCGTCCAGGCACCTACACGGATCGAGGATTGCACTTGACTTCTGGCTAATGGCTACGATCAAGTCAATCTTCGATGCATGGATGGCCAGTCATGATTCTTGAACAAGTTGTACTGTGTATACCAAATTATAATGGCAGTAAACTTGCCTGTACCTTGATACCTATGCATCTATTAAATTTGAATACACGTTGTATCACAATAAACATGCATAAAACTGATTCCAAAAGCTTTTTGACATGAACAAGAACATGTGCTTATTGAAAGCATAAGAATGGAAGGGGCAGAGCCATGAATTAGCAAGGGAGTGTGTCCAATTGCAGGATCAGGAATGCCAATTTAACTTAGAGGCATACTCATTTATTTTGCCGTTTTTAGCTCATCTGACTTGTCAGTCAGCTGAGTTCACGTTATGACTAGCCATCCGTCATCCATCCATCGTCTGTCTGTCATCCATCGTCCGTCATACACAATTCACATTTTTCACTTCTCCAAACCGTTAGCCAGCTTCACGTCAAAATTGATGTGGATGTGCCTTGGGTAGGTTTCTACTAAGCTGTTTAAATTGTTACGCCCCAGTGATTCTTAGATTTTTGTTCGGGCGGGGGGGTTGGATAAATCTTACAAAATCTTCTCCACAACCGCTCACCCAATTGCTTGGTTATTACATTATAACACTCTTAGGGACTCTTATTTCTTAATTTAATCACCAGGTGGTGCTGCATCTTTTTCAATATTTTTTTATTAATTTTATGTGTGTTTTCGTTACTTGTTACTTCTCATGCAGAACCGTCTCTCAGATTAAGTTGAAACTTTGTGGATATGTTTGTTGAAATTTGCTGTTCACTTCATATATTGAGATCTGTTTTGAGTTAGGACCTTGATGTTGCACATGTTAGTGTTTCATTATGAAGGTGATGCTTAGACAGTACATGAGTGACCTTGACCTTGTTTCAGGGCTCACAGTGCAACATACATGAATTTTACTCTTCACTATTACTTGAGAACTACTTGAACTGGGACCTTGATGTTGCACATGTTTGTGTTCTTGGTCAGTACATGGGAGACCTTAATCCTATCCCAAGTTCACAGAGGTGCAGGTTTGATGAATGTTTAGGTCAGCTGGTGGAATCTCGGATGTATCTCTACCACATTTGCTCAAATGCTCAATTTTGTTCATTCTTCTGTCAAAAAGTCGCCTTCTCTCTAACCACTTGGATAATTGCACTTAAATAGATAAGACACTTTTGAAAATCCCCAAACCTTAATTGTTCAACAGATGGTGGTGCAATTTATTTCATAGTTATTATCATCTTCTCCTAGACCAAATGATAGATACCCTTCAAACTTGGTGGAAATTCCCTAGGACATTTTCTGTACTACATGGTGCTGATGGTATTTTCTGATTTGATGTTATTTTCGAAATTACAAATTATCATCACATGGTTAATATAGGGACAGCAGGAGTTACTTGTTGGGACCTTCTGATATTTTTAACGTCTTCCTCTAAACCGAATGCTTGATACCCTTCAGAATGGGGGGACAGTTCCTTGGACATTTTCTGCACTACATTGTGCTCACGGTATTTTCTGGTATGAAGGAATTTTCGAAATTACAATTATAGGTACATGCACACGTTTGTATTATTACCTTAGGGACAGGAGGAAATCTCACACTGCTTTTTGTTTCCCTAATGGTGGACGTATGCAGCTTGACTACTACCAGAAACAAATATTCAGCTGCACTTCTGGCGTATTCTGATTTGAACCAAATTTCGAAATTATTTACTGGGAGATAAGGGTTCATGCTAGCATGGTTAATATTGGAATGCTAATGCACACACCACCGTATGTGTATTCATTTGTTTTAAATGGTACACCAGATCCACTTCAAACTGGAGGATCACAAATGACAGGCACCGAGCAAAGCAAGGTGCCAGTTTTCAAGCCCCTGTGAATTTGGACTGTAGTCAATAGTTTTTGCTGCATGTTGAATTGGAAAAAAAGAGCTTCAGAATCTGACCTTAGGGCCCATTTCAGTATTTTCTATTTTTGGAGTTTGCATATGATCTTAAAGTAGTACCTGCAAATGAGTTTAGCGCAGGGGAGGAAGGCTGGCAGGGGAGCAAGCACATATAGTTCTCTGCTTATTTCCTTAAGCTACTTCATTATCAATACAATTTATTTGGGCTATTTCTGCCCACTTTAATTCATGCTGAAGGATGCATACCTTACCCTCAAATGAATATTTGAAAGGATCAATTCCAGCAAACTCTCAGCATATATCAATTGTACATAGTTTAGAGATGTTGCACGGTTAAAGCTGTTAGGTAGCTGATATGAGGAGAGAATTAATACATCAGTGGCTGAAGTTTTGAATATTGTTTAGCAGTTGTCTACGATAAGGCTGCTGGTCCCAATGGTCTAACATGGAAAATATAAAGTATGCTAGGAACAATACGTATGTGTTCCTTTCATTGTTGTTTGGTGCAATGCTAGTGCATTGATATACTCAACCTTCTCTCTGTGAAGTGATATTTGCATCTCTTTTAAAGAATAGAGCTGGTAATGTCTCAAATAAGGACAATTACAGGCCCGTTTGCCTTGCAATTGTTATCTTGATAGTACTAGAACATAGTATTCTCCACAGATATGAGGACTGCCTAAATACATCGGATTATCAGTTTAGTTTCAAAGGGGTTTTAGGAACTGGCATTGTATTTACGTGCTGACAGAAGTTTACGACATCTCATTTCCTTTTATGTGTACCAGTAGAACAAGACCTCGTACACAATCTGTCTGCAAGAACCAATATTAAATGAATACTAATTACATGTTGGGCAATGTTTTACCAATATCTTCAATCACCTGGGGCAGTACCGTGTTACGAATCCCCCTGTCCAAAAACTACTTTATAGGCATAAGCCCTATGACAAACAATGTAATCCAGGTCGAGACATAAAACATAGATATACATAAAGAATAAAGCTACAGAGATACAAAGTAGGGCCTGACTAGTCAGGTGCACCCAGCTACTAACTCAATTATGTACATAATGTAAGATAATAGAGTCTTGATTATAAAAAACAAGGGAAGAGCATGTAGGCCTTCAACCAAGTTTCTGAAAATCCAGTTAATATAGTTAAGAACAGGCCAACACGCCTGATTGTTAGCACTCCAGTAGAAAAGGGGGAGGAAAAAGTCTCAAAAACAGCCAAAAACAGACCAGAGTCTGTCACACCAGAGCGTAAAAAGGTAAGAGACAATGCAATAGAATCAGTGGTAAATATGTGATTTTATTTACATCTGTAACTACATCAATGAAGACCTATATATCAAGCATGCAAGAACACACATGAGCCATCCAAGGTGGCTCCTGTTACGTGTTATTTGCCTCCAGTGAAAAAATTGTAAAATAACAATTGAAATGCTATTTTTGGTCTGCACTCTGGAATCAGTTGATCAGTGAATGTACCAGAACTATTAACCAGATTCTCATTTCATAGAAGTTCTTTTTTCTGTCATTGAACTCACAGTAAATAGTTAATAACCCTTTTCTCTGAGAGCGGTTTCAATTTCAATAAAGCCTCGGCCCACCTTGTGTATGGTTAGTGGGGTATGCTGATGAAGAGCTTACTCAATTACCTGTTGAAACAAAAGTCGGCTTTACCATATTAAATGAACAAAAGTATCAACAAATTATATCATGTAAATATATTGTTCTCCATATTATCTAAAAGCCAAAATGCAAACAAGTACTTTTCACAAGATTAAAATTCTGATCAATGTGCACAAGCTTGTGCATCCTTGTGAAATGTTCTTTTCATTCAGTGTATAAGAGAAAGATCTGGAATTGAAGTTGAAGTTTATTTTCATAAATACATCATTCAAACTATACAGCAAATGAAATTTGACGATAGAAACCTTGATGGGCTTATTTGACCCTTGGCCATGGAAACTCAAGATACAAAATAAACATTTGCAATAGTTTAAGTACAGACACTTCTGGTATTTCTAACTTATACAATAATCAACATAATCACTTCAGATACTCCATACTTCATAAACATGTTTACGTTAATGACAAAATATTAATGCAAAATGTACAAAGGAAAAGGGTTGATGATATTCTTTCAAAAATAATATGATAGAATAACTTGCATCTTTAGAATGTTTCTAAGTTTTCTTTTTAAGATATGAAGGGGTGGTGCTTGTCTTATGTGATGTGGAATTTCATTCACTACAATTGGTGCATTAAATTTAATAGAAAAAATGATATATTGGTACGGTAATTGAAAATATGAACATTATATTTCTGTCTGGTATCATAATCATGGATATTCTGATTTAGTACAAATAAATCCCGTATAAAATTTGGGATAAGATTATAAATAGTATTATACATAAACACACCAGTAACAAATTTGTGTATTTTTTCGAATTTCATAATATGTAGATCATAGAAAATTTGCGCAGTATGCTCATTGCAGCTGGAATTTGATATTATACGTACAATTCTTTTCTGAAGTTTAACTAAACAATCCAAATTTGACCTATAATTAGCAGCCCATGTGATATTACAGTAAGTAAAATATGGATAAATTAAAGCAGAGTATAAATTCCTTAAAATAGTAGTACCCATACTTTGTTTCACCTTTTTCAAAATCCCAATTACTTTGGTGATTTTTCCATATATATATGCTATATGAGATATCCAGTTTAAATGGTCGTCCGTCCATATGCCTGAGAACTTTACTTTTGTTACCTGCTGAATTATAGAATCATTGATTGAAATTTCCAAATTACCATAATTTTTCTTTCTTAAATGATACACCATATAATTGGTTTGCTCCACAATGACGAGAAAGCTCATTAACCTGAAACCATTTGGAAACCATAACTAAGGTTTGGTTAACATTTTGTAATAAGTGTTCAAAATTTTAATCAGAGAAAAATAAACTAGTGTCATCTGCAAATAGTAGACACAAACATTCTGGACATGCTACAAATAAATCATTTATGTATAAAAGGAACAATAACGGACCCAAGATTGATCCTTGAGGGACACCATCTGTTATTGTTAACAAATTAGACTTTGTGTTTTGATAATGAACATATTGCTGACGCTCTAATAAATATGATGAGAACCACTGAAGTGGCACTCCTCTGATACCATATGTATTTAGCTTGTTTAATAATATATCATGATCAACAGTATCTAAAGCTTTTGAAAGGTCAAGAAAAATACTTATGGAATGTTCTTGTTTCTCAAGGGCTTCTGATATCCTGTTTGATAAGAAACTTACTGCTAGGTCAGTGTTATATTGCTTGCGAAAACCAAATTGAAATTGATATAATATATCTAATTTATCTAAATATGATAGAAGTTGATTGTATGCTACTTTTTCAAACAATTTTGAAAAACATGTAAGTAGAGAAATAGGTCTATAATTTGAAAAAATTCACGGTCACCTTTTTTAAAAATGCAAGAACTTTTGCAATTTTCAAATCATCAGGAAAAATACCAGTTTCTAAAGATACATTGATAATATGAGTCAAGGACGTAATTATTTCAGTTGACACATATTTGACGACTTTAGGTTTTTTTATATCGTCACAACCAGGACTAGAATCTCTCAATGAATTTATCAATTTCTGAATATCATTATGAGTAGCAGGTGAAAAAAAGAAAGAATTAATATACTGGGCCTGCAAGAAAAATTCAGGTTTGATTCCTACATCTCGGATATTTTTTGGAAAGATTGGAACCAACAGTTGTGAAGTACAGGATAAATTGGTTTGCTATATCTTTTGCTTCTGTTAGAATTTTATTATTATGCTTAAATCTGCTGGTTTTTATAGTCATTTTATGTTTATTTTATGATCCCATTTATAACTTTCCACACTTGAGACAATGTTTGTTTATTTTGTTCAAAAATTTTACTATAATAACGCCTTACTGCGATTCGTAAAAGATGCGTCAGACGGTTTCGATAAGAGGTGTATTTTGATTTTTTTTTCTTTTTTGATACAATTTGTTTTTCCTTTTTACTGAATTTAGCAAGCCTTCTGTAAGCCATGGTTTTCTCAATTTATGTGCAGATGAAAAAGCTCTGACAGGAATTGCTTTTGTATAATGATGTTGAAAATCTTTCAAAAATACTGTAAAAGCTTCATTTGGATCATGACTTAACATAACGGAGTCCCAGTTATGTGAGCCAAGACGTACTTTTATATCATTTAGAGTTTTATCGGTTATAATTTGTTTGAAATGAGGTAGAGGTTTAGTTACATTTAATTTTTAACACATATACGGAAAATGGGGAAATGGTCTGATATGTCTGTGTATAATCTACCATTGATAGGAATGTTTTCAGAGTCGGATACGTTGCTGAAAATATTATCAATTAGAGTAGCGGTGTTGTCTGTTACGCGGGTGGGTCTATTTATGGGTGGCAAATAAAAGTTTGAAAACATAAGGTCCAAAAAAGGCGAGGTTGCTAAATGAGTTTCATTGTTTAGCAAATCAATATTAAAATTACCCATCAAGTAACAGGATTTCTTTTCCGACTTTAAGGTATCTAACATATTTTCCAATTGGGCATTGAAACTATCAACAGAGGCACCTGGTGGTCTATAAATAACTCCCACTATGTTATTTCAGAAGGTAAAGCAGTTAATGTATCAGATTGGATTTCAGCAAAAATAGTCTCGACAACATCATTCATAACAGATAAATCATCTCGTACCATATAATTCAATTCACAATCAATAAACAAGGACACCTCCGCCATCTCTCTCACTTCGATACCTTTTCAAATGATTATAGTTTAATAAATTATATATTTCATGGTTGGATTCCTTTACCATGTTTCTGTTATTCCTATAATACGGAACTTATAATTCATCAATGATAAGTAATTTTCCAGTTCTTTAATATGAGCAGGTAAGCTTCTTATGTTAATATGAAAAAAGTGACAATAATGATTGATCCGGCATGTTTGTGTCTATCATGGCATTAAATGAATCCTCCATGTGATACTGGCTGTTACAGAGACTATTCCCAATATCATACATTGGGAGATGATTTCGCCCATCATTTATTTCAAATGGTATGAATAATGAATAGTTTATTATTTAATTCAGGAAAGTTGATTTAAGGTAAATCAAACCACAGCTCTGAAATATTATTAAAGAAAACATCATCATCATCTACATTATTAAAAGGCAATTCGGACTGTAAACATCGGGAACATCTCCAATGTGAATCCCGTTGATAATTGGTACCAATGCATTTAAGATGGGAGAAACATTTACATACAGTACAACAACACTGTTTCACCGAGACTGGGTTCACCATTTGTGCACAGATATTACATCTGGAAATCATGTACTTTCAAAGAGAAAAAGAAAAAAATACCATTAAACCTAGAATAACTATGATCATTTCAGTTTTCTTGTACGCAATATGATGTAGTTTTACAGAAAGTACCGTTTTTTTTCTTGTTTTTTTTGCTTGGAAGACATGCTTTGAGTTTGACTTATAATTACTTCACTTTCAGTTCAACAGGTCAGCACTGTATATGTTACAGTGCAGAAACACAGTTCGCAGAGTTCAGGTCATGGGTACACAATGATATAAACAAAGGTATATACAATGCCCAAGTCTTCTGAATGGAGTTACATAATGCTGGTCATGGTAGGCTGAGCGCCCCATACATTTACTGGATATGGCAGATTTACTGTTGGTCTAGCTGAAAGCTTCTGGCTGCTGGGTGCTGTAAAGATGGCGTTCAGTTATCAATGTTGAAATCCAAATTGCCACCAAAAAAGTTTAAGATGTAACTGCTTATCCTCCATGGTGTATGGTCCTCCATAGATCAGAATTTACATATGTATTATGTTAAATAACAAAGAAATCATGGAAAACTTTTGTTTAAATACGTGACAGAAAGATATCAGGCACCTCTCCCCGTCACAGACTTCTCAACCATTCTTCTTCCATGAGGATTCCAGCAACTGTGACGTTATTGAGTGGGCAGTAACCATGAATTCCTTTACTCTGGTCACTGGTCTGGCAGCCAGTCATTATGCAGAATCGAAGTGCACATACAGTGGGTCTGATGTATTGACCTTTTCCATTGTTTGAGACCATACCTTAACTTCCACTGAGGATCTCCAATACAAAGTGATGACTCGCTGTTTCCTGGTGAATATTCTGACAAAAGCTGATTCAGGTACTACTTTTTACCAAAAATGCAGGATTGAAATTTTGCAATGTTCCTTACACTTTAATCAAAAAGATTTATATTTGAGGCCAATAAGGCGATTCGAACCGCAGCAGCCCTAATTGCCCTACCTGCATTTTGTTCAGTCTCCTTGCCAGTAGTTTAAGATGGCTGCCAGACAGAACTGGCAGTTCTGTTTGTGTTAAAGATGTTGAATGCATTCCACATGGCTGGTGGATGGAATCAGTAGTGCATATAAACAGGACGATATTATGCATTGCCACGTGCGGGTGTATTGGCGATCAGAAATAGTTCAGTTTGGCATCTTTGTTAATTTCCATCAAAATGTTTGTATTCACAATGCAAATACGATAATATATTGGATGTTAAATTAGATCAAACAATATAAATGATCATTAAGACAGGTAAGGAAATTGGTGCAGATCCATAGGCGTTTTGCTGAGCCTGCTTCATGAATCTTAGGACACACTAGGCTGCACTTTGCTTGTCCTTTGATTGATCTCGCAGGTCCAGCAAAATGCCTATGGACCTAGGCACACCATGTTTTTTTCCTAACACTTAAACATTTGACTGACTGTTTTTTTAATGGAAAGCACCATCATTGTTGCATATTGTATCCAACACACCTTGCCCCATGCTTCCCATTGAGTGGCATGTAGATTGGCGGACCAGCTATTTTAGGCAGAATATAGCCAAATACATTTATTTTCAAGGAAGCAAACAAAAATCCTTACAAGTCATTACATCACTTATTCAGATAGTTTGACTGAAAGAGACAATTGAGACGAAAAAAAGAAATCACCCAACTGTCCCCTACAATGACTTTTCATTAGGGAAATTGTGGCTGATTTCTTTCTTTTACTTTGTAACTAAAAGCTTCCCATATATATATATATATATATATATATATATATATATATATATATATATATATATATATATATATATATATATATATATATTGTTACTTGGAGGACCATACACTATGTAGGGTAAGACCTTCACTGACTCTTTCCTCCTGAATCAGGACCTCTGCAGAGCTCTCTCGGGGTCTTTTATTCATTAGAAAAGAGTTAGTTCAGGCTTATCCTTCACTGAGCTTCTGGAATACATTGTAAATACACTTCATACACCTATATCGAAAAGTTTCTACTAAGATGTAACCTTCCATTTGCTGGACTGCGTAATGAAATAGTGACTGATCATTGGCATACAAATGCCTTTGTGTCTGGGCTGCATAACTTGTTTTGTTTACCTCAAGTACATGTCCTATTACCATGTCAGGAAACGTGGAAAGCGTTTAAATTGACAATCTGCTGGTGACTCTGATCAAGGAATAACTCCTTCTTTGTCTGTGTGTTTTTGCTTTTTTGTTATTCTTATGACATTATTGGACTTTTGCCATTGACTATAAAAGTTATAAATACTGATATTTTGGTATACATTTCTGTGTGACTATATCCAAAGATTCTTGTAATTCATAACATACGTGTGATCCCATGTACCTTACTTCATATGTCACAGGAACTACTTTATATCATTGTATTTGTGCAAACGTGAAAATGAAGCTGATCTTGAGTTCCTATGTCCTAAAAAGGTGCTATATTTGTAACAGCTTCAGCATTTGTGCTGTGCTTTATGTGGTTACAACGTACACAAAAATGTCTCAGATGACCATCGTACATGCCTATGGCCAAATTGCCTTGTCCGAACTTCTATTTAATCACACAAATAATGACAATACATTTTCTCCAATTTATTCGGATATGTGACCAAGAGTATTTACAATATTGGATCTCTCCATGAAAATTCTTTATTCCTTTTGATATTAATGATGATAAAAGCTCATTGGCCACAAGTGAAATTGGCACTGATTTCCACTTTTTAATCAATCCAATCGGAGTAATGATCTTCACTTTTCTTTTTGCTGATGATACTTATTTATTCTTTACCCATAAAGTTTAAAAGAGTTTAGTGCGATTATGAATAGAATTTTCAATGATTTTCTTAAAAATGGTTTAATATGAACAAATTATCAGTAACCGTCAATAAAACTAGTTAAATTATTTATTCTGTGCGTAATCGAAAGGTTAAAATTACTGACTTGCTGTTTCAATTATGTTCCCATCAAAATTTTTAAAAAACACTCAGTAATTTTTTTGCAGTATGAATTGATCAGTATCTAAATTTGAATGTTCACATTCCTTACATTTGTAAAAAGTTAGCAAAGTAATCGGCATTTTGATGAAATTGCGTTAAAGAGTTGGTAAGTACATTGTGTTTAGACTGTATCATTCGTTAGTGTACCCCTACCTTACATATTGTAATATTTCTTGGGCATCCACATATGATATTTCAATTATGTTCCCATCAAAATTTAAAAAAAAAACACTCAGTAATTTTTTTGCAGTATGGATTGATCAGT